>BGPR01001434.1:159738-239409 GCA_013235015.1 Araneus ventricosus
AGGCACTCTCTGCTCCCATTAAAAAACAAAGTCCTACCATAGAAAAGAGTACTTTGTTCTATTTTGTCATACGCCCAATCTGGGGACTTGCAGCAAAAACGCACAGAAAAAAAAATTCAAATACTACAGAACAAAATTTTTCATATCACGACGGATGCACTACGGTATAAGAAAAAATTTCATATAAAATGACCTACGAATGATAAAATTGAAGATTACATTCAGAAGCAAACTAACTTCTTCAACCAAACAAAGAATCTTTCTAACCGATCATCAACATTCAAACATTTTTCTCCCACAATGAAGGTAAACATTTATGCCCATATGCAACTACCAAATGGTCCTTTTTCCTTAAAACAATCTTATTCGAAACCGTTTGAGCTGAATACTTTTGCTGCTAAATTTTTGCGTGAAGTCTTTTATTACAGCTTCAAAGTTAGCCAAATCTTTTCCAACACACTCCTAAATATGTATTATTCTAAGCGGCTTATGTGGCTAGGCTTAAAATGATCTTTAACTAGAATTCCAAGGTTTCTTCATTCTCAGGTTGAGGTAAAGTGCATAGGTTTGGCGTTCAAACAAATATATAAATCTAGTAAGTGTATATAAATTTGTCGTTGAACGAATTTTAATAAATATAATAATCAATAGATGGATTCACTTTCTGATCAAAGTTTTTTTCTTAAATCAGGAAATTAAACTGGATGCAGGGCTCTCATTTTCTTTTCCACATTGCTTTTCCCAAAATACTTTGATTTTATAACAGCTATAAGGATGGTCTGAATCGGAAGATGGTGTAAAATAAGAAGCGTTCTGTAAGATGATGATGTGATGTGATATTGCAGTGAATGTAGCAAACGCCCTTTTGAAAACGGAGGTAAAATTTTATTTTTGTGGAGTTAAGAAACAGTTGCTGCAGACTGTCATAAATGCTTAAATATTATTAATTACTTTGTTATTGCAAATATATAATCGCTGTGCCCGAAACGGATTAAAGAAGTACAGCCAAGTACAAATGCTCAAGGTTCCTTTTATCACAAATCGCTAATAATTCAATACATTATCTGAATAAGAAATTCAAAATAATTTTTTGAGGGGGAAAACCAAAGTTTAAATTATGATATTAAGGAAAATTTTCTAGTTTTTCTTCTGTCGTCAAGCATAACGAAAAATTACCAATTATCAGCAGCAATGCTCTAACCTAAGTTCGACGTTAAGCTTCTCTTCATAAAGTGGCTCCATAAAGATTGTATTGAAAGTCTCAAAAAAAGAATGCTACGTCACATTATCTGTGATTTATATCAGATTTCAAGATATTTTGAGAGTAAAACCCAATCTTCATATAAAAAAACAACAGATTTAAAATATGAAACTAATAGCATAAAAACAAAAATAAACAAACTATAATTGCAAAATTTTGCAAAAATGAGCTAGAAAGAATTTTTTCCGATTTTTATAACTTCTATAATTTTATTTCCAAACAAAGCATATATATTTTAACAGGTTTTATATTGAAATTATTCTTTTCGAAGTCTGTACAATCCGCGGTCCTTCTGACCTACGCAATGCGAATCATAATTCAATAAGCCAAATTCTATCGTTTCTAATTTTCATTATTATTATCATAACTACTCGAAAGCAAATTTCCCGAGCAGAACTCATTAACTCCTTAACTGGTTTGCCCGCACGCCGTACGTGCATATTATTATCGCAATTTTAAGCTTATAAACTAAAACAAAGTCATTCACAGACATTAGAATTCGATACAAAAATTGCGTGGAAACCACAAACATTTCAACTGTCCTTTAGGTTCCCAATTGAATTAAAATGGCAACGCATTCCCAAAATAGAAAGTATCATCTAATTAGAAAAAGCAAAACAGTTAAGGGTTTAAATCATTCCTTTTGAATATTTAATTTATGAGGGAAAAACGCTATCGTAAGATTATATTTTTTTACAAATAAATCAGTAGTTTTCGAACTTTAGTTAGGTTACTAGGTTATCCTGATTTACCGGGAAATTAATTTTGATCGGTGATTTACAGGTGCTAGACGTAACTAGTTATAGACTAAAAGAGCTTAATATGAGCTGTAGGCTCCTATTAAGTTATTCTTTCGAGGAATTTTGAAATTTTATGTATAGTTGTTATTATAAACTTACATTTAACAAGACATGTTTCATATTTGTAAAAGAGGAATTTGTAATCCTTGTTTCACTCGCGTCCCGATATGCTAGAGGTTTCAAATTTTGTACGATTCTGTTCTTATATCTTAATATTTATTATCTTAATATTATCCAGAATCTAATAATCCCTGATTAAAATTTGATTCCGTATCAATGGTGCCACCTAGTAGTGAATTTGAGAAATAACTGTTTCAAGATTCTTTAACATTTCTTATATTGAATTATAAATTGAGAAGATAAAGAAAGAAGAAGATAAAGACTAAGTAGAAAATAAATAAAAGAAAAACAATTCTACTTTTCAGAACATTAATAAAGGTATACTCTTAAAAACTGCTTTCCTTAAATTTATTTTATGCGTTTGTATTCTCTTAGCTGCAGAAGCAGCTGTCTGTAACTTGTGTCTCCCTTTTGAAGCCTGTCCTGTACAGTAAAAGTTCCGATTTGAATAATTCTTTGTCAATAATCAAATATTTCTAAAATTCACTATCAAATGAAGCAACTGATCCAAAATAAAAATTTAAATTAATTAGTTAATCATTAATTAAATTAAAGTCATATTTTGTACCAGTGACGCCACCTTAGTGAATTTGAGGAAAAACTGATTTCAAGATTTCTTGGTATTCATAATATTGAACTTAATTTGAGAAGTTTGAAGAGTAGAAAATAATAAAATAATGTATTCTACTTTTCAGTATACTAATGAAAGTGTACTCTTAAAGATTGCATTCATAAAATTTATCGTATACCTATGTCTTCCCTCATCTGCAGAAAGAGCTGTCTATAACTTGTACCTCCCTTTTCAAGACCCTTCTTGTACAGGAAAAGAGCAGACTTGAAGAGTGCTTTGTCCATCGGTTTGTAAATACTTGCTTCCCTAGCTATGGAATGGAAAAGATTCGCACATCCACTGACATGCTCAAACAAATTGGCAATCTAAAGGGAAAAATTGAGAAATATTAAATTTTTTGATTTGATTCCTAAGAAAGGAGATTTCAGTTTGAGAAAAAATTACACGATAACGTTTACAGGCTTGATACTACCTGAAATTTCAATATACATAGTGCAAAACTATTTATAGAGCAGACCATTGGACCTAAAGCTACTCAATGTGGTACTTCGATAAATTTTGGGTAGTAAGTGCTCACTAAGAACGGCATTTCAAAAATTCGCGGCAGGTAACCCAACGAAACTTGGCTTAAAATTGAGTACAGGCGTGATAGGTCTAGGTTCAAATTAGAAAATTGGATGTAATCTCTATACAAGAACAGTTAAGTATTTAAGCTTCTTGGACGAAGTAAGAAAAGAAAAACTTCTAAGAGGTGGGCAGCTATCAAAAAATATTTTAGTACAAAAGTTGTATGTCATCCTTTCTTGGCACATAATTCATCAAGACTGAACTCAATTTCCAGCCTAACGTCGATGGTTTACTTGTGGAAATTACTTAATTTTGCTTCTGTTATTAAAAAACATCTTGAGTACCACTTTATGCATAACCATGTTGTTTAAACAAAAGTTATGAGTTAAGGAAACTCTGGGAATAATTTGTGGACATCCATTTGAACCGCTTACGTTTTGAGCAGACTTTTTGAGTAGAAAGAAACCTTTATCATTCAGCATTTGTCTTATATAATGAAAAAAAAATTAAGACACATGCCGTACAAAAGCATTTGTCAAGTCGCCACTTAATAATTCTGAAATATTAAAAGCATGAACTTTGAAAATACGAAGCGTGTGTGTAGAAACATGATAACTACATTATTATAAATATAATTTTCTACAGTACATGAAAAACGATATTAATAAATCAAACAGAGTTTAAGAGCTTTATGTATCTTGTATTTTAAAAAATACAAGAACTGGAGGTGGTAATAGTTTACTTGAAGTCACAGACAAATGACAAAAATGTATGATCACAAATATGATGTACACAAAGTTTAAAGAATAAATTCTTTTATTTCATGTAACATATTAAGAATTGATTTAAAGCGTATAGGTGAAGTTGTGTCTTTGACAGCAAATTCAAATCAGAATGTATTGTTAAAGGGAGTTAAACGTTTTTTTTTTTATTTTCAAACTGTCTATAGCCATATAGGGTGAACGGTAAAGATTATTCTCATCAATAATCATACATTTCTAATAAGCCTAATAATATTTAATAGCAACACTAATCTAAAAGAAAAACTTGCATTCAAAAAATTTGTGTTCCATAATAATTTGTTCCAGAAAGAAAAAAAAATCGAATATCGCTTTTTAATTCGCCGTTTTCAATTAGCAGAAGTAGCAGTTATGCATACATACATTAAAAAATTGCGCGGCTAACTATCTAAAAAAACCTAGTTTTCTCTAAAAATTTTACTATATAATTTGGGAGAATATAGGTTATATTTTTCTATGAATATCGGTCAAAGTTGGAAGAGGGCAGTAAATAATTATAGTAAATAAATATTGCAAGGAAAGATTAGCTCTATTAATTTTTAATTTGATTTAGAAAAATAGTATATGCAAAGGGTGCAGAAGATTTTTTAAGTCCATTGACTGTTGATAGAAAAAGATGTACCCTCTCTTCCTCGTTGTCTGTAAGCTCTACAAGAGATCTTGACATCCATTTTCGCATTGCTCTCTTGGTGGATCTAACGTCGTCATACATTTCGTCCACTTCCAAAAAGTATTCTTCTAAATCACTGAGAAAAATCGAATATTGGATGAAATTTTAGACTTGTGAAATAAATGTATATGGTCATAAGCAAAAAAATAGGAAGTCTTTCAGCCTTCTGTCATCCACCGGTTCGTAACAAGCCTTAAACCGGTAAGGTACGCAGGAAGGTTGTGAGTCAGCCTTCCTTTATCTAAATGTTTAGGTGGGTCTCGTCCAACTGATCGGAACGAAATATTTTACCTTTCAATTCATTATCGAATGATTTATATATTTTTTTTGGATTGCATAGATCATTCTGTAATATTCTAAATTTATAATTTACTAACTGTTTTCGGTGACCATCTTGTTTGCTCTAAATATAATTTTAAATGAGTTTCTTATGCTTAATTTGATATTTATGATCCCAATATTAAAGTAATTTTAAAATTCAATTTGCGATAGACATTTAACCAGTGTTCTTGGATTAGCCTTGCGCCTGATCTGTTCATTGCTTTCATGAACGTTCCAAATGGGATCAAGTAACTGTTCGCGTACTATAATAACTAATTTCACATTGTCGGCGCCAACTTCATTCTCTTATTACTAATATAATAGCCCAGATCTCTTGGTAACACTCTGACGTCACCAACAATAAAACTCGAGCACTCATAGCACTGCGAGACGTTAAACAACATTATTTCACTGCTAGAGCACCTAAATTTCAGTAATTTTACACTTAAAAGAGTAATTGTAGTTCTAATTTCAAATTTAATAGCTCTAAAATAGTGAAATAAAATTTGCTATCCATTGATATAAAATTTATCTCGCTATGATCAATCGTTCCCGAGAAATTTTAAATTATATTAATCATACATATTTCAAATTAATTTCCGTCTTTTTAATAGAAAGTTGTTAATTACGTCAGTGGTATATCATACGTGTGATATAGTTTCGATCGCACGATACATCTAATTATTTATTGCAATCGTGATGATATAATTTGATAATATATTTTGGCAACGTTAAATTTACACAAAGACATCTGAAGTACGAGGAAAATTGCTAAACAACGAAAAATGCTTCACACTGAATGTTCTTCACCAAGAGGTTTTTTGAATAAAGAAATATGTAAATAAAAATATTTCCTGTTTTAATACATATTATGTTTATTTTATTTGTTTTCGATCAATGCTAAACATTTCTCTCACATATATATCTATTTAAACACGTCAGATTTGAAGGGAAATCTATCGAATGAAGAGACAATTTGAGCACGTCATACCATGACGGGTGATTTTCTAGTTACTTAAGAAAAATATTCATTTGATTTCAGCATTAAAATGGCGCGGCAAATTTTATGTCCAGAAGCATATTAGCTGGATTAAAACATGCTGATAAAAAGAATTAAAACATAGGAACCATATTTATTCAGCTTACTGGATATATTTCCTATTATACTTAATATCCTAGGGGATAGTTTTTACAGATTTCATGGAAAAGTTGAGGAAATGTGTGTGTGAGGAAAGTACATTAGGATATTTATTACTTGTTTAACAATGGAAAGGAAACGTGCAATTAATTATTCGTTTAAACAATGAAAATGGTTTGAATTTCATTGTAACAATGAAAGTATTGTTATAAATTATGCCTAAAATTGTTTTCAAAAATTTATATAATTTAGAGGAAAAACTGTACGGCAGTTTAATTGATACCATTAAAAAGGTAATATTTTGATATTAATTATTTTATTGTCGGAAGTTATCAAGAAAATACGCCAAAATTTCGTTTAGTTTTTCATTAATTAAAATTACAAAAAATCCGAGGTGCACATTCCCACTATCCAAATTATGTTGCACCAAATTCCATAGCTCTAAGCACAGCGATCTATTCTGTAGAGCGCCAATACGCAAGCGCATATTCTCATTTATTATTAGTATGGATTTATTCATGCAATGATTACTTTCTCTTCATTGCTACAGACTAACTTCGTGTTTTCATCAAATAAAACCGCTTAGGAAAAACTCGTTTATTTTAAGTTGATTATTTCTATATGGTAATATCAAGAAGGATGCTAAAAATGTGGATTTTTAAATTAGTTGATTTTTGCTAGATTTTGCTATTATCGCTAGATGCTCGACAAATCTGAACTTTTTAAAGCGATTACTCTACAATTTTGGTATAAGATTTAATACGGTTAACAGCATTATAAATGTATTCTAAAATCTACACCCCAGAGGTTTATCACATGAAGGGAGTGTAAGCATGGATTGACTCCATCTCGCAGGTGAGGAAAATCTTTCCACTTACTTGTCGGGTCGCACTACAGGAAATTTGTGATTTAAATCGTGTAAAGGTTTTAGCTCCACGTACATGGGCTGTCCCAATTTGCCCACGTCTTCCGGAAACTTCCTGATTCCTTTCAGAATGGAATCTGGTGAGGAGATAGCTTCAGAGTGTGGAACACTGGAGTACACGTGCACTTCCACATTGACTCTGTCCTTCAAGTCTTTGTTCTGGTTCAAGGCTGACATGGCTTTTTGCCATAAATCTGAAGTAGAGGAAGAAATATGGAGAAAGATATAATTTGATTATGAGGTGGAAGGGAATATCTACTTGCTACATATTATTCCCCATTCATACATCCTAATCAGTTTGTTCATTTTTTCCCTTGAAGAAGATCTCTTCAGTGAATATAATCACTGCTGCACTTCGTGATCAACAACGCATACCCACCTACGGACTTCTGACTATACTGTGCAATTAATTGGGACAAAGTAAAAAAATCATACTTTTTCAGTAGCTATGACTTTATATAAACTAATAATCCAGTATGTTTTGTATATCGTAAGAATTTTGATACACTCGATTTTCCTGTACCAACTGCAGAAGCGATAGCTCTCATTTTTATAGATATGTGGGATTAAAAGCAATTAATTATTCACGCTTCCTTTGACAAATATTTCGAAGAATATATATATATATATATAAAGAAAATAATGAATGTCACTTTCAACAACAAATTACAAACAAAATGCTTAATTCTCGATTTTTGGGCAGAAATGTATTAAACTGTAAATGTATTCATTCAAAACAGGAAGTATTTATTAATTTTTCGATAAAAATTGCCTTTAATATCTGAAAGATCAGTCTAGTCATGCGGAAAGCTATATCACCGGCCTCTGCGACAACTTACATTGGCACTATATCAAGACTCATTATAGCCCTCATTATGAGTGCCACATGCGAAGACACTCCTCCCACTGCAGGGATACGTCTCGTAATCGGAGATGGGCCCAAACAAACCACACCACCATTTATGCACCCACCTAGGGAGCGAGGCAACAGCTTACTTATACAGAAGCGTCTCCTGTCCATACTTAGGGTGTTTCCCGGTGGAATAATTGTATTGGTATATACAACAATGACATTACAACCATCGAATGGATTCTTTATGTAATCGTTTAATAATAACTTCTGATTTTCATTACCTACAGCCTTTTCATCCATTCGACCGCTGACTCCCATGACAGATGTGAAGAGTTTTCTAACTTCTTCCTCCAGTCCAGAATGCTCGCACTTGAACCGATAGAGAATGATGCTCCACCCACCGTACACCTGTGCATGCACGTAGTGGGTTTGGCTGGAATCGATGCGGGTCGTCCAGTTGTCCAGCAGCGGAGCGTCTTTCTTTATCTCTCGGAGTACCTGCGACAACAGATGCAATATAAATGGTGTTCCTCAATAATAAATCACTATTATTAAGTCAAGAAAGGCGAAGAATTTTGCAGTATTTGGAGTATTGAAATTAATGATGCGTGGAATTGGAGCACATGCCTAGACATAATTGCTTTTCTTAGCACTTTAGCCCTATTTACACAGGGGCCTACGTTGGCCGCGATGGAATAATAAAACCTACTCACAAGTCGACAATGTGTCAGCAGAAACACGCGCATGTGCAGAGAAGGAAAGAGAAGGACCACCAACACTTCCTTACTCGCCTCACGTTCCCACAGGTTGCTGTTCCGGAATCCAGTCGTCAATCTGCCCTTTATATCAGATTATCAAGAGGAGGCCTGATTTTATTTTTTCTTTTCTGATAGCAATTGTCTCAGAGTAAAATCAGCAATATCCTATAAAAAGAAGTTATGATAACAACTCACTTCAGGTAGCAGGGACAGGTGGAGACTGCGAGTAACTGGCATGTGTCCCTTCTTGATCTTGGGAGCTTGGTCCATGGTAAGTTAATTAGGCACTTACTCTGTGAAAATGGTGACAGGGTCAACATCGGATACCACTATAGCGAGTGAAAGTCATATTTGAACTTACGTCTTAGCATTAAGGCTAATTTCCTTCTACGGCATAGTCAATTTCGTTTACTTTTGCTAATTCTTAGTTTTGTCGGATAAGACTTCTATCTCAGATAAGACTTCTATCCGTTACAGTCAAATTATTTATCTCGATGTCACTACTACGATTGTGTGATATTGCCTGGTTAGAATGAATACTTGGGAAATCCATTCAGAATTGAAATTCCGTTTCTAAGAATGCCCAACATGCCATCCAATAATCCAATGCAATACTTTATAAAAGAAATCAATAATAAATGCAATAAATCTATATAAATAAAAGTGAATTTCATGAACATTTTGTACGCTATAGAAACTGCTTAATAGATTTTTTCAAATGCTTTTCACAAAGACGGTGAAAAGAAAGAAGACTTTAGGAAATTTTTGTGATCATGAATTGAATAATTAATGTTTTATGAATTCAAAAGATGTTGCCATACATATAAAAAATTACTTTGTCTTTAGTTTTGCAAGTTCAACTAAATGAAATTATGTTAAATATTTTAAAACATTTTACTCATTTAGTTTCATGTTGCCACTCGCAATGTTTGTAGAAATATTTTATCATTCTTTAAAAATTATCAATAACTTATGAAGCAATTAGATTTCATTAGCTTTTAAAAATCGTTCGGTTTAGTTTGTAATTTTGCGAAGAGATTTAAAAACTGTTTAGTGCCAAGCATATTCTCATTTTAATTAATAATAAAATTACAGAAAATAAAAGATTATTTTGTGCTCAGAACATGACAACAATACCAACAAAGACACAATATTTTAAACTAGAGTAAAGCCGAGTATGTCAGCTAATACAATAATGAATACAGCAATTAATATTTGAATTGGCTACGTCTTACCGTCTGGACTGCTGAAGTGACGGCTATGACGACACTGTTGGATTTCCATGACGTCTCTTTGAGCAGTCCGTCCAACCCTAAGGCTCCCGACGCCGACTGAAGAACGTCTGACTTGATTCTAAGGACGATATCAGCTGGCAGGCCGATGTGCGAGTAAGGGAAAACATTCTCTTGTAGAACTGTGTAAGTGCTGTTCAACACGTTCCGAGGAGTCTGTAATAAAACGAGAAGTTCGAATAAATGCGCACATGCAAACAATTATGTTTTGGTACCATTAAAACCGTTTATATCTTAGGTTCCAAAAATTAAATAAGATTAAAATTCACTTTTAAGCAATTGCAGCTATCGAAAAACTTTCATTTTAAAAGCTGTTGGTTATGAAGAGAAGACTGTTCGCCTCTTCATAAGTTCGAATTATCATTAAATTATCTTCTATCTTGAATCAGTATCGTATCTTCAACCCTAAGGTTATGGTGGAATGAAAATTTCAATCCCCCACAAACCATTTCCATCCCCTCTGAGCTGAATTGTCCACCTTCAAATCCAGCCTAGATTTGCACCCACTTTAAGGCAATAAGGCAAGGCCGTTCACAGCTTCAAATTCTGTCAAAATTTCTCTAGATATAGGGTTCATGAAATAAAATGCACATATATATATATATATATATATATATATATATATATATATATATATACAGAGAGAGTATAAATCGGTAAAATGAAAAACGCAATAAAAATAAATTTCATTTTACGTTTTATAATCTTTCATTTTACGATTTATACTCTATCTACCACAGCGCTTTTGGAATTGCAGCTTTTAGCGCATTCATTGCGTATGTGATATATTTATATATATATTTCCCTCTTTTCGAATTTGATATGAATATTTACTTTATTTTAATGTTTTTCTATTATGTTTTGCCTCTTTTATATATATATAGTAATATCAACCAAAATATATGAACATTCAAAAGAAAATAAACAAAACATATCAAAAATTCAATTCAAACTGAAAATTTATTAATTAAACAAAATATGAATTAAAATCCTGTAAATAAAAGTGCAAAACTCATGCAATGTGCAAATGTAAAACTAAAACAATTTTATGTACGATATTACTCTTGCAACTATTGAAAAAATCAGACCAAAAATTTGGAATATATATATATATATATATATATATATATATATACGACGAGAAAAAGCATGATAACATAAATCATAATTTCAGTTTCATGATAGCAAAAGGAAGAAATTAGGAAAAGAATATCAAGTAATATTGTTTATTGAATATCAAAGTATTACTCAATGTTAACTCTCTACGCAGAATAAAACACCCTTTTTTAATTTTGCTGGAATATTTTTCCCCCTGCCGAGCAGCATACCTTGAAATTCTTTTCATGAAATCTTTCAAATAAAGTGTGGTTTTAGGTTCCTGGCATCACAAAAGGAGAAGATCTACAGAAATTTCACAGAAACCGTCTCATGAGAACTACTGTCGAAAACAGTATTTCTTAGAGGCATCTACCTAAAATGTTTAGCAGAATAGGAATGTCCTCTTTCTACTCACCTCCTCGTATTCATTGTGATCGTATATCTCCCCGCCGATATTGTATGTTGTCAAGTCAATGGTCCTTCCCAAAAGCATGGACAGAAAAAACGGTATTGCAACAGCCGTCATCTTTAAACCTAAATACAGAAAGCATCGTAAAAAGAAGATTTTCGTGTCCTTTCCCCAAGGCAGTAAATCATAGAAGATCTCGATTTAATGGGTTAACTAGGGCAACCGAGTGTCAGCAAAATTCAAAGTTTTATAAATCAAGAATTATGTTATAAATAATATTTCGAATAGCATATCGTCGTTTAACAAGCAAAAACCACCTATTTCAATTTTATGAAATTTC
Source organism: Araneus ventricosus (assembly GCA_013235015.1). Lineage (NCBI taxonomy): Eukaryota > Metazoa > Arthropoda > Arachnida > Araneae > Araneidae > Araneus > Araneus ventricosus. The sequence continues at coordinate 171,662 of BGPR01001434.1, forward strand.
AAAGAGGAAGTCAGTTGAAAAATTTCAGAAATATCCTTTATTGGTTGGAAAAATTGAGTATTTTCTTCCCTTTTGAAATTTCAATAAAATGAGAAATGTGGCGTTCCTTGTTAATCGACGATATTACACATAGCAAGTTTGCTTAACATTGGAGAATTAACTTTAATTGTCTAGTAAGTTGTGAAAAGTTTGTCTGAAACTTTTATGATGGACCAAACAGGTTTATTAAGGAAGTTTAATGTTAAGCAAAAATAAAAAAAATTAGGGATGTTTTCAAACATTTCTGAATCTTTCATTAGTTAATCTAAAACTTTTAACAGTAGAACTTGGAAATTTCCATGTTTTAAGTCCGAATGCGTCGATAATTCGAATTTTTCTTATCTTAATCTCCTATTAACAATACGTTAAGTTATAGTTTACAATTTGAGCTTATTTTCATTAATTTGAAGTCAAAACTAAAAATTGTAAAAAATTGGGGTTCATATTTCGATTTCCCTTTTTTGATGTTGAATACAACTATAGCTTTTGACTACAATGAGAGCAAGTGAATAATTTTTAGGCCGTTGAATTCATTAGAGGACTTTGCAGCTGCACAATGTATTCAACTATAAAAGTAATTATAAAGCTCTTTCTAAAAAATAATTTGAACATGTTAGAAATGACTTTCTCTGTCTATTTTGAAAATGTATTGCATTTTTTATCGCTGTACACCCTGTCCAAGAAATATAGGCACAAGCGTAAAATACCATCGGCAAAATAGCTAGGTATAAAATGAATTTAAAATGTGATGTGTAAGGTTACAAACATTACAGGAAATATCATAAAGAGTCAATTTGTTGGAATATTGAAATAAAATATTAATTATTTTAATAAACCACAAAATAACGGGTCCCGTAATTATAGTCATTGATATGCAGGGTGTACACAAGTGAAGTGACACATTTCAAAAATTAATAAAAAAACCAAAAATTTTGGAACTACGGTTATTTTTTTAATCTCAAAAGCGCATTTCAAAAAGTTTTTTTCAGACCGTTAACGCGGCTTTATGCCTTTCTAAATTTGTTACAGCGAGAAAATTCCGTACGCAATGGCTACCGATCAGCAGAAACCGATGCGTGTTTTCTGGTTTCTTTTTTTAGTTTTTCTTGAATATCACGAAAACTCTTCAGTTTTCACACTACATGTGAATTAACAAATTAAAGAGAGTAAAATTCCCTACAAATACATGCTTTTATTTTAATTCCAGTTTTCATATTTTCTCAGATAATGGTTCTAAACTAATTTTTGATTTCCAGTAATTTACGACCCCCTAGACCAGGGGTCGGCAACCTGCGGCTCTTTTGATGTAAAGTTGCGGCTCTCCAGTTCTATACGAAAAAATTAATAATTTATTATCAAAACCCTTAAAAAATAAGAAAATATATTTTTAAGTACCTAATTTCTCAATAGCTTCTATTTTCATAATCGTTAATTACAAATCGCCACGCTTAACATGACCGTAATGAGATAAATTTGAACTATTGTTTTGTTCTTAGAGATGAGACCCCGTGATTATGTTTATCTTTCAGACAATTGCATTCCATTTCCGTTTCACCCAAACAGCCACCGTCTAGACTCTAGACGTGTTGTCAGTCAGTCATCCTCGGATAGCGCGGTCGACGTTACGTTGCATGTTTGTTAATTTAATCGCTTACGGTTTTTGCGTGTCTATTCGCTTATTGTTTCAAGAAGAATACGATTTAGAAGCGAATTATCTTCTCAAAGGTATGTACGCGTATAATATAATAAAATCAGTAACAGAGTTGGATTACATATCTGAGGATCGCGTTAACGAAGTAATAATGGTAAATAAATTGTTTGCCGTTTTAGATAGCTAAGTAAAATTTTTAAAAATCATTTTTCATTCATTTTTTCCGCCGCCAGCATGGCCTCTTGTTGAAAAAAAGAGAAGAATTGAAGAAGAAAACCGAGAATTCAATCAGGATTGGACGGAGTCGTTTACATTCATATGCAACACAGATGGCCTTCCGACTTGTCTCATTTGCCACGAAAAACTCGCACACAATAAGAAGTCAAATTTGGAGAGACACTTCACTACAAAACATACCCAGTTTGCTGGTAAATATCCAACCGGTGACGCACGAAAAAAGCTGTTGAAGAGCTCCAAAAAAAAACAACAGTCAAGTTCCATGCTAAGTAACTGGGCGCATTCTTCCAATAATGTAAATCTGGCAAACTTTGCAGTATCATTAGAAATTGCAAAAAGAGGAAAACCATTCAGAGATGGTGAGTACGTCAAAGATTGTTTTATACGTGCATCTGAAGAAATGTTTCGTGATTTTAAAAACAAAGCAGAAATCATGAAAAAAATAAAAGATTTGCCATTATCTGCTAAAACAGTACAAGATAGAACTGCTAAAATGTTTTCAAATGTGACACATATGCGCTACATTCGATAATAAGAAAATACTATAATACTGAAACGAAAATTTTTAGTGGCTCTTTAAAAACTGGGAAATTTTGTAAATTGTAACTTTTGGCTCTTCCGTTTCAATAGGTTGCCGACCCCTGCCCTAGACCATCAAAATGGCATGTTATTTATTTGAAAAACCTTTTGAGATGCGCTCTCATTTTAAAAAATTCGTAGTTCCAACATTTTTAGGCTTTTCTTTATTAATTTTTGAAGTGTGTCACTTCATTTTTGTACACCGTGTATTTATGGATAATTTTTAAATTAAATAACACAATTAAAAATGACCATGCTTAATATTATTTTTATTACTTTTTTCACTTCAAATATCCGATTTCCCATTGAAATTTCTAAGTTTTGCCTGAATTCTAGGGATAATTCATACAATGCTTGCGCAATCGGTGTTCGAAGCTGCTTTCACGTAAACTATTGCCTTGCACTTACATCAGCGGTGTTATCACAACGTAAGAAGTCTCCGGGATGCTCTAAAAGCAGTACCGGGACGATATAACCTAGATGGCAGAAATCGCGCTGTTGTGAGCAAGTTTCACAATTTTTTGGTATTTATTTCTAGTAAAAAAAACATTGGTGGAACGGCGTTCCGTTTCCACTACACCCCTGATTTGCATACATATTTCTTGTTAGCAGTCCCCACATGTTCTCGGTAGGATCAATATCTGTGCTAAGTGTAGGGAAGTCCATGACATTGATAGTATTCTGGTGAAATCACGTTTCCATCGAGTTGATGAATTAATCAATGCTCCGTGTTTTTGGAGAACATAATCAGGTCCTCCCAGCAAGTCCAGTAATGTAGTCAAATCATACTCTCATATTTATTAGTATTCCTTAGAGTTTGATTTTTTATTGCAAAAGACCAGGAACGTTTGGCGACTAAATTTTAAAAACTCTAAATCCTTACTGCTTTTACACTTTATTGCCTACAAGAAAACTTTTGTTTCTCTTCTTAAATTATATAAGTAACATTTACATCCACTGGAACCACCTAAATTCCACTTTTCTCATGACTAAATATTGTTGAAAACAATTCATCATCACGAAACGCCAATTTCTTTTCCAATTCTGCCGTGCTGCTTTTTTTTTTGTTGTTCACATATTGAGTCTTGTTCTTCTGTGAATTGTATTTTTGAATAGTCCAATTTTTTAACACAATTGGCCACAATGGCTTTTTTTTCCCCAAATGTCGTACTTAATGCTTTTGTTGTTCATATTGAGTCTTGTTCTTCTGTGAATCGTATTTTTGAATAGTCTTATTTTTTAACACAATTGGCCACAATGGCTTTTTTCCCTAGATGTCGTACTTAATGCTTACAGAGATGTTTTCTTTTGGCTATTAAATCTTCGTTTTTTATATTATTTGTCATTTTTTTGCAAAACTGTATAAATACTCCTCAAAGATCGGATTAAATCTCAAAAATTTCTTTAAGGTGTTTTAACTTGCAAATCTAAAATTTTTATGTAACCTCTTCCTTTCAAATGTCATTAAAACTTTTTGTATTTCTACGAAATTATAAAAATGCTAAATAATAATTTTATAACAAGATAAGCGATTGTTTTAAAGCTATAAAATGTCGAAAAAATCTGAAGTCACTTATTTAGAAATGTTACTAAATATTCTTCAGTAAAAAATAATAATTTTAAAGAAGAAATAATAATTGAAAATATTGTTTCGATTTAAAATCGATGAGGTCTTCATTTATGGGAGAGGGAGTTTTTCCTTTTTCTGAATTTTTATACCGTTTTCAAATATTGTCTTATATTATTTACTAAAAAGTCGAATAAATCAATGAATAAAAACCACTGAATGGTTCATAGAAGTACATGAATCTTATTTCAGCTAGAAATGCCATTTTCTATCTCTGTCTATATTGGATAGGGTCTATTCAAAGTTCTGTATGCTGTTTGTTTATTAAAATTACTTGCTTATTTATTAAAATTGTTATTTTTTAAATTTCTAAAAAAATTATTAATTTAATTATTATAACTTTATTTATTTATGTTAATAAATATACTAAAATGACTAATTAATCTTCTTTAATTAAATAAAATCTATTGGAAATAGATGTGCCGAATGGCTGCTTGTTTTGCGGAGCAAACAGAGCCCACATTTGCCATGTATAGCGAACGGTCTTTAATGTTTGATGGATGCGTATACTGGTTTTTAGTCTTTTGGTTAGTCAATTTTCTACTCAATTTCTTTTAAACAATGTTGGCTCAGATTACGATAAGAAAAAATTAAAAATTTTAGTTAATAAAAATATTATTCAAAATTGACAAAAATTTGTAAGTAAGAGTAGTATTTAATTTGAAAAAATGCTGTGAATGTGAAAATTTAGTTTGAAAAATGTGAATGTGAAAATTTAGTAGTATTTAGTTTGAAAAATGTGAATGTGAAAATAAAAGTAATAGATAAAAAAACATTCAAAGACAACACATCGATTAATTAAATCTATAAACTAAATGCGAATGACCGGGAAATCAATAACTCCTTTTATATTGCTATACATAATTTTCATTATTTAAATAGTATTATTACTTTTATTATACGTTGCATTTTATATAGAAGGGAAGTAGTACTAAATAATTTTTTTATTAAATTTATATTTCTACTTATTTAAACTTATATTTTTTATTAACATTATACTTTAATTCTTACATGAATTAATATAATATAGTTAAATAACTACATATTTTTTGAATTTCTATTAAAATCGCCTTATACCTCACATCGAATAATTAAGTTTATAGTCTTAAGGTGAATAAATAGTAATTGAATAGCTACTTTATTAAAGCATTGCTGCACATAATTTTTATTATTTAATTAATATTGGTATCTTATTATACAAGGTATTTCATGTATAAAGTAATTTAAAAAAGTATTTTTTTTATTATGTCTATATTATTATTTATTAAAACTGATATTTGTTCCTAAACATAATAATTTAATTTCAACATCCATTAGTTTAATATAATATGACTAAATTACTAGATATATTTGAATTTTTAACCCAAATCGTCTTACATTTATGATATGGAAAATATTGCAGATAACTTTTTGATATCAAGATCAGCTTACCTTCTAACAAGTTGACTTGGAAACCAACTACCAACAGGACCACATTCGAAGTCCTAACTGCACAGGCTTTTCTAAGTGTTACTCTAAAGGAAACCTCCAGATGTTAAAACTAGATAAAAGAGTAACACCTGTATTTCTTACAAATCAAAATCCGTCATCTGGAAAGCATGTCTGTCAAATAGATAACCTTGGTGAAGATTTAGTAATAGTAGATAGGATAAATCTTTTATATTTTTCTAAATTTCGAATGCAGGCGTATGAATATAATATCTATGTAAAGCAAAATTTTGTCTGCCTTTACGTGTTTTGAATATTTTAAACAATAAGAGGAAGTCGTCTGTTTAACCCTCCCCCAATCCGTCCTAGTTAGACTCGGATTGAATATTTAACAGGTTAATAACAATCTTTAAATGATTTCTTGCAACGCCTAGATGAATGAGCGAGATGAAAACGTGACAGACTATCGCTAATCGTTTTATATGCAACAGATGGCTAAAATGGAGGCAATTTACATGCTTTTACAGAAGTGAAGGCTCGACTATTTCGTTTAAAGAGCCGCAACACTCCCTTGAAATTATTTAAAAAATTGTATCTTCGTCTGAACTTATTAATCTCATTTGGTTAGCTTTCTACATTGAGAGATCGATGTTCAACGAGAAAGACTAATAAATCAATATACTCGAAACTTTTACAAAATCTTTCCTTATGCTTCAATAAACTCGAAACTTTTACAAAATCCTTCCTTGTGCTTCAATATTTGCAAGCAAAATGTGAAGGACTTAATGCATGTAACATAGCAAAATTTACAGTAATATCAAATAATGCAGCATTATTACTAATATAATAGCCCAGATCTGTCTCTCGGTAACGCTCTGACGTCACCAACAATAAAACTCGCGCCATAGCACTGCGAGACGTTAAACAGCTTTATGTCATTGTTAGAGAACCTAAATTTCAGTAATTTTAAATTTAAAAGAGTAATTGTCGTTCTAATTTAAAATTTAATAGCTCTAAAATAGAGAAATAAAATTTTCTATCGATTGATATAAAATGTATCTCGTTATGATCAATAGTTCCGAGAAATTTTAAATTATATTAATCATATATTTCAAATTAATTTCCGTTTTTTAATAGAAATTAGTAAATTATGTCAGTGGTATATCATGCGCTTGATATAGTTTGGACGCCACGAAGCATCTGTTTATTTATTGCAATCGTAAAGATATAATTCGATAATATTTTTTGGCAACGTTTGACAAGCAGAGAAGTGCTTTGTTTTGATTAGAATTTACGAAAAGAATTCCTTTGAAATGTTAACTTTTGACTTACGTTCGACAAGCTTGGAATTTCCTGGTTATTGAATTAAAATAAAATTGTTAAACAACGAAAAATACTCCACACGGAATGTTGTAGGTTTTTTTGAATAAAGAAATATGTGAATGTAAATTTTAAAAAATATTTCCTGTCATAAAACATGTTTATTTTATTTGTTTTCAATCCATGTTAAACATTTCACTCGTGTATATATCTATTTAAACACGTCAAATTTGACGTAAAATCTCTCGAATGAAGAGGCAATTTGCACCCGGGTGATTTTCTTGTTTCAAAATAATATTATACATATCAAATGAGCTGTTGGCGACTACGTAGCTTGAATGTCATATGCCAAGAAGTAAAAATATATTTTATATCAGCACTCCACGGATTAACTACCAATGCAATGTAAATAAATGCATTTTTTAAAAATATATAAAAATAATATTTAAATGTAAAATATGCGTTCATATAACGTTTTACCTCTTTTCGCCTGCGAATTTATATTTCAACGTGTCTTACTATTGATGTTTACTGGTAAATTTGTCCTGTTTAACTATTCTCTTTTTGTCCCCAATTTTTATCTGTGACAGCTAACTGAAGTACGGGAATATCTCACCGATCGCCTTGCATAAAAACCAATCCCACTATAGACGTCTATGGGAATGTCTTTTACCACGCCAAGTTGATCATTGCGCCCGCTAGGGTTTCCGTGTTTACTTTGATTGGCACGAAACTGAGTTTTTTCTTCATTGTGTTTTGAAAACCATCCATCTTTATTTACAATTAACAACTAATAACAAATTATTTTCAACTTTAATTCTTGATCATGTAGTGGTACTACAAAGTGAAACTAAAAACTGACATTTGCCACGAGGTTCAAATCCAATTGACAGTGCCGCTTTGTGGTTATTTTTCTCTCGGAAAGTATGCAAATCAGCAACTCCTTCAGTCTATTTATAAACTAGCGAAGCAGAAAGATAGAACACTGCCGCCACCGGAGCGATGCTGACTTAATCTATAAGCGTGATTCACCAATCTTGAAATTGTACAAAGTCTTGTAAATATGTTGTAATTAAATTTTCTTTAACTTAAACCTTGTTTGCTTAGCTCTAGCATATTTTAAACCAGGCAGGCAAATATGTAGGTTAGGTAATTGAAGCCAACTCTAACCCACAAAGTGGTGACCCGGATATAAAAAACTTTAACGCATCAAGATGCTTGGCGAGGAAAAAGATGTTCCGCTAACGACTAATCCTTCAATAAATGACGATTCCAGTCCTGCCGTTGCTAGAGTGTCATTCAAGGCACCACCATTTTGGAGACAGAATCCCAAATTATATTTTGCACAGATTGAAAGCCAGTTCGCCATTGCTGGAATCACGAAAGACGAAACCAAGTACCATCATGTTGTAGCTGCCATTGAAACAGATGTGATCGCACAAGTCAGTGACATAACTTTGAACCCACCTCAGGAACTAAAGTATGAAGCTTTAAAGGAGCGCCTGATTGAGCAATTTGCAGATTCAGAGACTCACCGGCTTAAATTGCTTCTACAAGAGCTGCAACTTGGGGACGATCGTCCGACTCAACTCCTGTGCAAGATGCGAGACCTCTCTTCTAAGGTGCCAGAAGACCTTCTGAAAAATCTATGGTTACAACGCTTGCCCACAGCTGTGCAGCAAATCCTAGCTGTCAGCACCGGTGATTTAGATGCTCTTGCAAAGATGGCAGACAAGGTCTTGGAAGTTACTGACTCATCATCCATCCACTTGGTCGAAGGCCCGAATGGCGGATGCAAGGACTGCCACACACTTCGAAGGCAAATCGAAGAGCTCTCTAAATCAGTCAAAGATCTTCAAGAGACCAGAACAAAGTGGAGAAGACAATCCCGAAGTCCAGCTCGTGGAAGATTTTCGGGAAGCCGTTCGAGTTCACGAAGATTCGACCCCAGTGCTGGAATTTGTTGGTTTCATCATAAATTTGGAAGCACGGCCAGAAATTGCAATAAACCTTGCAATTACAATCAGGAAAACTAGAAAGGCCATCGCTTGAGGCCACAAGCGTATACGGCCAATCTAAACGAATGTTTTTGGCCGACAAATCAACTGGATTCCGATTTTTAATCGACATTCCACCAAGAACTATCCAAGAAAGGAATCTCACTGCCTCTAAACTCAAACTATTTGCAGCAAATGGAACTACTATTTCAACTTTTGGCGAAAAACTTCTTACCTTGGACCTAAACCTTCGAAGAGTGTTTCGGTGGCCATTCATAATCGCATCTGTATCCCACCCCATCATTGGAGCTGATTTTCTTAAAACCTTCGGTTTGCTGGTCGATATGAAAAATAACTGCCTCATCGACACGAGCACTGGAAGGAAGATTTCGGTTCAAATGATGGCTTCGTCTGAAGGAAAAATCACTCTTCTTGCTGAAGACTCTCCTTACAAAAAACTTTTAATGGAGTTTCCCGAAATTACTCGAGTGGAAGCAAAGGCTAAAGTGAAACATCAAGTGGAACATCATATTGAAACGACTGGACCTCCGGTATTTTCAAGAGCAAGAAGACTTCCACCTGAGAAGCTAATCATAGCCAAACGAGAATTCCAATACATGATCGATCAAGGCATTTGCAGACCATCCAAAAGCAGTTGGGCATCACCATTGCATATAGTGCCGAAAAAGAATGGAGATTGGAGACCTTGCGGCGATTACAGAAGACTGAATGCAGTTACAAAGTCTGACAAATACCCGATACCTCATATCCATGATGTAGCACTTCTACTAGAAGGAAACACCATTTTTTCAACTATCGACCTTTTTCAAGCTTACCATCAGATACCGGTGAGAGAAGAGGACATACCGAAAACAGCAGTCATCACGCCTTTTGGACTTTTCGAATTTCCCTTTATGAGCTGTGGCTTATGTAACGCTGCGCAGACATTCCAAAGATTTATCCACAGCATTTTGCGAGATCTCGACTTCTGCATGCCCTACATCGATGACGTCTTGGTAGCATCGAAAAACGAAGAGGAACACATCAGACATCTACGTATCCTTTTTAAGCGTTTTCAAGACCAAGGAATTCGAATCAACGCTTCAAAATGTAATTTTGGACAATCTCAAGTAAACTTCCTTGGATACAAGATTACCGAAAAGGGAATACAATCAATGGAAGACAAAGTTTCCTCAATTGTCAATTTCCCCAAACCCTCAACTGTACAAGAGATGAGACGGTTTTTGGCGATGATGAATTTTTACAGACGTTTTATACCGCATGCCGCATCCACCCAAGCTCCATTGTTTCATTACCTGAAAGATGCAAAGAAAAAAGACAAAAGAACTATAGTTTGGACAGTTGAAGCCGAGAAAGCCTTCCAACAGTGCAAAAATGATTTGGCAAATGCTGCAACTTTGGTTCACCCATCATCATATGCTAGTATTTCCTTAACCGTTGATGCCTCCGACACGGCCATCGGAGGAGTTCTACAACAACGCTCTTCGAACGGCTATCAACCACTTGCAGTTTTCTCAAGAAAACTATCGACGGAGGAAAAAAAGTACAGTGCTTATGACAGAGAACTACTTGCAGTGTACGCATCCATTAGGCATTTTCGTCACATGCTGGAAGGACGTCAGTTTATAATTTTTACAGACCACAAGCCTCTCGTCTATGCTTTCCGACAAAAGCCGGAGAAAGCAAGCCCTAGACAACTCAGACACCTTGATTACATTGGTCAATTTTCGACCAACATCCAATACAAATGATAGAGTATCCGCAACAACATTTTCTTCAAGGATTACAACTATCGATACACCATCTCCTATTGACTACAAAAGGATGGCTGAGGAGCAAAAAACTGATGCAGAGTTGCAGGAATTCCTATCTTATCCTGACAAGACTAATCTAAAACTCCAACGCGTGTATTATCAGGATTCGAATCTATATTGTGACACTTCTTTGGGGATTCTTCGACCATTCGTGCCTAGAAGTTTCCGCAAGATCATTTTCAACACATTCCATGGAATATCTCATCCCGGAATCAGATCTACACAGAGGCTTCTGAGCACAAAAGTTGTTTGGCCTTTCATGAAGAAAGATATCGCAATGTGGGCACAATCCTGCTTAGAATGCCAGCGCAATAAAGTCTCAAGGCACATAAGATCACCTCTAGGATCTTTTCAACTTCATTCTGCCAGATTCGAACACATCCACGTTGATATTGTTGGAAGACTGCCACCTTCGAGAGGATATTCATACTGCCTCACTTGCATCGATCGCTTTACAAGATGGCCCGAAGCTTTTCCAATCCAAGACATCACTACAGAAACAGTTGCCCGTACGTTATACGAAAATTGGATTTGCCGCTTTGGAATCCCATCAACGATAACAACCGACCAAGGAAAGCAGTTTGAATCTCGTCTATTCAAGTCCTTAGCTGCACTTCTGGGAACTGAAACCATTCGGACCTCACCATATCGACCATCTTCAAATGGAATTATCGAGCGGATTCACCGAAATCTAAAGTCCTCAATAAGATGCCACGCCGACCAAGGATGGGCGGATGCACTTCCTACGGTATTAATGGGATGGAGAGCAACTTACAGAGAAGACCTCGAAGCTACTCCTGCACAACTAACTTACGGAAATAACATCAGGTTGCCAGGTGAATTTTTCGTGGAAAACAAATCCAGGATTGACCAGACGACTTTTGTTGGTAAACTACAACACATTATGCACAAGCTCAGACCAGTTCCGGCATCATCGCACAACCGTGCAAATGTTTTTATTCATAAGGATCTACCCAATTCATCTCATGTTTTTGTTCGGCACGACGGAGTTCGCCGTAACCTATAATCGCCATATCAAGGCCCCTACAAAGTATTGTCGAAGTCAGACAAACTTTTTAAGTTGCTTATTAATGGAAAATCATCTTTTGTCAGTGTCGATCGACTGAAGCCAGCATTCCTCGCATCGGAAGACGAGCCACCGCCAGCAGTAGGTAAAAAGCACGAACCAGTAACAACAACCACTAGGTTCACCAATCACTAGTTCAACAACACCAGAAAGGTTCGCTTTCGAATTGATCCAAAAAATCTACGTTGACACTGGAGGGGGAGTCCCTGTAGTGGTACTACAAAGTGAAACTAAAAACTGACATTTGCCACGAGGTTCAAATCCAATTGACAGTGCCGCTTTGTGGTTATTTTTCTCTCGGAAAGTATGCAAATCAGCAACTCCTTCAGTCTATTTATAAACTAGCGAAGCAGAAGAATAGAACACTGCCGCCACCGGAGCGATGCTGACTTAATCTATAAGCGTGATTCACAAATCTTGAAATTATACAAAGTCTTGTAAATATGTTGTAATTAAATTTTCTTTAACTTAAACCTTGTTTGCTTAGCTCTAGCATATTTTAAACCAGGCAGGCAAATATGTAGGTTAGGTAATTGAAGCCAACTCTAACCCACAATCATATTAAGCTCACTGGCAAGTATTTATGTATTTGAATATTTTTCTAACTTATGCGTATTAGATTATTTACTTTAGCAAAGAATTATACACTATAAACTTATTTCATGTTTAGTTTTAAAACTGCATTCATAATCAATGACACTCGAGAAGGAATTCATTCTACTTTAAGTCACACACACACACATACACAAAAACTACAAGGTAAAAATGTTTACATCCTTATAACAGATATCTCTCGGTCGTCGAAATAGAAAAACTTTACAAAGCATTTTTCCCCAAAAAAGGGAAATATCGCCTAGTATTGGCATCGAAAAAACTCCCCCGTAGGCGCCTATAGTGGGATTGGTTTTCATGCGATCGCCTTCTGCAATCTTCCATCTCGTCAAGCTCCGTTGCGGCTCTCAAGCGTTGACAGCGCCCTCTGGCAGTCGCCTCTGGAAGGTGAAAATCGCTTGTAGATTCTTTGGTTTGTTTTGAAGATTTCTTACGTCGAACCTAGCTGACATAATGGGGAAAAAATAATTTCGTTAAAAAAATTATGTCTGCGAATACAAATTCCTTTCGTTCGTAGATAAAAAGGTGGGAGGGAAATTCATCACATCTGGGTCAATTTTCACCTCTAATTTTATGAGGCTTTGACCTATTAAATTGAAAACAGTGGAACAGCAAGCAACTGATGACAGCTTTGCAATGAGGTGCCATATACTCAAGTTTAAAAAAAAGTCTAAATTATGTGTTGAAAGTCACCTTCTCCTAACTTCTAAGAAATTGCAGATATCGAATAACTTTTGCAAAAGTTATTAGTTATGATGAGACGATGCATCCAAGATTGTAAGAATTGCCGTATAATGCACATTAATATATAGAGAAAGTTACTCAAATACAAAACAGTACTGTTATAAATTTATAATTAATATACCGAATGCAATCTTCACCAAAAAAATAAAGAAAAAAAGAAGTTTCCAACCTCTAGTCCAAGCATTGTAGTATCATGTTTTCGGATTGATTCGCCTGCCTTATATTCGTCTGGATTGAACCTATTTTTACCTCGTGCAAGTTAGAGAATGATTACAAGCTTGAAAACATTATTATGTTAATAAATAGGAAAGCGAAAACTCTGTTTTGCAATTAAAGTTAGAAGAAAGTTTTTTTAAAAAAAATCTTAATAGTAGCAGTAGTAGAAACAAGTGGGAGAAAAATTTGAGGACAGCGGAGTCTTTTTACTTTCTCTTATACGAAGTATACAAAGGGAAAGTATTGTAATCCTCAAATAATTCGAACTCGAGATTTTGACGAATCTGCACGTTTTAGACCTCCCCGAGTCCAAAAATACAATTTTGGAATTGTGTCTGTGTGTCTGTGAACACGATAACTCGAAATCTATTAGAGATATAGGAATGAAATTTGGTATGTGATCTTCACACATAATATGTAGGTTTCTGTCAAATGTTGGACAAACTCCGTGTACGGGAAGTCTGTCTGTCTGTCCGCGTTCATATGAACACCATAACTCATATGGTGTTATATCTAAATGGATAAAATTTGGTACACAGTTTTATCATCATGAATGTAGGTCTGTATCAAATTGTGGACCAAATTCGTAGAAGGGTTGATAGTCAGTATAATCTCATATTTTTAATCTCAATAACCTCTTAACAAAATTACTTAGACAAATGAAATTTGGTACAGGCCTTCTTATCTTAATTCTAGATTTGTGTCCAATTTTTGTGCCAATCGGTTTAAAAAGGCGTTCAAATTGCATAATTAATTTTTCAAATCCGATTCTCCACGCGCATGCGTACTTGTAACAATCTCTGTGCACACGGAAGCTATTGAGCGAATTACGTCACTTTGTCCTTGAGCCGGCAAGAGTGGAACCTAGCAGTGTGTGATAAATGCGTTTTAATTGGTACACATCTCTTTGAATTTGATTCTTAACCTAAATATTTTACAATCACTATAATCTACAATGAAAAACCTTTTGATAGTCATTGGATTCTGGTTTACAGTAGGTTCGAAGTTTTTTTTATTCACGCGGAGGGAAGGGAAACGGTACCTTTTTGGGGAAGTATACGAGAAAGTTTAGGGGAGACCACTCCCGCTGGTTCTTGCTCTGCAAATAGGCAAGCTTGCAGCAAGTTTGTCACGGCAAGAGTCCAAGCCTATTGCAAACGATGAAGTCACAACGCGTCAAACTTGGAGCAAGCTTGTTGCGTCTAACTCATTGTAAACTATAGCAAAAACAGGGTACGCACACGAATCTCAGATTCGAACCCCCGAGAACCCGCTTCCTACACTTGTCGCCGTCTGGACTTCGATTGCCGAAGACAGATTACGCTAGTATATCGTGCATCTGCAAGTTTATTTTAAGCTGTCTTCTTGATTTCATTAATTTTTTAAACTTTGATGTGAGAATATGATTTGAAGTGAAATTGTGAGCGATTTTCGCTAATAACTACGTTTTGCTAGTGGAATAATATATGAAATTTGGGTTCAAAAGTAATTACTTTTAAAAAAATATGGGACACAAGTAACTTATTATTTTTCAACAAGCATTGACTGTTTTTAGGTTTAATTTTGTTTATGAACGTTAAAATTCTATCATTAAGAAAAATGCTATATATGGTTTTCTTTACAGTGCAAGTTCTATATTTAGTGAAAAAAAGGAAAATTTTTCAAAAGCATTTTTTTAATAAAAAGACATAGTTTTTTTCAAATTATCATTGATTTATTGAATTAATAAAAAGAAGGACGATCTAGGAGATCCTATTAAAAATCGTATGTTTTTAAAACAGAGACAAAGATGAAAACTAGATATAGATCATTGTTTCCAGGCCGTGGTGTGTAAATGTGCCATTTCAACTTTACAGCAAACTGGCATTGGAAGAAGGGTGGTCGATTTTGCTTTGTTACTTTGCAGGAAGTTGGCTGCAAAGCTGTCGCGTCAAGTTTGTCATGACAAGCTAATATCGAGAAAAATCACACTTGCTACAAGTATCTATGTGGGAAACCTATCTTTGCCATCGGTAAAAGAGAAATTAGCCCTTTTTCTTCGTCACGTACGGTTAGCGTTTTATATATATAGATAGGTCGACCAGATTTGCAACTCAAGAGTCGACACGTTTTCTGTCAACCGAAGGAAAATGGACGAAAGAGTGTTCCAAAATGGCATCATGTCGTTTTGGGTTGCTGAAAATAGTAGAATCATAAGCTCGGATATACTGAACAAGTTCAATGCCATTCTAAAGGTTTGATGAAATTACCATACTGGTTTGAATTTCGTTACAGCAATGAAAACGCATTGTTACAAATTGTGTTTAATTTTTTTAATTAATTAAAATTAAAGTAAACAATCCACTGAAATAAAATTCTATAAATGAAAACCAGTTTTTTAAAGTTTCAAAATGACATAAAATATCTTTTTGCTCCAATGTCATGGATGAAGCACGATAAAATACGAACAAATTTTAGTTAATAATTAAAAATCTCAAAAATCCCTTTTTTTAAGGAGCACACAGTACCCAAGAAGCAATTACGTACTAAATTTGGTACCTGTATGTAAAACAGTCTGCCCTGCAGAGCGTCTTGAATATTTTCACATCACATAATTTACAGAGATTATGCCAGCCTAGGAACATCATGTTAATATGATATATTAATATATGCTAACTAATGTTGTCTTCGCCAATTACCATAGCTTTTTCATAATATCTTTTTCTGTTCATTCATTGAAGATACTTTAGTATTAGCTTGACTTCTTTTATGAACATTTTTCAAAGAAATACATTTAATAAAGGGTCGTTATCCAGTTTGGAACGAAAAAATATTGATAGGGTCACTATAACTCATATATTTTTTCGAGTGACTGTGCAATAAATAATACTTCTAAAAAAAGCGACTTTTTCTCCTAACCAAAATCATTACAATAGACATATTTATATACCAGTATCATTAGCCGATGAACAAATCTCGTGGAAATTGCGTTTAAATAATTTTCCCTAGGAGAAATTTTGCCGAATTATTGACAAAATTGGATGAGTTGATTTCAAAAGTAAGTAGTGTCTCAATTATAGTACGTGTAATATTAGGCTTATTGTAAGTATTTTATATTTAATTTTTATTGAAAGCATGTGCAAAAAACTGATATAATTTTGTCATCTTGTTTTATTATATTTATCCGTTTAGCTCGTGGTTTAAAATGAATAAGATTTGATATTTATTGTATCATAATTTTTATTTGATAAAAAATTTATCAAGCATTATTAAATCTGCAGTTCATTTTCTTTACGATTAAATTTCATTTGGTACTTCGTTTGCTAAAAATCATAATTTTTGGGCCCAACAATCATTATTATATTATATTTCGTATCTGTAACATACTATGAAATGCCGTTGAGAAGACTGAATATTGAACTGCAAGAAATTATAAAAAATCCTCCAGCTCAATGTTCTGCAGATCAACTTGGTAATGATTTATTCCATTAGCGAGCAACTGTAATGGGTCCAAGAAATAGTCCTTATGAAGGAGGCATGTTTTCCTTCTATATTCATTTTCCTAAGAATTATCCTATGAAACCTCCAAGAGTAACATTCACTATTAGAGTTTATCATGCTACCATCGACAGTAGTGGTTTCATTCATCTTATACAATACCTACACTGCTACTGTCTATATGCTCTTTGCTATGTAATCCAAATCCTGATGTTTCCAAGCTAGAAATCCTGTCAAATTACTGATAAATTTTGACGGATTGATTTAAAGAAAATTATCAATCCTTCCATTCAAATGTATTTCTTTGATGACCTTACAACAAAGTTTTGTAGTGCCTCAATAATCACACGTGCAATATTTAGCTATCGCAAATATCATTTATTGCTGTATTTAATTTTTATTGGCAACATGTAAAAAAAGCTTATAATAAGAAACGCGACAAAATTAGATATTTATCCGTTTTGCTCGTGGTATGAAACGCATAAGATTTGAAATTTACTGTAGCATTTTTTTAAATGATATACAAACTTATCGATTGTTATATAATCTACATTTCAACGTCTTTAAGCTTAAAATTGCTTTGGTTCCTGGTTTGCTAAAAATTACCATATTAGCGCATGAAAATTATTATTAGGTTATGTTTCAGACTTCATTCTAAGAAATGGCGTTGAAAAGACTTAATATTGAATTGCAAGAAATGATACGAAATCCTCCAGCTCAGTGTTCTGCGGGTCAAGTTGGTAATGATTTATTCCATTGGCAAGCAATTATAATGGGCCCCAAAAATAGCCCTTATGAAGGAGGTGTATTTGACCTCGATATTCGCTTTCCTAAAACTTATCCTTTGAAACCTCCAAGGGTTAGATTCACTACTAAAGTTTATCATCCTAATATTGACGATAGAGGTGCCATTTGCCTGGATATCTTGGAATCAAAGTGGAGTCCAGCTTTGACAGTTCCAAAACTATTGCTGTCAATATGTTCTTTGCTGACTGATCCATATACTTATAACTCTCTTGTTCCAGAACTAGCTAGACTCTACAAAAATCATCGGGAGAAGTACAATGATGTGGTCAGAAAATGGACAAAAAAGTATGCGATGTGACCCAATATCCTGGCTTCTTTATAGATTTCATAGCTTTTCAGTCATCTGATATATTAATACTTAAATTAACGTCTGCAATATTTTTAAATCGAGATTCATGAAATGTTTGATTTTTCTATAAAATTTTTAATTATTGATTCGAACGAATATAAGTAATTTCGATAGTTAAAAAATGTTTGCATTGTTTTGATCAAGTCGAAAAATATATAATTATAACTTAATTTCGTAAGGTTTACTTTTTATAAATATTTTAATTTAGTAATCAGAACTTCTCATTTTGCATAAAAATAAAATTTGATTGATAAAATTTAGTGTATTTCTTGCATTTTATTAAGCAAAAATGTCGATTGTACAATCTGCATAAAATAAAGATTAACAACATCGTATTTTCTAATAGAAATCTTTACTGGATTAAAATCTAGAAGTTCATACAAATTCTTAGAACGCCGCCAAATAGCCAATGCAATAACTTGACCTCTCCTCTTAATTGACGCCAAGTCATCAAAGGTAATGAAAGCAATTTTAGGAAATCTGTGTCTCAAAATGAATTTTTCTTTCAGTGAAACCTTGTTAATTCTCATCCATAATAGCTGAGTTTGGCGAGATGTGACGACACATTTTAATGGTTGATGAAAGTTTCGCGAGTTTTGTCGATGAGATCGTACCGTAACCATAAGGGCTGAAATCTAGAAGTTGGTACATACTCTTAAAAAGCAGCCAAATCGCCAAAGCAAGACGTTGACCGCTGCACTTCATTGGCTCCAAGTTGACAAACCTAAATGCAGGTAATACTTGCATTAGCTTTGGCGACTTGGCGCCATTTTAAGAGTATGTACCATTTTCTAGATTCCAACCACCATAAGTCTTAAACTTAACTTTGTTGAAATCTAAAAGTTTGTACGCACCCTTAAAATGGCGCCGGTTGAAATCTAGAAGTTGGTACACATTCTTAAAATGGCGCCAAGTCGCCAAAGCTAATACACGTAATACCTGCATATAGCTTTGGCGACTTGGCTCCAATGATATGCAGCTTTCAACATATTGCTTTGGCGATTTGGCAGCGTTTTAAGAGTGTGTACCAACTTCTAGATTTCAACCATGGCGCCAAGTCGCCAAAGTTAATGCACGTATTATTTGGATTAACTTTGACGACTTGGTGTCAATGAAGTGAAGCGGTCAACATCTTGCTTTGGCGACTTGGCACCTTTTTAAGTGTGTGTACCAACTTCTAGATTTCAACTCTTAACTTCTCGTTTTAATAGTCACGTAGATAAACCTCGTATACTAAAACAAAAAATAAAATTAGATTCAGATCTAGTTTAATGTTACCCTTGAATTTGCCGCCAATATGGCAACCCATTTGGCGACCGAGCCATAAACTGCTTCATTTCATTGTTTTGTCACCATATCGGTTTTCACACTGGCGACCAACTCCTGGAGCACATTAAAAGGTTGAAATCTAGAAGTTGGTACACACTCTTAAAACGTTGCCAAATCGCCAAAGTAAAACTTTGACCGCTGCATATCATTGAAGCCAAGTCGCCAAAGCTATATGCAGGTATTACCTGTATTGGCTTTGGCGACTTGGCGCCATTTTAAGAGTGTGTACCAAATTCTAGATTTCAACCCATTAAAATAGATTTCAACTAAAAATGGTCCTGCTTTTACCATTCCGTTGGAAAAATACAAACTTCGGAACGGCTTTGATATACGACATCACTGGCGATAATCTTGTATTGGCAACTTTTTGTCGCCTAAATGAACATCGTATCGTTAATTAGCCAGAACAAAATATCGCCAATTGGGTCCTATATCGAAGCTGTTGAAAAAAGTCGCCAAAACAAGATTATCGCCAGTGATGCCGTATATCAATACTGTACCCAAACTTTCATTATGGTTTCTACTATTGTTTACGAACTGTAATGTATTGTTGTTGTGGACATTTTATTTTTTCTTAAATTCTACTAACCATACACTGTTAAATGTCATAGACAAAACATTTCAAACAGGATTAAAACTTTAATCTCAACTCTCGGACAATACTTTCTCCAATGTTAAATGCAGAATGCTCTTTGATACAATATCATATTACTTAAATACTAGTATACCTGTGCGAAACTTACACAGTCTCGCCGAGTTCTGCCCCTAAAGTGATTTAATCTTTCGTTATGTTGTTAAAATCGAAAAGTCAAAAAAGTGCATAGTTACGGTCAATGTGGATAATCTGTTGTTACAGATAATTACCGCGGTTATTACATGTAAGAACCGGTTATGTAGTATTACCGCGGTGATTGGTACAGCTTTGATAACCAAACAAAATATCGCCAATGTGGTCCTATATTGAAGCTGTTGAAAAAAGTCGCCAAAACAAAATTATCGCCAGTGTTTCCGTATATCAATGCTGTACCCAACCATACCGTATACGGCATCACTGGCGAAAATTTTCTTTCGGCGACTTTTTCAACAGCTTCAATATAGGACCACATTGGCGATATTTTGCTTTGGCGATTTAATGATACGATGTTCAGTTCGGCGACAAAACTTGCCAATACAAGATTATCGCCAGTGATGCCGTATATCAAATCTGTGCCCTTTGATTATATATAATAAGTGGCTAAACATCCGGTAATTATGTATAATAACCGATTATTCCCATTGACCGTAACATATACACAAAATATCAAATGCAGTTCATTGATGTGAACGTTATTGCAATTTACAATATGTGGCGAACTAACGTTAAGATTTGGCTATCTGTCGCTATAATAGTTGGGCGCAAATCGCCAACTTCTAGCGACTGTAGTGGTGGATGTTAATGCCAAAACGGACTAACGCCAGCATTTCAGCTTGGCGGCGATTAGATTTTGTGAATGGAAAATTATTGAGAAAAGTCGTGCTATGCAGGATATCAGGGCTGTGTTAATAAATTTCAGAGTCCTCGGATAGAGTAATTTGGTGTCCGACAGAATCGTAACTAAGCATTTCAGCGCCAATGGCCAGCAAAAAACAAAATACTCAATAAAATAACTGAGAAAAAAATCTCCTGTTCTCTGATTAACGCCTTACAATTTTGCAAATTGGCATCTTTTCAAAATAGGATTCTTCAAGCCAACTTTCACCATTCTTGATCTTGAACATGGATTTTTATCTGCTACATTTTATAAAAAGTGTTTTTTTTAATTTTCTTTATACTCAATAAATAAAAATATACAATTATATACTTAAAATATAAATTAATATAATAACACATATATAAATGCTTTATATTTTATTAAACATTTTTTTAATTATCTCTATGAATTCACAGTAAAATATAAATTTAAATTTATAGTACAAAATATGACAAAATCAATGCTTATCTAGTTACAAGCCCTTATCCTTTTAGTTTTAACATATATTAATTTGTAAATAAATAAAATTTTTGTCTCAAAATCAGAATAAAAAAAGTATAGTAAATTTTCAGACGCTCCTGGATAGTTGGGCCCAATTATCCCAATGGATAAGACGGCACTGAAGAGAATTGGACAACTGAAGAATTATTATACAGAATTTTATTTATTGTTGAAATAAAATAAGTTATTTAATATTCCGCATAACATTAAACCAAGCATTTCAACGCAGAACCATTTGCTGGCTTTTAATTTATGTAACTTAAATAATCGCCTGCTCCTTGGTCAAAATTCACTGCTGCCCAGGTAGCACAACATGTTACACGATATTGTATAATATTTTTCAATATTATATAATATTATATGTTGTTGTAGAATATTCCGAATGTTGTTTTATATCGCACAATAGTGAACATTATCTTCGTGCCGCCGGAGTTCATAATGTGTTGCACACCCTCGCCTATCCGGTTCGATGCTATCCGGACTAGTTAAAAAATAATTATTATGTTAAATAATTTATTTCTCTTGTGCGTCTAAAAATAAAAATGGTCAGTTTTAGCTCTTTCATCTTAGGCCTGATTTAAGAACCTCAAAATAAGCTCAGATAGGTTATGAAATAATAAAGCGAATATATTGGACATTAATGTTTAGATTATTTTATATGTGTATGTAATAATTCTGTGCACCGTTCATGATTTTATGTTTTCTGAAATTAAGTCAGATATTTTAAAATGTGTCCTAAAATGTGTACGTACAACATTTTTAATCTTAAGCTTCCGTAATAAATTTTTTTTAAATAAATGAATTAAACAAATTTCTGTAATAAATTTTTAAGGCGCACTGTACAGTGCACTGCAAAGATTTATAAAATACTGGCTGGAAGCAAGAAGTCAGGAATAAAAGCGGGTTTAGTTATAAAAATAGTTTTTTAATGGTATGTGGGTGAGGTAGAAAGAGAGCATTTATGGAACTCTGGCTAATCCGACTTTCTTGTTATCTGGCCTTTCCTTCCATCACATTATTCCGGATAGTTAGAAGTCCATTGTATGTACTAAAAATGAGCAAATCATAGCAACGAAAATGCCATATGTTGTTCGTATGTTAGTGGTTAATGTTATGTACCAATTGTTTAAATTCTGATGAATACAGTTGTGAAAATTATTAGAAAAAGAGTAAAAATGAAAAAGAAATATTAATAGCAAGAAAAAAAATAATACAATATAACAAACTTTAAACACTTGCAGAAACAAGTTAGAGTAATATAGCAGAGTGGAATATTCATCATAAAATTGTAAAAAGGCAGTTATCATGATTACCATAACATATGATTTAAGTATGACAATTAAATATACTTATATATGTCATTAATTATATATAGCAAATTATATTCATAATATGAAATGCGTTAAAATGACATTCAATAATATATGGCGGATAGACGTTATCGCAAATTGTATATCATGATTTTATACAGCAAATAATCATATTTTTCTAACTGTAATAATAATAATCAGTTTAATCCGTTAGCAATTTTATCCCTATCGAAATGAACAGTTTATAATATATGATTTGCACAATCGCATTCTAGTTCACTTTTATTACAGCTGCAATCGCTAAGAACAAATAAGAACTCTACTCCCAAAATTCCATTTTTAGAACACTAAAATATCGCTTTTAAGGTTATTAATCCCCACCCCTTTTCCCTAAACTGAAAAATAAAGAAAGCATTTTAAGAATGATACAAACACATTTTCTCATTTTCCTCAAAAATAACGACATCTATTCCAAGGATTTTTATATTTGCATCCCGTTTCCAGCTGTGCAAAGAAAAACGATTTGAGAATTGTCATTCAGACACGCCAGAATTTACATTTTCTCGTGGGAATGCATTCGCGGCCATATTTCACGTCACCTCTGACAGTTTTATGACCCGTTTTACAAGAGGTGGGGCGCTTCACAGGAATGTTAAAGATAATGTTTTATTATTCATGATGACATATTAAACAAAGCTACTCTGTAATAGTTAGAACGGCAGCTTTCTTCTTTAGTAAAAAGTCGCGAAGTTCTAAATTGATACATGGGGTCTTAGCTTCCAGAAGGTATCTTAGAAATTATTTGAAGAAAGGATGTAAAATAATTTTTATGTAATTTAAATGAATTTTAGACATCTGATGTGAGTGCTGTTGAGTTGCTTGACAGCTTTTGTAATTAATTAAGGTAAATGTAAAAAATGGTTAAAAGAACAGCCGAACTGGACCATAATGTGTAATTTAAACTTTAACTCAAC
This sequence comes from Araneus ventricosus, assembly GCA_013235015.1. Taxonomy (NCBI): domain Eukaryota; kingdom Metazoa; phylum Arthropoda; class Arachnida; order Araneae; family Araneidae; genus Araneus; species Araneus ventricosus. The sequence goes on from BGPR01001434.1 coordinate 195,292, forward strand.
ATCGGAATTCTTGTTCTGTACTTAATTATTTTTGCCTTGAAGCAAGAAAAATTAATTCGGCAGTGCTATCCGATGTATTTTCTCTTAGACTTCTAACAGCGCCAATTATTTTGATCTTTTAGCTGTCAGGTTAGAAAATTTAGCTTTTAATGTAAATGAATCGATCTTTTTGTATTTAATATCTCTGAAATGCTAAGAATACTTTATCCATGATTTTTTTAAGAAAATATACGTATAAATACGAGCTATCGGCTTCTGAAGTGAACATGAAGAACAGAAAAGACGTTTGCTCAGCTATGAGGGTTAGAAATGCCAATTTAACTTCTGGCCAGAAACATTTTTGTCTATAGGTTTTACAGTCAAGTGCTCGAGACTGGCATCGTTAAAAAGGTTCTAACATTTTCCAAACTTTTTTTCTTCACTACAAGTTTGTTTCTGTTGTTTTTTGACTTAGCTATTTTTTTGTTATAAGGCAATAAATTTAGAAAACAGCGAAAAAGAAATCACTTTCAAGGCATGTTAAACTTAAAAAATAATTAAATAAATGAAATCAAAAGATGCCACTTTATGTCTTTGTTCTTTTTTGAGATTTCTAAAAATTTTAAAACTTATTTTTCATTTTAGAAGTAATAACTTTCAAGTAAATAATTGCTTGTCGTTAGATGGAGTGACTAACGCGTGAATAAATGAAAGCAATAAATGAGATTATATTTTAATTTTTTCTCGTTGCTTGTGTGGCAGAACACATGTAAATAATTCCAAAATATATAAAAAAAATATTATGTAATATTATCTTTCGCTATCATTGTCATTAGCCCTTTATGTATTGTGCGGTATAGAATCGAATATAGCTACAGTATAAGAATCTCGGAACTTTTACCTAGCGAAACCATACGAAGCTCTATTGTTTTATCGATTGATTGTCACGTATATCATATCACTTATTTGAAAAGGGAGAAAGCACTGTGAAGTTATTTTTTGTGAGAAATCCCACTTTAAGAGTATATCTGATTATGAAAGAATATCTTATTTTAAGAGTATCTTATAGCAATGATCTGTATAGCCTTGGAAGCCAGTATTGAGTTAATTTCCTAAGGAAGACTGAATATAATGCGCATCATTTTAGTGCAACTCTAGGTGAAGATCTATTTGATTTATAGATAGCATTCAGAGCATATCATATATTAGAACTACATGCTTAATGGTTAATATTCTTGACGTGAAGTTCCATGAAAAGACTTACCAATGAATGGACAAATAGAACGGCCACATTTGTTCAAATAATTTAAAAAGGAGAAAGCACTTTTCTAACTTTGTGGTCAGAAATCTCGTTTTAAGAGTATATTTTGAGACTTCTTCCAAATGTATGGCAGATTTGTATAGTATTGGAAGAAGAAGTATGTTCATTTGTCCTGAAGTTCGGACGCAATGCCCATAATTTTAGCATATCAACTTAATGGTAGTTCTGTGATCAGCAGATTTCGTGTAAAAAAAGAATATAATATCTGTTGTCTTTCGTCGCAGTCTTTAAAGGTTTAGAAACTTTTTGGAATTCAAATCATGTACACAAGTAACTGCCTTTACCAGTATTCAAAAAATTACAGATAATAGCCTGTTTTCATCAGCATTAACAAAATTACAATTAAATGTTCTTCGAAATTATTGGTATGTTTGGAGGCTTTATGGATGGAGTTACGTTAGGCGAAAATTTCTAAATAAAGCTGAATATTATATGAAACGGAGCTATTAAAATGCTCACCATCTTGAAACTTATTGAATGTAAAGGAACCATTAAAATGGCAGCCATCTTGAAATAAAATATGAAAAAATCATTTATATATATATATATATATATAGTAATATCAACCATAATATAACCTGTTATATATGAACATTCAAAACAAAATAAACAAAGTATATCAAAGATACAATTCAAAAACTAAAATTTATTAGTTAAATAAAATTTAAAATATGATCCCATAAACAAAAGTGCAAAACACATGCAACGAGCACATGTGAAATAAATCTATGAACTATATTACTCTTCCAACTATAGAAAAAGTCAAACCAAAAATTTGGAAAAATTTCTCAAAAATTAAGTGGATAGAAAGCAAACAACGTACGCAATTCTTGTAACGAAAATACTGCTATGCATTCAAAGATGGAAAACGCGATTTTATTTTCCATCCCAAGTAATAAAATAAACTGTTGACAACAAGAAAGAAATTCTGATCTCTTCATAAAAATCAACTGGAACAATTCGACCTTTAATTATTCCTGCGTTGCGCATTACGCAGCAAATAACTTTAAGTGTAGGAAGGAAAAAGAAGAAACCCATATACAGCGATGGAAATTAAAAGCCCATTCAACTTTAATTAAGGAACCCTTTACTCAGCCATGCACCAAGTAAGGTTTGAGAACTTATTTTTTCTTTTCGTAGCGTAAAATATTATAAAAGGTAGTTTGATCGTACTTTTATTTTAAAACGGGACCAAAGCTTTACATGAACAAAGCATATTTTATCCTGTTATAAGGAGATCTAAATTTATAGTTATTGAATTTTATGGCCGGCACGAAGGGTGCGTTATTACGGTGCGAAGACGTCTTCACAATGCAGGTCTCTATGCAAGGCGACCAGTTGTGTGTGTCCCCCTCAATGGACGACAGAGAAGGGCCCGCTTATGTTGGGTAACAGAACACGTTTCCTGGACCAGACAGCAATGGGCTTCTGTACTCTTTACAGACGAGTCCAGATTCACACTGGAGAGCGATTCAGGGAGTCTGCCGGTCTGGAGGGAACAACGTACCAGATACCATCAATCCAATACTCTTGAAAGACACAGTTACAGAGGTGGTGGAATCATGGTTTGAGCAGGGATCTCACTCGGTAGTCACACTCACCTGCATGTTGTCCATGGAGGAACTTTGACTGATGTGAGATATCGGGATGAAATCCTTGATCCATATGTCAGCCCATATGCCGGTGCTATTGGTAACGTTTTCATTCTAATGGATGACAATGCACGACCTCACCGATCTGTGATTGTTGAGGACTATGATGAGGGTGACGATTTGGAGCGAATGGAATGGTCAGCTCAATCTCCAGACCTGAATGAGTTAGAAGATCTGTGGGACTATCAAGACAAGGCAAGTTGCTTGTAACAGTATTGGCAGACAAGTTGCTGCTTTAAGTCCTCCTCCAAGTCGTTAGATGAACTGGAACAAGGCTTACTCTGTGTCTGGTCTTCGCTTCCCATTTCGGTGTCCGACTACTTAATTGACAGCATGGAAAGTCGATGCCGCCAATGTATTCAAGTTAGGGGTGGACACATTCCTTATTAGAACCCATTTTTGTAATGTTTCTATGACATTTTACCACATAAAACTGTGAAGTACTTTTTTTCCCCAAGAAAGGACTTTTCCACCAGGAATGCTTTTTTTTGTTATAAATCATTTTTTTGTTCAACTTATGTAAACTTTTATGTCGCATTCAATAAATAACTGTTTATAACTGCACATTTCCTCCAAATTTTGTTGTTTCTATATTCATTCATCTGCAAATTAGACGCAAAACACCGGTTATACCTAAGCGCTTTTGGAGACCAGTGTATTTATAACAATGAATTATAAGTTAAAAACTAAAAATTAGAACATTAAATAAAAAAATAAATCTATTTTTTAGGACTCTAATGAAAGTGAGTTTTAAAAAAATATTTTTGTTCATTTTTTTCTACTCACCTGGTCAAATGCATTATGATCGAGTATCTTCCCGACGATGTTGTATGTTGTCAGGTCAATCGTCCTCCCCAAAAGCATGGACAGAAGAAACGGTATCGCAACGGCCGCCATCTTTAAACCTAAATACAGGAAACAGCGTCAAAAGTAATTTTAATTGCTCCTTCCTCAATGGAGTGCATGATAGTAAACCCTATATTTAACGGACAAATCGGAACGAAAGGACACCTTTAAAACCAAAAGTCCGTTAAATCAAGAATTGTGAGGCTTTTGTGCGAATTTAGGTTCGATTACTATCTGAAAATGCGATTATTATTGTCTGAAATGATGCGGAAATCGTTCTTTGAATAAAAACTAGTTCTACAAAGAGTTGTTATAAGACTGGTAGAGACATTGACGGATGGGCAATCATTCGTCCATCCAATTCATGTCCCTGCAACTATATCCTTTCGGTTATTTAAGCAATATAGCGGACATGAAGTGAAAGAATAGAAAATGCTCCTCAACTATTCATCGTTGTTCTCATCTCCCTATCAATCCAGTGTCTGACACTAATTGACAAAAAACAAGAGGAAACTTTTACATGAGGTGGCCGCACCAACAGATATTCTTTCTGTAAATTGCGTGATATAAAAATCGTTTAGCACCGAATGCAACGACTGATGCAATCAAATCAGACAAAGACAAGTGAATTAAGCCTAAAACATTACCTTGCTCTATGTTTTGGACTATAGACTTGAAATTGTTTTTGATATTTTTTTTAATAATTAATTGATTTTTTATCGATGTTCCACCTACTCAAAAGGGTGTAAGGTGTATAAAATTTGGCCTATAACATTCGTAATTACGTAAACTGTATAAAACATTAAAAAATACAAAAGATTAGAAAATAAAATAAATTCGAGTAGAATTCAGAATAAAACATAAATATCATTACTTTATAATTAACATAGGATATGCAAATTTAAAGTATTATCTTTTGGCGGCGGGATAGAAACGGGGACCTTTCGGTTCCGAGCCGAAAATCCTAACCACTAGACAAAAGGAATTCTCTATGTCCGGAGGCGGATATTGGCTAATATACATCACAGTAAGATGGCGTAGCACGGTGCGCCACAGGAGCAACCCCCAGCTTGTTTGATATTATCTGAATATCAAGGAAGCGATGTGCTGCGTGCATATGCGCAGATTGCTGCCCAGATTGGTGGTGCGCAGGCACTTTCAGACTTTGTGCTATGAAATGGTCATAGCCTTTTGCGTGCTGTGAAATGCGTCACAGGCTTTGTGCTGTGAAATGTGTCACAGGCTTTGATTTGGGAGAGCTGCGTTGCTGTAGGAGTTGTCGTGCTGCCATCTGGTGAATGTAGCAGAAGATGGAATTGACCTGATATTTGGTGCTGCCATCTATATTATTGGGACTGAAAGTTGTTGTTGCGTGCTCTTTGTCCGCGAGTCACCACTTTGGCGGCGGGAGGATAGAACTGAGGACCTTTGGGTTACGAGCCGAAAATCCTAACCACTAGACAAAAGGAATTCCCAATGTCCGGAGGCGGATATTGGCTAATACACATCACAGTAAGATGGTGTAGCACGGTGCGCCACAATCTCTCTATAATTGTAAGCATATCAAAACAAAATAATTTCATAAGCTGCAGCTGAAAATAAACAAGAACAATGGCAGTTTAAAAATAAGTTAAATAAGAACACAGAAAACAGTTTTTCCCCTTCTCCTTTTCTCTTTTTTAAAAAAAATGATTGCGGAAACTGAACGAATTCATCAACAAATCAACACAACGCGTAACCAAAAGATTCATAATCAGCAGAACATGCAGCAAACTAAAATTGTCCAAACAGCCATATTAAAGCCAAACCAAACGACACCGCATTCAGAGTCTGTAATTTTGTTGCAAATCTACCTTGTAATCTCAGTTAACTTTCCCTGATCGTGAACAACGAAGCTTTAATTTTTAAAACATCCGGAAAATCAATTATTATTGTTTTATTAATGGGAGGCTTAGTAAAATGAATATCTGCGGTAAGTCTACATTCAAAAATATAATTACTGGCTTCACCACTGCCACCGCCTACATAATGGAATAGAAGAAACTTAAAACCGTTTACTTAAGTTATAAATGAATTATGTCCAGTAGCAAAACAAATCAAGTATTTATTTGGGGTCAAAAGCTCCAGACCAGGAGTGGAAATGAAATCCTTGACCCTCACACCAGTTTTGGAGTCTTCCTAATAAAGGTTCCACTATTCAGTAAATCTTGTTTCCTGTTTTATTACAAACTAGAAAATCACCCGTCGCGATTTGACGGGTGCAAATTGTCTCTTCATTCGAGAGATTTTCCGTCAAATCTGACGTGTTTAAATAGATATATATGCGAGAGAAATGTTTAATATTGATTGGAAACAAATAAAATAAACATATGTATTATGACAGAAAATAATTTTTATCTACATATTATTTACATATTTCTTTATTCAAAAAACCTCTTGGTAAATAACATTCCGTATGAAGTATTTTTTGTTGTTTAACAATTTTACTTGTACTTCAGATGTTTTTGTGTATATTTTAACGTTGCCAAACAATATTATACAATTATATCATCACGATTGCACCGAATAATTAGATGAATCGTGTCATCCAAACTATATCACGCGCATGGTATGCCACTGACTTAATTTACTACTTTCTCTTAAAAACAGAAATTAATTTGAAACATATGTATAATATAATTTAAAATTTCTCGGAAAGTATTGATCATAGCGAGATAAATTTTATATCAATGGATAGCAAATTTTATTTCACTATTTTAGAGCTATTAAATTTGAAATTAGAACGACAATTACTCTTTTAAATTTAAACCTACTGAAATTTAGGTTCTCTAACAATGAAATGATGCGGTTTAACGTCTCGCAGTGCTATGGCTCGAATGTTATTGGTGGTGACATGAGAGCGTTACCGGAGGATCTAGGCTATTATATTAGTAATATCACAAACCACATTGATATATAAAAAAAGAAATCTCTTTTTCAGTTGCTTATTAGAAAAGTGAATGTTTCTTTCCCTCAATTGCACTCACATTCTATCCGTTAAATCATTTGGTTGGAAGTATATTGAAACGAATATTCTTTTAATTTAGTACCAAAGGTTAGTTGATTATGAATTACTGTTCTGGAAAGCAAATTACGATCTTCGAGAACGTTTACTCTGAAATAAAATCTAAAATAACTCTAAAATAAAATTTTAAATAACGCTGAAATAAAATTTAAAATAACTCTAAAATAAAATTTAAAAGGAAAAAAAAGTGAAATATTTTCGTTCACAAAATTATCCGAATAGAAATGTACGCTTATACGTCTTGCAAAACTTCGAAACACTGCAGGTGCCCCCTTATTCCCACTTGTGTAGGATATCTTGCAAGGCCCATGAATCAAGGAACCAGAATAATGGGGAATCAGTTTGGTTTAGTTATATTGATGTCCCCTTTTCGAAGCAACACAAAGGCTATTTTCGGCTGGACCTCGTAATTTTTAACCGACGACACTTCATCTGGTACACGCTTCTCCAAAATTCTTAACCATACCAGTGTTAGAACGTATGAACCACGACGTCAGATTGAACATGCACTTGGCCAACAAACACCGCGGATCTTCAGTGGAATCCGGCTTCGAACCTGAAATCTTACTACTAGACCACCGTGGTTTTTTAGGGCAGTAGGTCGTGACGCCTCTGGGGTTGCGAAAAAAATTTTGTGAGTCGCCAAATTTAAAAAAATTATTTGGATTTTATATAGGAATAATATAAGGATTTTCTTCAACAAGTATCAGGTACCAGTAAAACAATGAAATGAGATAATTCTACTTAAAAAAATAACTCTACTGTTTCCCCTGAAAGCAATCGTCTGTATTGGTATTCATTGCATCTACTTCGGAAAGCAGCAGGATGGAAACCAAACTTCAAGAATTAATATATAAATCTAAAACATTTTTCAAAACACGAGTCGAAAATCGTAATGCATTTATGAAGAAAAGCAACAATTGCCAGAGAAGATTTTACGTGCATTCTTAGAAATTTCAGGTTTAATAGGGAATAATTTGGAACCACACACAGTTGAAAAACTAATTGTTCTTCCGTCAGCAATTACAATAATGTCAATTATCCAGTGACAAAAATATGGCACGATTTTAAAATGGTACTATCTTCATGAAACACGGTTTCTTGCTAAATTTCCGCCATATTACGTAATATAGAGTTAGTTCTGCTAAATCAATTAAAAAACTCTCCTTTATTTGCTCTACAACTTGATGAAAATTACAGACACTTGTTAACTGTCTCTATCAATTGTTTATGTGAGATACGTTTCTATAGAAGACAAATTAGAACAATTTTTTTTTAATTTTGGAAGAAAAAACTACTGGAGACAAAATATTTGAACTTATTAGTAGATACTTTGAAACAAATTACCTTACCTGGAGACACTGCGTCGCGATTTTCAATGAAGACGCTGCATCATTAACAGGTAGTAATAAAGGTCATAAAGAATATTGCTCTTAATATATTATTCAACCATTCTATTTGACATAGAGAAGCAAAATTGAAGTTTTTAAGAATAAACTGATACTTCGTCCAAGGAGAATTGAATAATTTTAACACAGACATATTCCCGTGCTTTTCGGGATTAAGTAAAGAAAATAACATAGATTTCTTATTATTTAAAAACATCATTCCCCTTATATGTTAGAATTGGAAGAGATCTTTTCGTAAAGGTTCGTAAAATTTCCCGATAATGAATTAGATTCGATACGTGATCCATTTTCGTTTTATATTTTTAAGGTGATTTCAATGAAAAAAGAAAGGTTAATTTACGTTCCAAGAGACGAAACACAGTGCATTCAATTTAATTCTCTGTGTTGCCAAAAATTTTGTTTATCGATTGGAAACGAATATGCCTATTTAATATAAATGCTGTCAATATTTTGATACAGATTGCCTTGACCTACTTATGGGAAAAAGGCTTTTGAAAGTTAGTTGCTATTATAACAAAATATCTATCTCGATTGGATTCAGAGGATGACATATGTCTTGAGATTTTCAATTAAGAACCGAACATAGAAGCATTAGAGATCTTTGAAAGCACATACCTCACAATGAATCCTTATGATATAAGGCTCATTTTTAGTATTTTTCATTAAAAAATATTTATACCAATATTCATAAATGAAACTATTGCTTTATTAAATTATGTGCTTTATTCACACTTCAATTAAAGCAGAAACATAAGCGCAAATTCCAAAAATAACTTCCTTTTAACTGCGTCGACAATTCCAGGGGTGGTGAAAAAATTATATGCAAAAGATAGAAATGAGAAACGTTTGAGCACCATTGTCCTAAGACACTTTATAAATAAGCTGCTTAGACGAAAACCAACAAATTGAAATGCAAAGACGTGTTTATATCCATTACCACTATTTTAATGTAGGCATTTTCGATATATAAAATTTTTACATTTTGCTATGTACTTGTCTTTCACGATCCACATATTCTCATTAATACAAAGCTTGGATTATCCTATCCAGGCTGGTGGTTGAAAATCTGAGATTTGATTCATCCGGATGAATTATCGAAAGGTTGGAATTTAAAATATTAAGCTATAAAAGGTTTAAGTTTGAATTATTATTATTTTCCAATTCGATATGGTTTGCCCAGAGAGAAGAAGGAATCTTTGTTTTGTTTAAGTGTTCGTCAAACCTTAGTCGATAGAGAACATGCAGGCTCAACATACAAAAGTTCCGAATTCTGAAAAATAAATGTTGAAAGTAATCGATTCCGATTATGATGCGTCATTCTGCAATACATGCTGCTGAACTTGTTTTCATACACAGTTTTTCTTAATTAAAATCTTTTAGTAAAACGAATCTATATTTTGATCTTCGTCCATTTCAGGATATCGAAATCCCACGCATATAACTTAACAAAACATAAAAATAATCTATAATATTTAGTAAACCATAGTAATAGTTGTTCGGAATTCAATTCAAACCTTTTCTCAACTAATCTATGGAAATACAAGATTGCGGAAATTCTTAGGAGAAAGCAGAATTAATCCAAAATGTGCATATTAATCCGTAAAATAAAGGTTAGAATTGTAATCCAAGCAACTATTATTATGGTTTACATAAAATTATTTATTTCTTTTGTTATGTTCTATAAGTGGAAATTCGATAACCTGAAAAAGACGAAGATCAAAATAAATATTTGATTTATTAAAAGATTTGAATTAAGAAAAACTACGTCTAAAAGTAAGTACAGCAGCATAAAAGGAAAGGTTTTAAACTGAAATTGGCGCGTTCAAGATTTATTTTTTTCAATTTAAATAATAATTGTAATAAAAAAAATAGTATTCAGCATTTGGAATACAATAATTTTGAAACAATAGAACTTTAATTTATAGAGTAAAAATCACATCTAACGTGACACAGCATTTTCTAAAACACGAGAGGGTTTTTTATTTGCTTTCTTAATTGAATATTTTGGTACATAAAAAATAGGGTTGTTGGGTGTTTGTGATAAAGATTTAATAAAAATATCATTTCAAAAATGCAAATTTTTAATAACAATATAGTAAATCATTTTCCAATTCTAGAAAATTTTTCGTCTTTATGTTAAGAAATTCCAAATAGGAGGTCACAGAATATTTAGATTTACAAACTCATTCGAATTATGAAAGTTCCATTGTTTCATAATAATTCTATAGTTATAACTCTTTTATTGGAACAAGCAAATTAAATTATATGTTTTCAGTGAACCTAATTTTTTTTCCTTTAATCTTTCCCTTTCGATGCGGAATGATTATTAAAATGGTACCATGTGCCACAAAATGAAGGAAGCAGTTTATGTAGTTTAAATTTTCAATTCCAATGGACATTATTTCCATTAAAATTGAAATTACGCGCAAGCCGAGAGAGGCATAAAATAATGTTACGAAGATTCAAAGTTTCTTTCCCTGACAAGCTAAAATTATGTCAAGAAAGAGAGCTTTACACAAGATTTGCTGGAAGCCAATCCAAAGAACCCTAACAGTTGGCAAGTTCGGCGAGAAGTCGAAGCTGGAAGAAAATTCTAGAATTATCGTCGTATCTCCTCTGGGAACGTAAATTTAGAGAGCCTTCGAGAGATTTCCATGTGACTTCATATGCATTCGGAAAAGGTATAAAAAGCAAGCTACTGAAACCAGTGAATCAATCATCTTTGGAGCTTTGACAACAGTGCAAGCTGATGAGCTGATAGACAATGAGCGCTATTTAAAGTGCTGTTACTGATATTTATTAGTGATCTGGTGTCTACTTGTATTATAAGTGTATAAAAAAGTTGATTAGTTTTCTTGGCTGTGCTATGTTATTTTTCTGAAATATTCGGAGAATACACAGTCATTAATTTTATCTTATCCCGCTATTTGGAGTAAATTCACGTACATCCAATGGAAGAGCATTCATAACTATAATTGTATTCAGCAAAACTTGATTTACATTTTATAAAATTAGATTTATATTCAGGTAAATTAATGCTTTGGCAATAAAATCTTCAGTAATCTCTAAACGTTTCAAGCAGACACTTGATGAGTTTTCGTCGCTAGACAAAATGTTTTAAGATAATATAATTTCGCAAAGTTTAAATAATTGTACCTATGTTTTATTAATAAAATTTTAGTTTTCTAATTTAAATTATAATTAACTTATTTGCTTCAAAATTTACGGATAGTTCCATAGCAAAAAAAAACGTATTTATGCTCTTAGACGCAATCAAAATTTTAAGATATCTCTACGGTGCTCTTTATTATTCTGAAATCCGTACAACAGTATTGCGTATATCGTGGGTCGTGAGGAAATTTTTCTGATCACCATATCCTAAGGTCTTTTTCAAAGGATTTCTTTCAACGAGTATCAGGTACAAGTGAAACAGTGAAATGAGATAATATTATTAAAAAAATAAAACTGTAATATTTTCAAAAAACAATTTCTGCATCGGAAAATAATACAATCTACTTCGACAAACTGCAGGCGAACACACATAGAGATAAGAAATAACTGTCAATTTCAGATGTTCTCTACGATGGAATTTATATCAGCCTGGATCGGTCCGAGGCCGTGCGTGAAAGACTTGCGCAAATCGTCTAAGCAGGCCTTAACATTCAGAAATTCCAAAGGTTATGACGTCACATTCTAAATCCTTCTTTTCTGTGTTGCGTTTCATGTTTGAAGTGTGTGCGTTTTTCGAAGGATTTCGCTGGATTAACTAATATTGAAGTAAGTTTCTGGCATTTATGTTATTTAAGTTATTTTAGTCAACCATTTATGCATATCTAAGTACTATAGCCAAAAATTTCATTTGTTTCTTTAGAATTATGTATACAAATTAGTGTTAAACGATCTCCTTTTAGGCCTAAAGCGAAGGGTGGTCGCATTGGAAAACGAAATTTCACGGCTCATATTTTTACCGTACTTTTGAAACACAAGTAAAATAAATCTAATGCAGTAATTTCTTATTCATTATCAAAGATGAAACAAGAAATTCATAAATAATTATTTCAGATATACTGATAGTGTAAAGTAACATGCATCCGAATGGAAATGTATTTACTTCTTAAGCTATAGATTGTTTTCCATTCCGTTTAACTTATTATTTCCCAAACTTTTTTGTGCCTTGCCCCACTTAAGCCTTTCTTAAATTTTTATGCTCCTTATGTAACATATACATAATTTTTAATTTTCAAAAATTCAATTGCTGACTAAAGAAAGTTAATTCATAGGTTTTATACCCCCGTGGAACCTGCGCCCCACATTAGGAAACACTGGTTTAATTATTATGGGCAAAGGAAGAAAATGTTGCGTTCCTTGTTGTAATTCTAATTACAACAATACAGACAATTATGTTTCGTCGTTCACTTTTCCGAAGGATGCAACGAGAAAAAACCAATGGGTAAAGAGCATTAATAGGGCAAATTTTATTCCTAGTTCAACTGCTGTAGTTTGCATAAAACATTTTAGCTCGCAATTCATTGTTAAAGAAGATCGTATTGTTAGAGATGACGGTAGCGAGTTGGTAGTACCGAGGAAAATTTGGAAGTTAACAAATGATGCGTATCCATCAATATTTCCTAATCAACCTTCTTACCTTTCTCATGAGCCATCTACTAGTAGAAAATCTCCATCTGAACGGATAACTGCCTTGAAACTGAGAGATGAACAAAATTTTGCAGAATGGTGCACGAATGACACCGTTAATTCTTTTGAAATTTTTCAGGAAACGTATGCTAAGAAACTTGGTGATGGATGGCTTAACATAAGAACAGATAATTTCGTCTTATGTTACAGGCTAGACATTAACCAGTGTCCTAGTATTGTTGTTTCCATGAAAATTTATAAGGATTTAACTGTAGAAATTTGGCACGATTCTGTGTTGTTAAAAACCCTTACCATTTTATATTGGGAGAACATAATAAATGTGATCGATGGACAAAATTTGATAGCTTGTTGAGTTGGTTAGCTGCATTTAAACCAAATGATGTCAAGCCAAACGAGAAAATAGAAAATGCAATGCATTTGATAAAAGATGCATATTCTCAACAATATGACAGTGATAAGACTTTATTCTTCAGTGTAATAATTGAACAACTAAAATTAACATTATCATCTAAGCACATTTATTCTACAGAGTTTCTTCTTCTTGCAGCAAAATTTTATTTTTGCTATCCTGCTGCATATAGTTTCATACGTAGTTCAAAAATTTTAATTTTGCCTCATCCTGTATACATTAAAAAATTATCCAATGCTTTGAAGGGCCCAAGTAGTGTTTCCAATAATAATCACATTATGTACCTACAAAAAAAGAATGAAATGTTATCTCCCCATGAAAAACTTATCTGCCTTCTTATAGATGAAATTTATGTAAATCCGGGTTTAAATTATAAGGGAGGAAAACTTCTAGGAAAAGCAGAAAATGCCAATCAACAAGCTAATACTATTCAAGCATTCATGATAACATCTTTATTTTCAAAATATAAAGAAATAGTTGCCTTAGTTCCCATGAAGAATCAAACAGCTGATGACCTTTATTGCCAAACTCTGAAGGTCCTACAAATGTTAAATGACTGCAAGTACAATGTTTTATGTTTAATTTCTGATAACAATAGAATTAATAGAAATATGTTCACCCAGATGTGCCAAGGAAACCTTGTAAATTGCACCTCAAATCCTGTACAGCCTGAAAATAAGTTATTCTTTTTATTTGATACAGTTCATTTGATCAAATCTGTTAGAAATAATTGGTTTAATGAAAAAACACTAGGGCAAGTTTTATGTTTTCCTTCACCTGACAATTCATCTAAAATCTCTTTAGCTAAGCTCCAAGATCTCAAAGATATTTATGAAACAGAAAAATCAAATTTGATTAAGAATGCACCAAAGCTATCCCAGAAAGTGTTATATCCCACTTCTTTTGAAAAACAAAATGTGTTACTGGCCTTAAATATATTTCATGAAAGCAATAGTGCTGCTTTAGCTCATGAAGCTGGAGAGAAAGGCAAGAATACCATGGGAACTAAGGAATTTATTGATCAGTTTTTAAAATGGTGGAATATTGTTAATGTTAAAAATTCTGAGAAAGGTAAGAGGTTGAAAAATCCCTTTTGTGACCCAATTAGGAGTAAAGATCAAATGAGTATGGTATTCCTGAACAAATTTTATGATTGGCTTGTTTCCTGGAACAACAAATCTTCATTGCCATTAGAAAAAAGAAAAGAACTAGGATTACCAGGTAAAGGTGGTAAATTGACTAAGGAGACACAATTTGCCCTTCAGTTTACCACAAAATCATTGATAGATATTGTAAATCATATATTCAAAGAGCACACCCCAGAATATATATTATTAGGTAAATTTCAAACAGATAGTCTTGAGGCAAGATTTGGGCAGTATCGACAAATGTCTGGGGGAAATTATAATGTTTCATGCCTTCAAATATTTGAATCTGAAAAAAAGCTAAAAATTGTAGATTGGATAAATTTTCATTCAGAAAAAAAAGGGGAGTTTCACATTAAATCTTTAGAAATTTTTGAGGCAACTTCAGAAACTTCAGTAGAATTTGAAGTAGATGAAGAATTGTATGAGGTTTTCGACACAACTACCGATGTTGAAATATCACCAGAGGAAATGCCAGCATTCATTTATATTTCAGGGTATGTTGCTAAGAAAGTTAGTCAGAAATTAAATTGCGATCTTTGTACATCAAAATTTATTACAACAAAAGGTTTAGAATATGAAATTGACACTGCTTGTAAATATGTGTCACTTCTAGATCGAGGAGGCTTGAAATGGCCTACTAAATACACACTAGAAATATTGGTGGAAAGTTACCAAATTTTCAATAAATTAATTCGTAAAGAATTTGAAGAGAAATTTTTAAAAGCCAATAACCACAAGCAGCTGTTGGAGCATCTGGTTTTTGAAAAAATGGAATTGCTAAATTCTGTTCCTGAAGTTTCATGTGAATGTAAAAATAATTTTGTCCTAATTGTAAAGCAATGTATTTCCATTTCAGCAAATATATTTTTAAATAATTATACTAAAATTAAGAATGACCAACTTAGAGCTAAAAATTTGAAACGAAAATTATCAACTTTAGGATATTAATCCTTTTGTAGTTGAAGGAAATAGACCTATTGGGGAACCCGCCTTCTCATAACATTTTTGAAAAGGGGTAGTGCATCCTGAAACAGTACCTCCAAGGTGATGAGGAAACCTGTTTCTAACATTAAAACTTAATTAGAAATTTATGAAAATGAAATTAACAATTTTGTCGGTTTCTCACACTTTTTATCAAAACACTACTGAATTATCAAAATTCATGCTTTGAAAATAAATGCTTCTTGCAATTGAAAA
Organism: Araneus ventricosus; assembly: GCA_013235015.1. Classification (NCBI taxonomy): domain Eukaryota; kingdom Metazoa; phylum Arthropoda; class Arachnida; order Araneae; family Araneidae; genus Araneus; species Araneus ventricosus. Next base: position 210,973 of record BGPR01001434.1, read on the forward strand.
TTGTGTCAAAGCTTTTTAATGAAATGTAAGTTTTTTTGCATGTGCTATTTTCACGAACTATTTATATTAATTGATCGTCAATATTAAAAACTCATTCAGTAATGAGTAACTGCCGAAAATCTTGTACTTCTGTTGTGTTTCCGCTTGGGAATGAACGTTCCCTACATCAACAACGCAGCTACGGAGAGGCTTTAGACTGTGACGTCACGAATCCAAGGTTCTGGCCTGAAGAGAGCTGTTTGTTTTCTTTTTGCGCACGGCCCCGATCGGTCTGACATTTACTAGTGGTCATCTTTACTAGAGCTTTTTGTGGAAAACGTTATCCGTTGTGTGCTGATTGCAGGGATAAAGTAGCAAATAAGAGTATGACACCTGCTAAATATTTTTCAAGAAACAAATTGAAAAATTAAAGGCATCTCGACAAAAAAAAGAAAACAATATCATAAAAAGATTTTCCGAGCATTCTTAGAAGTTTCATATTTAATAGGGAATAATTTGAAACCACAATCATTTGGAGAATAGCTCATTTTCCCTTAAGCAAATTAAAAAATATTAATTATGCATGGAGATAAATATGGTAGCGATTTTTAAACGATTCCATCATAAAGAGACACGGTTTCTTACTAAAATTCTGCCATATTTCGTAATATAGAGTAGATTCTTTTAAATCAATTAAAAAATCTCCTTTATTTGCTCTACAAATTGATGAAAATTACAGGCATTAATTAACTGTCTTATCTAATTGTTTATGTTAGGAACGTTTATGTAGAAGACAGATAAAAGAATTTTTAAATTTTAAAGATTTGAAGGAAAAACAACTGGAGACAAAATATTTGAAGTTTTTAAGAGATATTTTGAAACATATGACCTTACTTGGACACATTTTGTCGTGATTTGCACTGATTATTCTGCAGGCATTAACAGATAGTAATAAAAGACTAATAAGATAAATAAAGATTTTTTTGTTTTCATATACATTTCAACCATTGTTTTTGGCATGAAGCAGCTCTTGTTACAAATGTTATTGATCAAAAAATGAACAAGAGAATACAGGATGTTATTATTTTAAGGAATTAAATGAAAATACCACCCCCCTAAGGACTCGACTCTTTTCAAAACTAAGTAATGAGATCGGTTCTATGTATGAGACATTATTATTACTTACCTAAGTCAGAAACAGAAATAATATGAGTCAGGAATACAATGAAATTTTCTTTTGGTAGAAATGTAGCATATATTATAAAGTTCATTCATTGATGAAAATTGGAATAGAAATATCAATTACATGGCTCCCATTTTCTGAAAATTTAACTACTATTTGAATTTCAGACTAAATAGAGACAGTAGAAAAATTTTAAAATCGAACTCAAAGTTTGAAGCTTTTTAGAATAATCTGATACTTCCGCAAGGATAATTGAATAAAATTTACAGAGACATATTCTCGTGCTTACAGAATTTAGTAAAGGAAATAATACAAGGGCTGTCTGATTATAAAGATACAGGGCGAAATTACCCTAAAAATTTTAATTCAAGAAAATATTTAATACATTTCACGAAAACTATGTACTTTTGTTTATTTATGGACATAATCTTCGTAAACTTTGAGACATTTATCCCATCGCGACACTCGTGTGAACATCCCTTCATGTTACTGCTATTTGTCAAGTTTCTTGAAGTATTCCAGAACGGTTTTTTTTAATTCCTCCCAATCCGCAAAACGTTTTCCGACCAAAACTCTCCAGAAATTACATACAGCCATTTAAATGGAAAGGCTAAGACGATTATGCGAAGTGGTTAATCTTTTTTTGACGATGGCGCAAGACGCCTTACGTCAAATCAAACCAAAGCGTGGTTGGAACAACGGAAATGGGAGGTGCTGAAACATCCAATCTATAATCCAGATTTAACTCCCTGGGATTTTCATTTATTTGTACCTTTAAAAAACTTTTTGGCTGGAAAATGCTTGTAAATCAGAAGGATTCGCAAAACACTGTTCTAGAATACTCCAAGCAACTTGACGAACAGCAGAACAATGAAGGAATGTTTAAATGAGTGTCAAGATGGGATAAATTTCTCAAAGTTTACAAATTTATGTATAATAATAAACGAAAGTACGTAGTTTTTGTGAAATGTATAAAATATTTTCTTGAATTATAATTGTCAGTGTAATTTCGCCCTGTACCTATATAATCGGACCGCCCTCGTATATATAATTTCCCTCATATGCAAGAATTTTAAGAAAACTTCTCGAAAAGATTCCTAAAATTTCCATTTAATGAATGAGGTTGGATACGTTTTACATTTTCTCCTGTTATTTTTGAAGAGATTTCAATGGAAAAAGAACGGTTAATTGACGCTTCAATAAAAAAATACTGCGCATTCAATTAATTCTCTGTTTTGCAAAACATTTTGTTATGGACTGGAAAGGAATATGCCTATTTGATGAATATAGCATTGTATTAATTTGTTTGCTTTCGATAAATATTATTTTCTTTTTGTAGTAATTAACATATTTGATGAAAATGCAGTTAATATTTTCATTCAGATTGCGTCGACCTATGTGTGTAAAAACTATTTTTGAAAGTTACTTGCTATTATAACAAAATATCGTTCTTAATTAGAATCAGAGGATGATATACGGCTTGCGATTTTCAATAAAGAACCAAACATGGAAGCATTAGAGTTCTTTGCAAGCACATATCTCACAATCAATTCTTAAAATGTAAAAGGATTTGATAGAAATTTTTTTTACAAATAAAAATATTTTTACCAACAATCATAAATAAGGCTATTGCTTCACACAATTATGTGCTTTTTCCATGGTTCTATTAAATCAGAAACATAAGCGAAATTCTCTTTAATTGCGTTTACGATTACAAGGGTCTTGACAAAATTTTATGCAAAATAGGAAAGTCAGAAATGAAAAGAGTTTGCTCACCACTGTCCTTAGAAAGTTGATACATAAGCTACTTGGACGAAACCTAACATTTTGATGTGTGGAAACATGCTTATAAGTTTTTTACCACTATTTTAATGCAAACGTTTTCTATATATAAAATTTTTTAATTTTTCCCACGCACATGACTTTCACGAACCATACCTTTTCTTTAATACACAGCTTTGATTTTTTCCATCAAGGCTGGTGATTGAAACTTTGAGATTTGATGTTATTAATTTATCCGGATGAATTATCGAAAGGTTGAAGTTAAAAAACGCGAAACTAAAAGGTTTAAGATCAGATTATTATTATTTTCCAGTGCGAGATGATTTGCTAAGAGAGATAAAAATAACCCTCGCTTAATTTTGGTTTTGGTAAAGGGGACGGTGGACACTATATAACTATGTAGCTTTATATAGTTTTTTCTTAATTATTGACTTCGAGTTCTGAAATTTTGTGCACATATAAATTGAAACATTACTATATGGAATATATATTTTTAAAAAATTTAACTTAATAACATTTTTAAAAATTAAAACGTTCCATGCGTGCAATTTTTTTATTTTTTCTCTTAATTTTGCATTATTATTACTCATAAGTACATTTACAACATAACAGGTTATTATTTTGCTATTTCATTGAATAGTTAATTTATATGAAATATTTTAGCTTTTGTTTACTTAATTTTCATCGAAATTTTAAGTTTTTCAAAATAAAGTGTCTTTTAACTATCTAAATGAAGTCGAAGCATAAAATAGATTCAAATATTTTTTTTTAGTATCTATCTGGATACCGTTTCAGAAATTTCAAAACATTTACTCAAAAATTAAGACGCATGAAGACACGTAAATCTGAAAAAATATAGTCTTGAGAAAAAGAAAATTTAAATATATGTGTACACTTACCTTTGATACTTGCTCTCCTTATACCACACTACTAATTTTAGTCAACTAGACATATTTATGCTAGTTATTCACTTAAAATTAAATTTTGAAGAGGGAAAACATTTAAGTATTTCTATGGATTCATTTCTCCACAGTTCATAGAGAGACAAAACATTTGACGCGTTAAAATTTGCAGGCACATGTGTTTTCTAAATTAATATAAATAACTATTTAATCACAACAAAAAAAATAAATTAAAATTTGCCAGAACCATGTGTTTCACCTTCTTTTTCAGTGAATTTTGTATTATTATTAGATTCAGATAGTCTCTTCGAAATTCTTTTTCTTTTCTACTTCTCAGTACCCCTACTTTCAATTTGGATTATGCGGCGTTTATCACGTCTCTGAGCAATGTGAACAAATTCATAGTTCAATTCGTTCTGTTCTGCGCAAGGTTATTCAGCAGCCAAAATTGAACTCACCTATGGCAGAAACTACTGCCAATTCGAGCCGCGTTTTAGAAACAAAAGTTTCTTTTGGGCAAATGTTCCAAATAACACTAGGAATTCTCTTATTTACATTCTTTTCCCCGAAGCATTTTGCCAACAGCTTGTTGTTAGCAATCCTTTGATGCACAGGCAGTATTTTTTCCATAACTTGCTCTGACAGCTTTTTCGTTCTTTTACGAATGAGATTTTGGCTTTCATTGTTAGCCAATGTCCTCTGACAAAGGCACCGTGATGTCAAGACTGTTGGGCATTTATTATGCTTAGGTGCTTTGTCTGTCGATGAAGTGTGGAACAATGAAGCAAATATTGCAGTTTTCATTTTCTGTACATCATGGACATTGTCCTTTACAGCTTCCCTATAAAAATTGGTAAATCTTAATATAATGCTTTCTTTCAAGCTTCCCTCATTGCGACTACCAATTGTGACACCTTTATTTCGCCACTCTTTGACTTTATTGCGAAGTCCTGTCCGAAGTCTCTTTGCCACATGATTTAGACATTCTTCTTTCGAAATTTTCTGTCAGCATATACATCTAATTCCAATAAATATTGGTATGTCTTAGAACACCATCTGACAGAACATTCAAGCATCGCTTACCACAGTTTTCAACCGATCTCGCCCATAACATTTCTGCAGCTTTAACTTCCATCGCATTTGATGATCCCACATAGTTTTCACTGCATTCTGGCTTGTGGGCTTTATACCTTCAAGATCCCTTTTTGCAGTAGTGCATTCAGGACAATATTTCGAAAATATCTCGTAATCAATGACGAGACCAGTCAAAATATCAACAACTATACCAATACCATAAAGTGATGTATGTCCACGTTTTTGCCATGGGCCATTACACGAGACTGTGATATCAAAAATATCATCATTTTTCTCAGATGTTGAAGCTAACTCTTTATGCTTTTCTCGAATAATTTTCTAGACACTTGAAGAATGTCACATTTATAACCCTTCTTTTCCACATACAATTTGTGTAAACATTTTGAAAATGTTTTTTTATTCTTTGCATGAATTCCAATAGCCATTGAAAAAACTTCCAATGCTGAGTGGTCTTTCCCATTTTTGAAGAAAGCTTCAACCAGCTTCTTATTTGCTTCAGAGCATTTATCGATATTATCACGAGGGCTGGAAAATATGGACTTAAATTTTTTCTCACATTTTTTGCGTTTTCGTTCTATTTTTGTTGAAAAGCCATAAGTGCCATTAGATGTAACATCCAAAGAACACATATCGCATTCATCACATTTTGTGTTAGACAGAAGGAAAGACCACATACTGTTTTTCATGATGACATAAGAATTTTTTTAAGTGGCATTGCTTATTGAAACAGAGGTAGAAAGCTACATTTCCAATTTTATGGCACTTACATTTAAAGATTTTTCTTTTTCCTACCTTCATTACTTACACAGTTTTCAGCACACACTGATATATTGGAATTCTCTACTTTATCTTTTTCCCATCTCTTGCTTATGTTCGAAGCACACGAACGCTTTCGTTTTGATGGCCTAAAATTCAATTTACGATATCGGCGACTAACAGTATCCATTATGTAAAGATTACACAAAGTATAAAGCATTATTAATTACCAGGGTTTTGCAGAAAAAAATTACTTCAGAGGATACCAAGAAGCAGGCAGAGAAAATAAATGAAGATAGCAAATATCAACACGTCAACTCGTTAAACACGAGGTAGAAGATAAACGAAACACGGCAAACAGAAGTTAACAGTTACAGTTAAAATCCACAAAAGCTAAAACGTAAAAATATTAATTCTAAAATAAATTAAAATATAAATGTCGTGTTTCCTCTTTGTTGACATGGTTGTTTACATATTTTGGTCCCTTTAATTTCTTTAAATGTCTATAACTTTTTAATAAATTAATTTAGAGACATACAGTTCTGTGCATATGGTTCATTAAAGTAAGCAACATCTTAATATAACCAAAAACATTTCCATATTTTGGTCAATTTTAGCCAACATCAAGGTCCACCATCCCCTTAAAGCTTAGTAGATAGAGAACATGAAAAATCAAAATAGAAAAGTTTCGAATTCTTGAAACGAAATGGTGAAAGTAATCTTTCCGATTATGATACTTATTTTTTAATGCATGGATGCCTAACAAATAATGCGGAAATTCGAATATATAACAAGTTTAATGTAAGTTACAAATCTTTTTAAAATTATGCTTTAAATGAAAAATTTCAAGCAACACATTTGTAAGATACCATCCGATTGGTGTAAAATGTGTACCATTTTTTTATTTGATAATTCCTGTGAAATTTGAAAATTCGCACCTTCTTTAATAATTCTGCTTTCTTTTAAGAATTTTCGTAATTTTGCTTTTCCATAGGTTAGTTGAGAAAAGGTTCGAATTTAATTTCCGGCAACTTTTAATATAGTTTACTAAGCATTATAGTATTATTTATATATAATGTTATGTTATAACGTGGAAATTCGATAACCTGAGACAGACGAAAATCAAAATATATATTCGATTTATTAAAAGATTTTAATGAAGGTAAACTGTGTCTAAAAACATGTAAAGCATTATAAAACGAAACATTTTAAGCTGAAATTGGCGCATTCGAGATTTATTTTTTTAATTTAAATAAATACTGGTAATAAAAAATTGTATTCAGCATTTTGAATGCAATAATTTTGAATACAATAAAACTTTAAATTATAGAGAAGAAATCACATCTAACGTGACAAAGCATTTTTAAAACAAGGAAGTGTTTTTTATTTGCTTTTTAAATTGAATGCTTTGGTGCATAAAATAAAACGAATAAGGTTGCTGCAGTGTTTATGAAGAGTATTTAATTAAGAAACGATTTAAAAAATGCAAAGTTATAATAAATTTTTTAAAATTTCAGTTCTAAAATATAAAAAATCATTTTCCAATTCTACAAGATATTTTATCTTTATGTTAAGAAATTTCAAAAAGGAGGACCAAAGAAAATTTCGATTTACTAACGCATTCGAGTCATGAAAGTTCCAATGTATCATAATAATTCTAGATTTATAACTCTTTTATTGGAACAAGCATATTAAATTAAATATTTTCAGCGAACCTAATTTTGAGTCATTAATCTTAATATTCTGACGCCGAATCATTTGGAAAATACTACTATGTGCTACAAAATGAAAGAAGCAATTTATGTAGTTTAAATTTTCAATTGCTACAGACATTATTTCCATTAAAATTAATTTTACTCACAAGCCGAGTAACGCATAAAATAATGTTACGAAGCTACAGAGTTGTTTCCCTGACATTCTAATCTTATGACAAGAATTAGAGGTTTTCAGAGGATTTACTGGAAGCCAATCCAAACAACCCCGACATTTGGGGAGTTCAAGCAAAAGGCGAAGCTACAAAAATTTCAAGAATTGTGGAACTATATTTACTGGAAACCGAAACTTAGAGCGCCTTCGACAGATTTTTATGTGACGTCACATGCATTCGGAAAAGGTATAAAAAGCAAGCTACTGAAAAAAGGCAATCAATCATCTTTGGAGCTTTGACAGAAATGCAAGCTGATGAGCTGGTAGACAATGAGCGCTATTGAAATTGCTGTTAATGATATTTATTTGATATCTGCTGTCAGCTTGTGGTATTAATTTATAAAACAACTTATTAACTTTGTTACCTGTATGATATTTTTCTAAAATATTCTGGTGATATAGAGTATTTATTATTATTATTCTCTAGGTGGACTGCATTCATGTGCATCCAACGAAATAAGTTCAGTGACAATAGTTTTATTCAACTGCACATGATTTACTTTTTGTAAAATTAGCTTTACTTTCAAGGGGTGTTAATGCTTTATCGGTGAAATACTTGAAGGACCTCTAAATGCGTTTCACGCAGATACTTACTGATTTTACATCGCCAGGCACAATCTTTTAAAATAATATAATTTTGCAAAGCTTAAATCATGGTAACTTAGTTTCCTTAACAATAGTTTCGATTTCTTATTTAGAATATTATTAATATATTAATTATCTCTTATCAATAAATATATAAGGAGAGTTAGATAGCAAATTAAAGGAACACATTTATGCCCTTAGACGCAAATAACATCTTCCGATATTTTTGCGATGCTCTTTAATAATCCGAAAACCGTATAACTGTGCTGCGCATATCGTGGGTCGTGAGAAAATATTTCTGGGTCGCAAAAAAAGTTCTTTTTCAAAGGGTTTTCATCAACAAGAAACAGGTACCAAAAGCAGTGAAATGAGATAATATTAATTATAAAAATAGATTTATATTTTTTTCCGAAATCTATTTCTGTATTGGTATATAATAACAACGGCAAACTGCAGGCAACCAAACATAGCGATAAATGATAATTGTCAATTTCAGATGCCCTCTACGGTGGAATTCATATCAACTTGGATCGGTTTGACATTTACTAATGGTCATCTTTGATAGAGCTTCTTCAATCTAGGTGTGGGGAAGAGTATCCATTGCGTGTTGATTGTAGGGATAAAGTATCAAACAAAAGTATGTAACCTGTTAAACATTTTTCAGAAAACGAGTTGAAAAATCAAATGCTTTTCGCAAAAAAAGGAAACAATATCCTGAAAAGATTTTCCTTGCATTCTTAGAAGTTTCATATTTAATAGAGAATAATTTGAAACCACATACAGTTGGAGAATAATCATTCTTCCTTCAGCAATTAAAATACCATCAATTTTGCATTGAGATGAATATGGAACGATTTTAAAACAATACCATCATCATAAGACACGGTTTCTTGCTAAATGTCCACAATATTACGTAATTTTGAGTTAGTTCTGCTAAATCAATTAAAAAACTCTCCTTTATTTGCTCTAAAACTTGATGAAATTTACAGACATTAGTTAACTGTCTCAATCAATTGTTTATGTGAGATACGCTTATGTAGAAGACATATCAGAAGAATTTTTTTAAATTTTGGAAGAAAAAAACTGGAGACAAAATATTTGAAATTATTCATAGAAATTTTGAAATAAATGACATTACCTAGACAAATGGCGTCGCGATTTGAAATCATGACTGCATCATTAACAAGTAGTAAATAATGGATAAATAAAGTATATTGGTCTTCACATATTATGCAATCTTAGAATTTAACATAGACACGCTCTTGTTACAATGATATTGATCAAGAATTACACAAAATAAATGAAGATGTTGTTATTGCAATGAATTAAAGTAAAAACAACACCCTCTAAGTAGTGGGGTCTTTTCATAACTCCGTAATGACATGGGTTCTATGTATGAGACATTATTATTACATACCAAAGTCAGAGGACGGGAATAAAAGGAGAATTGAAAATTTCATTTTCAATTCTCCTTTTGAATGAATGAGAGTTTTTGTAGAAATGTAACAAATATTAGAAAGTTCATTTATTAATGAATATTGGCTTAGAAAAGAGTTACATTCTCGTATTTTCGAGAAACTTAACTATTTGAATTTCAGCCGAGAGCGAGAGCAGAAACATTTTAAAATCGAACAGCAAAGCTTTTAAGAATAATCTGATACTTCAGCAAGGAGAATGGAATAAAATTTACATAGAGATACTCTCGTGCTTCTTAGAATTTAGTAAAGGAAATAATATAGATATCTTATTATTTAAAAACTTCATTTCCCTCATATGTTAGAATTGAAAGAAAACTTTTAGAAAAGGTTCATTACATTTCCAAATAATGAATTAGGTTGGATACGTGATCTATTTTCTTTTGATATTTTTTAAAGAATTTCAATAAAAAAGAACGGTTAATTGACGTTTAAAGAAACGAAACACTGCGCATTCAATTTTATTCTCTGTCTTGCCAAAAATTTTGTTATCGATTGTAAAGAAATATGCCTATTATATGAAGATTCAGTTATTGTTTTGATTGAGATTGCGTCAATCTACGTATGTAAAAACGGAGTTTAAACGTTAGTTGCTATTACATCAAAATATCAGTCTTAATTAGAATCAGAGGAAGACAAATGGCTTGCGATTTTCAATAAAGAACCAAACATAGAAGCATTAGAGTTCTTTGCAAGAACATATCTCACAATGAATTCTTATGAGCGAAAGTTTTTTTACAGCATTTCACATTAAAAAAAATATTTATACCAATAATCATACATAAAGCGATTGCTTCATAAAATTATGTGATTTTTCCACTCCTATATTAAAACAGTAATAAAAGCGCAAATTCCAAAAACAATTTCTTATAACTGCAGGTCCTTCCAGGGGTCGTTACAAAATTCTCAGCAAAATGGGGAGGTCAGAAATGAAAATAGTTTGCGCACCACTGTCCTAAGTCCTCCCTAAGATACTATATACATAAGATACTTAGACGAAACCCAACAATTTGATGTGAGAAGGTACAGGTATATAGAATTTATAGGTCAATTACCACTATCTTAATTCAAACACTTTTTATATAAAAATAATTTTACATACCACCGCACTCATTGAAATCTTCCAACATTTCTTTTCTTTCATATAAACCTTGGATTCTTCTATCCAGGCTGGCGAAGGAAAATTTGAGATGTGATGTTATTACTTCATCCGAATGAGTTCGTGAAAGATTGAAGTTACAATACGCGAAGCTAAAAGGTTTAAGATTAGATTATTATTTTATTCTAATACGGTTAGACCAAAGAGAGAAAAAGGAACTTTTGCTTCCTTTAAGAGTTCATTAAACCTTAGAAGATAGAGAATATAAACATGCAAATATTCCAATTTTCGAAAGGAAATGGTGAAAGTAAACGTTTGCGATTATGATGCGTCATTTTGTAATGCATGGATCAAAGCCTAACGAAGGATGCGAATATTTGAGTATAGAACAAGATTAATGTTAGTTTCAAAAGTTTTTTAAAATTTTGTTTTAACTGAAATATTTCAAACAACACATTTGTAAAATATCATCCGATTGGTATAAAATGTATAGAATTAATTTATTTGGTTATCCCTGTGAAATTTGAAAATTGTCACCTTCTGGAATAATCTTCTTTCTCATAGGAATTTTGGTAATCTTGCAATTCTATACATTATTTGACAAAAGATTTGAATTAATTTTCAAGCAACTATTACTATGGTTTACTAAATATTATAGATTATTTATATGTTTTGTTGTGTTATATACGTAGAAATTCCATAACCTGAAACGGACGAAAATCAAAATAAATATTTGATTTATTAAAATATTTTAATTAAGAAGAACTGTGTCTAAAAACAAGTACAGCAGTATAAAAGGAAAACTTTTAAACTTAAATTAGAGCACTCAAGGTTTATTTTTCAACTATCTGATATATATCCGTTCTTGCTCGGATGAAATTAATTTCATGTCTAATATTTTTTATTCAAAAACTACTTTTCTTTAAAATATTATTACACACAAAATGAGTTTATCGTCTGAAACATTTTTAAATTAAGATGAGATTATCTGTTGAACCAAAAGATTCTATAAACAATCAGGTCAAACATACAGCTATTTTTTCCATGTTTAATTAAATAGAAACTTAATTAAATTATTATGTTTTATTAAAAAAGCATGAAATTAATCCAAATCAATAGTTGTTCCGCCTATAAAGTGTTAATGGTCTGTTTTTTTAATTTTTGTATAGTATTCTTACAGAATTCTATTAATGTGTTCTGACAACAGTTCTTCGTATTAATCTGAAATAATAAAAAATGATACATATTGGGTATAAAATTAATTCTGGAAAGAATTATTAAAGTTAGAGAAACAAATTGTAAAGAAATGAAATTTGGGATACTGAAAAACTAAATTTTTAATCTTTAATATGGTGTAAAAATAGTTTTTTGCGATATTATGTTTTCGAAAAATATAGAAAGAAAACGCAAAAATGTTGCTTAATTTTTAATTAACTATATATTTTTAATTAACTAATATATATATATATATATATATATATATATATATATATATATATAAATAATATTATTATATATATATATTATTATATTATATATATATACAGCTTTGCTCGGGGTCATAATGTCTTCACAGGCAAACATATTTTATTTAAAAAAAAGAAACTGTCACCATTTTTTACGACAAACATTAATCTCCTTTGCCTTTATTACTTTTAAATTAAACTTTTTAAAGTTAGCCTATATATTACTTTACATTAATACAGTTTCAGTGAAAACGCGAGGAGTTTGAACGATGAACATGCATTTCAAACTTTTAAGGAACGTGTAATACGTGTAATTAAAGAAAGTATAAAAATTCGTACAGTAAACAGTCAAATATACAGTTTTCTAACTACAGAAATCAAACTTTGCTAAATAATTGCTAATGCAGAGATACATCTTTCTAAATGCAGATATAACCTAATAATCAATCAACATTACTAATTCAAAGATACACCATTCCAAATACAGAGATAAAATAATGATGAATACAGATACTACTAATAAAGAGATACAGCTTTCTAAACACAGAGATAACGTTTTAAATCTAGCCTGTTCATTACTCTATATTATTACGTCTTAAATGAAAACGCGAAGAGTTTGAACGATAAACATGCATTTAAAACTTTCAAACAACATGTAATACAATGATTAAAGAGAGTAACAATTCGTACAGCAAACAGTCAAATATACAGTTTTCTAAATACAGAGATCAACCTTTGCTAAATACAGAGATTAATAATACAGATTAGTTCATAGATACAGTTCATTACTCTACATTAATACAGTTTGAATGAAAACATGAGCAGTTTGAACGATGAATATGTATTTTAAACTTTCAAACAACATTGAATACAATGATGAAAGCGAGTAATTTATTTATTTATTTACAACCCGCTCCGGCCCAGCCTACCCAGGAGGGTGTAAGGCCTTCCGCAGGCCGGAAGGGAAACATAAAACAAAAGAAATGAACTACATTAGAAACGAGTTTACAAAGAACCCCAAGGGGTGAGCAGAACAAGTTAAAAATCATCGCTGACAACAGTGCACTCAAAAAAAAAGAAACACAAAGCACAGAAAGATAAAAAGCAAAAACACAAAAGGCAAAATACAAAAGGCTTAACATTAAAACCACAAAAAGATAAAGAGTAAAAACACAAAACGCAAAAACTCAAAGAGCAAAAACTAAACATTAGAAATACAAAACACGTACAAAAGATAACCAAATTAAAATCAATAGCCTTTAAAACCAAACAGTTACAAACAAAAATCGAGAGACAATACGCATTACAGAAACTGCACAGAAGCACACCAGAGATCTAAAAACTTTACAATGGACAAGTTAATAATTCAAAAGAAACCGAAACAATTCCTAAAACCGTCGAAAACTCGAAAAGAGTTAACTGAGTAATAGAACGATACCAAGTTGCAGAAAATAATAATAATAATTTTAAAAAATCATGAAACCGGCGGGGGAACACTCCAATCAAGTCCAAAATTTAGTACTGATTAAGCCTATTGCACATGTGCCCACATAATCTGAAGATCTTTTCAAGTCGCAAAATGCACTCCCTATTTTTCAATAAATTTTTGAACCACTCGACTCGATGATTCAATGCGGATTCTTTAAGATGATGCTTCTTAATCAGCGGGCAATAAAAAGCGAGTATAAAATTTGTACAGTAAACAGTGAAATATACTGACTTCTAACTACAGAGATCAAGGCTGTAACAATTTTCACTAATCCAGTGCTTGCCTGTAAACGACATTTTTTGTCTTCCCTCCTGAAGCGTGGATAAAGAGGTGTTTTGGCTAGCCAACTCGGGAACACTCTACATAAAGCTGTTCGTGAGAAAAACACGGAGATTCTAGGTTAACACCGCACTACTTGATTCACTGCCCTTGGGCCTTGTTCATTGTGAGGCAAAAGCAAGTCTAACAGGAAATTGCAATTGCTTGAAACTGAAGGGTATATCATTTGGGATTAATCCGTATCCGAGGAATGAACATGTCGTGACCTTTCTCTTTTCCCATTATTGGATTCAGATGATGACACACGCCTTTCTATTTCCAAATTGAACCGAACATAGAAGCATTCATCAGCTTCTGCAAGCACATACCCGACAATGAATTGTTATGATGTGGAGTTTCTTCATATTATTTTGCATTATAAAAATGTTTATACCAATATTCATAAATAAAATCATTGCTTTATAATTTTATTATTCACACCTATATTAAAACAGAAACATAAGCTGAAATTTCGAAAATAACTTCTCTATAGGTTTCTTTTACTTAATTCACTGGCAAAGAGACCCCTGTATGGGTCGCCCTTTGCGCTTGAAACCCAGTGTTCCATTACAAAAACTGCTTGTTTCGGTATGCTTGACCAAGTCTTAAAGTCGTCCGTGATTTTAGAACACCGTGTATTTGAAATGAAAGAACAAGAAAAAAAATAATAAATTTTCAGTTCAGTGTTAATATTTGGTTACCAACAATTTATGATTGTTTAGCTTTAAAATCTGGATATCTGATGTCAAGATGTTATCCACAAATGCATTCAAATTCCCCATTAACGATAAAAAAAATGAATCAGGAAAGAGCATCTTTAGCTTAATCTGACAGTTCCAAACTACTTCTACTAACTTCCTTACAAACGAAAGAAGACACACCTACTGAGGAGGTATTTGACCAAGAGAAGCGAAGTCTCTTTTTCAACAGGAGCTTTCAGCATCTCGTTTGTTTGTAAACTTGTTTTTTCCGCAGTCAAGGCCAATCGCGATTTTCTATTTTCTCCGAATTTGGCATGAATGTTCGTTTTTGCTATAAAAATGAAGCATATATATATTTATATTTTTTAATACATTCAATATAATGGCTGTTTTGATGGGTTTGATGTGTTGGCGAATCAATGGCGAAATGAGAATCATTAAGACATTTGTATCATTTCCGTAACGACGAGACATTTCATTTCAAATTTAATAATGATGATAAAAATAGAAACTAAAATACGAGGCCTGTCCGATAATAAAGATACAGTGCGAAATTACACTGATAATTATAATTCAAGAAGATATTTCATACAATTAAAAGAAACTACATACTTTTATTTATTTCTCGTCGTGACTAAACGTTAACATTTACTCATTTATCCCAGCTTGACACTCGTTTGAACATACCTTCAGGGTACTGCTGTTTATAAAATTGCTTGAAGTATTCCAGGACGGTTTTTTTTTTTTCAAATCCTCTTAATCCACAAAGTGTTTTCCAACCAAAACTCTCTAGAAATTATGATTTTTGATAATTTTTTGTATGTTGGAGGAGGACCTCATACGCCAAATCAAAGCAAAGCATGGTTAGAATAACGGAAAAGGGAGGTCTTGCAACATCCACCCTATAGTCCAGATTTTACCCTCTGGGATTTTCATTTATTTGGACATTTAAATAAGTTTTTGCGGGAAAATGCTTTGTAAATCAGAAGGATTCACGAAACACCGTTCCGGCATACTTCTAGGACACAGCAACTTGACAAACAACACAATCATGAAGGGCTGTTCAAACGACTGTCACGCCGGGATAAATTTCTCAGCGTTTACAAATATTGTGTCGAAAACTAAACAAAAGTACGTAGTGTTTGTAAAATGTATTAAGAATTTGCTCGAATTATAATTGTCAGCGTAATTTAGCCCTGTACCTTTATTATCGAACCGCCCTCGTATAGATCATTTCCCTCTTATGTTAGAATATTAAGAATACTTCTTGGAAAGGTTTCTCAAATTTCCAAATAATGAATCAGATTGGACCTTCGATGCATTTTTGTTTCATATTTTATAGGGATTTCCATAAAAAAATAGAATGGTTAATTGACTTTCCAAGAGAAAGACACTGCGTTTCGTTGTGTTATATGCGTGGAAATTCAATATGGTTAATAAAATAAATATTTGATTTATTAAAAGATTTTAATTAAAGATTTCAGGAAAACTGTGTCTAAAAACAAGTACTGCAGTATAAAAGGAAAATTTGTAAAATTAAATTTGTGCATACAAGCTTTATTTTTTCATTTAAATAAACAATTTTAGTAAACAATAGTATTCAGTATTTTGAATGCAATAATTGCACAATAAAACTTGAAATTATCGAGTAGAAATCAAATCTAACGTGCTCTAAGCATTTTTAAAACATGTGAGGGTTTTTATTTTCTTTTTTGGATTGAATACTTTGGTACATAAAATAAAACAAAAAGGGTTGTTGCAATGGTGCCATTTAATTAAAAAACCATTTCAGAAATGCAAATTTTCTATAACTTTTTTGAATTCGAGATGCAAAATATAGCAGAATATTTTCCAATCCTAGATGATATATTATTGTAATAAATTTCAGAAAAATCACAACACCCCAATATATAAGAAGACGGCTCTTTTCAATAATCCGGAATGTCCTGTGTACGAGACATTATTATTGCATAACAAAGTCAGGGGACAGGAATAAAAGGAGTAAGGGAAAAAAAATTTCTTTTGATATAAATGTAACATATATATGAAAGATCATTCATTACTGAAGATTGGCTCAGAAAACTGAGTTTCTATGGCTAGCATTTTCGAAAAACTTAACTATTTGAATTTCAGCCTACAGAGAGAGAGTTGAAACATTTTAAATTCGAGCAGTAAATTTGAAACTTTTAAGAATAAGCTATTATTTTAGCAATTAGAGTGGAATAAAATTAAAAGAGACATATTCTCGTCTTTTGTCAGAATTTGGTAAAGAAAATAATAGTTTTCTTATTATTTAAAAGCATCTTTCCCTCATGTGTTAAAAATGGAAGAAAATTTTCAAAAAGGTTCGTAAAATTTTCAGATAATGAGTTGGGTTGGATAAGTGATCCATTTTCGTTTCATATTTTTAAAGGAATTGTTTAAATAATTTTTGTTAATTAGCGTTGCATGCGACATAACTTTGCGAATTCTATTTCATAGACTTTCTTGCCAAATATTTTAGTTATCGATTGGAAAGGACTATGCCGATTTGAAGAAAATGCAATTAATGCATAGATTCAGATTGCATCGACCTACTTATGGAAAAATGGCTTTTCAGAATTAGTTGCCATTGTAATTAAATATCGATCTGGATTGAAATTCGGATGATGATAGACGGCTTGAGATTTCCAATACAGAACCAAACATAGCAGCAATCATGAGCATCTGCAAGCACTACCTCAAAATGAATTATAATGGTGTAAAGTTTCTTAATATTATTATTCCTTATGAAAACGTTTATACCAATATTCATAAATAAAATCATTGGTTCAGAAAATATTGTGTTTTATTCGCGCCTATATTAAAACAGAAACATAAGCGCAAATGCCGAAAAGAACGTCTCTCTGACTTCTCTAACTGACATGACGATTTAGAAAAACGTCTATTGTCTATCCGGGATCGCGATAAAATTTTATGCAAAATGGTGGGATCAGAAATGAAAATAGTTTGGACATCTCTGCTTTCGGATAACGGGGAGGTTTCTCACCATCTGCTTGTTAAAGCGACGCAAGCAGCATAGCTTGCCCCTGTGGTAGAAGTTTAACTTATCTGAATTAGATGAGAATAGCTGCCTTCCTTAAGAACTTTGAAAGAAAACTGGCCCAAATGTGTGCTAGCTTAGTAGAAAATTAGGTAAACTCTAACAGCCAGCACGATCGCATTAAAGCGTACATCGGTCTACCAGCTTTACAATAACGCTAGTCAAAAGCTAAGATATTGAACCCGTATCTTTCACCCTCTAATTAATGTTCCTGATCTCTCCCTCCTGGAGGCACCACCAGTACGTGGATGAGAAGACGCCGCGTAAGTAAGCGGGGCCTCGTTCCTGAGAGTGAGGAACGTGTAATGGGGGAGAGGCTTGTCCGCTCCTCCAGTGATCGTACCACACCTGCTTCGGAAGGGGTCGGGGTGACGTGACCGCTGTCGGACAAGACGGTTCATCCGGCGATGACCGTCAAAACTCCGGGCCTCAGTACTCGAGCTAATGCAGCATCTCCCATTCAGTTTGACCCGGATGCCACGGCATGGCGTCTTTGTTTTAGATTATGTTCCTGAGACATGTCATGCTTTAATTCTCAGAGCCACTCGTGAGTACCTGTGCAGTTTCTTATCTCAGCATGTTCCGATCTATTCACGCATTATTTATTTATCTATATACATTGATATAGATCATTATTTTTTAAAATGAATTACGTTGAATGTAAACTTAGGAATCAAATGAATGATTTCAACTTGAAATCGTGCATTAAAATAAAAACGAAAGATTAGTTGCTGGACGAACAGGAAATACTATCTCATTGCTTACACTGCTTTAAGTCTATGAAAGAATGATTTTTTGGATTTTTTTTTTTTTTAGATTTTCAGTAAAAGAGACTAAAAATACGTTCAAAATGATAATTCATAAATATTATTAGTTGTTATAATATTACTTTAACCCTCTGAAACGCACAGTGCTTCGAAATTTAGTTCCTTTAAAACCCACACCGGCAGAGATCAGAGATGAAAGAAGATAAACATTTCTCTCCACAACTGATAAGCAAGTGGTCATTTACGTCGTGAGGGGTTCTTCTACCGTCGTGTTTCTAACATCTAAATATTTGTTGATTATATAAGGGTTGTTTTAAAATTGCGATAACTAACAGGTATTATACCAAGAAGATTTAAGAGTAAGTAAGCAGATACCTTAAAGTAAATAGAATAAAATAAATCTTCCCTGGAACACTTACTGGAGACACCAATTAAGGGTGACAGTGGGAGGAGGAACAACCATTGTTAAAAAGATAAGATTGTTCCCCACCCTTTACCGGCCCTCTTCAAAAAGGGGGAGGAAATAAGCTTACGACATTTTGACCGCTGGGCCTTTGTCTGGCAGTTTGCATGACGGGTCGTATTAGCCGTTTTGACTGTCAGAGGGTTAAATTTACTTTACTCTTAAAAAATATACTTAGGGTTCTTGAATAATTTTTAGGTTCTTATGTGACATATGTTTTTTGCTTGATTTTCTCAGTTTACTGAACAATACTCCAGGAAATTAATCTAAATAACTTGCATCAAGGGAAATTATTTATATTTCCATTAATAATCGCAGTGCTTTTTCTGAGCTTCTTTGTGTTATCAGAAGGATGCGTTAGTTTAAATTAAAGTTTTTTTTTATCTCGTTTTATGATTAATTCTGGCTTAAGATCATTCATCACTATATCACAATCATTCTTCAGTCTTTTTTTCTCTAAATCATTGTTTCGTTTATCGAGTATGCTAACTTGCACAGGGTGATTCTGAAATCATGTGACAAACTTTAAGGGTAAGTCAGGCATAAAGGTAGATATTATTGTTACCATAGAACATGGGTCACACCCTCAGGGGAATACATAGAGGGGCTCTTTTCAAGTGAATTGAGCTAAAGACCACTAATAAAGTACCCCTAGAGTGAGATCATTGCCAGTGAATTAAATATAAAATGGATAAATCAGATCAAGTGTGCCACACATATTTAATAGAATGCAAATTTACAATAGCACAACAATCCAGTTACTTCGAGAACACATGCGACCCGTATATAACTTCGGACGGAAAGCCCTATGAGCACTTCCTTTGAGAAATTCAAATGTTTATTGTTAATACTGAACTTACTTGCCTTTGTATCTGCTTTTTAACACGACCTTTCGGAATTTCGTTTGTTTCAATATTTGTTTCTTCTGCAGTCACGGCCAAACGCGATTTTTTATTTTCTTTGAATTTGGCATGAATGTTCCTTTCAGCCATAAAAATTAAGTATATATATTTTTATAATTTTCAATTGCATTTCAATATGGTGGCCGTTGCAATGGGTGTGATGTGTTGGCGAGTCAATGGCGAAATTGGAAACATTAAGACATTTGAATCATTTCTGTAACGACGAGACATTTAATTTCAATTTTGTTAATACTGTTAAAAATGAAAAATATTAATACGAGGGCGGTACGATAATAAAGGTACAGGGCAAAATTACACAGGCAATTATAATTCAAGAAAATATTTTATACAATTAAAAGAAACTACATACTTTTATTTATTTATCGACGTAACTAAACATAAACATTTAGTCATTTATCCCAGAGTGACACTCGTTTGAATATACCTTCAGGGTACTTCTGTTTATCAAATTGCTTGAAGTTTTCCCGAACATTTTTCTTTACAAATCCTCCTAATCCGCAAAGTTCTTTTCAACCAAAGCTTTCCAGAAATTGCAATCAGCCATTTAAAAGAAAAGGCTGAGACGATTATGCGAAGGACTTAATCTTCTGCATGATGGAGCAGGACCTCATACGTCAAATCAAAGCAAATCGTGTTTGGAATAAAGAAAACTGAAGGTCTTGCAACATCAACCCTATTGTCCAGTTTTCACCCATTGGAATTTTCATTTATTTGGATCTTTATAGAACTTTTTGGCGGGAAAATGCTTTGTAAATCAGAAGGAATCGTAGAACACCGTTCTGAAATACTTCAAGTAACTTGTCAAATACCAGAACAGTGAAGGAAAGTTCAAATGAGTGTCACGTAGGGATAAATTTCTCAATGTTTACGGATATTATGTTGAGAAATAAGCAAAGGTAGTTAATTTTCGTGAAATGTATTAAATTTTTACTTGAATTATAATTGACAGTGTAATTTCATCCTATACTTTTTCATCGAACAGCCCTCGTATATATCATTTCCTTCATATGTTAGATTTATTAAGAAAACCATTCGAAAAGGTTCCTAAAATTTCCAAATAATGAATTAGGTTGTTCAACCGATCCATTTTTGTTCGATGTTTTTAAAGGGATTTCAATAGAAAAAAGAATGATTAATCGACGTTTCAAGAGAAAAACACTGCGTATACAATTAATTCTCTGTTTTGACATAAATTTTAGTCTTCGATAGGAAAGGAATATGCCTATTTGATAAATATTGTATTGTATTGATTTATGCTTTGTTATTTATTTCGTTAAATATTATTTTCTTTTTGTATTAATTAGCTTATTTTTGTATTAATGCATTTAATATCTTTATTCAGATTGCGTCGTCCTGTGCAGAAACGATTTTTGAAAGTTAGTTGCTATTATAACAAAATACAGGTCTCAATCAGAATCAGAGGATGATATACGGCTAGCGATTATCAATGGAGAACCATACGTAGAAGTATTAGAGCTCTTTGCAAACACATACCTCACAATCAATGCTTATGATGTAAAATATTTTGATAGTATTTTACATGAGAAAATATTTATACCAATAATCATAAAAAAACCATTTGCCTCAGAAAATTATATGTTTTTTCTACACCTCTACTAAAACAGAAACATAAGCCTCAAATGCCAAAAATAAATTCTCTATAATTGTGTTGATGATTCCAGGAGTCGATAAGCCTTTTAGACAAAATGGGAAGGTTAGAAATGAAGATACTTTGCGCACCACTGTCCTTAGATCATTTATACACATGCTACTTAGACGAAACCCAAATATTTGATGTGCAAAAACGTGTTTGTATGTCCATTACCACTATTTTAATGCAAACATTATCTATATATAATTTTTTTTTCATTTTACCACGTGCACATTCCCAACAACAAAGGTCTTTTTCTTTAACACAAAGCTTGGATTTTTCTATCCAAGCTGGTAATTGGAAATTTGAGATTTGATGTTATTAATTCATCCGGATGAATATTATCGAAAGGTTAAAGTTAAAATACGCGAAGCTAAAAGGGTTAAGATTAGATTAGTATTATTTTCCAATACGAGAAGGTATGCCAAGAGAGAAAAAAATAACCCGCATTTTCTTTAGTATTTGGCTACAGCTTAGTAGATAGAGAACCATGGAAGCTCAAAATAGAAGAGTTTCGAATTCTTGAAACGAAATGGTGAAAGTAATCTTTCCGATTATGATACTTATTTTTTAATGCATGGATGCCTAACAAATAATGCGGAAATTCGAGTATATAACAAGTTTAATGTAAGTTTTAAATCTCTTTAAAATAATACTTTAAATGAAAAATTTCAATCAACACATTTGAAAGATATCATCCGATTCGTATAAAATGTATAGCATTAATTTATTTCATAATCCCTGTGAAATTTGAAAATTCGCACCTTCTTTAATAATTCTACTTTCTCCTAAGCATTTTCGTAATCATGCTTTTTAATAGATTAGTTGAGAAAATGTTGAATTTAATTCCCAGCAACTTTTAATATCGTTTACTAAGTATTATAGTATTATTTATATTTATTGTTATGTTATAACGTGGAAATTCGATAAAGTGAAACAGAAGAAAATCAAAATATATATTCGATTTATTAAAAAAATTTAATTATGGTAAGCTGTGTCTAAAAACATGTAAAGCATTATAAAACGAAACATTTTAAGTTAAAATTGGCACATTCGAGATTTATTTTTTTTCAATTTAAATAAATAATTGTAATGGAAAATAGTTTTCAGCATTTTCAATGCAATAATTTCACAATAAAACTTGAAATTATCGAGTAAAAATCACATCTAACGTACTGAAAGCATTTTTTAAGACTAGTAAGGGTTTTTTATTTGCTTTTTTAATTGAATTCTTTGTACATAAAAGGGAACGAGCAAGGTTTTTGCAATGTCTATGATTCCTATTTAATTCAAAATCCATTTCAGAAATGCAACTTTGTAATAATTTTTGAATTTTAATTATAAAATAAAGTAAAACATTTCCGAACGCTTCAAGATATTTTATCGTTATGTTAAAAAGTAATTCCAAAGAGAACGACCAAAGAAAATTTCGATTCAGTATCGCATACGAATTGTGAAAGTTTCAATGTATGTTAATAATTCTAGATTTATAACTCATATATTAGAAAAAGCAAATTAAATAAAAGGATTACTGAACCTAATTTTTTTCCTTTAATCTTTCCCTTTCGATGCGGAATCATTAGGAAAATGTTATCATGTGCCACTAAATAAAGAAGCAGTTTATGAAGTTTAAACTTTCAATTGCGACGCACATTATTTCCACTAAATTTAAAATTACGCATAAGACTAGAAAGGCACAAAGTAATGTAATAAAGTTGTAAAATTGTTTCGTTGACATGCTAATCTTATGACAATAAATATAGAGTCAGGTTATAGTGGAGGGCAATGCAATTAACGCCGACATTTGGCGAGTTCGGAGAAAATGCGAGGCTGCTTTAAAATTCAAGAATTATGGTCCCATCTCTACTGGCAACAGAATATTAGAGAATCTTCGAGAGATTTCTATGTGACGTCGCATGCTGTCAAAAAAGGTATAAAAAACAAGCTATTCAACCAGGGAGTCAATCGTATTTGCAGCTTTTTCCGCAGTACAAGCTGATGAGCTGATAGACATTGAACGCTATTGAAAGTGTTGTTACTGATTTTTATTAATGATCTGCTGTGTGCTTGTGTTATTAATTTTTTAAATTTTTATTAGTTTTGTTAAATGTGCAATGTTATTTTTCTTAAATATTCGAGGGAAAAAAGAGTCATTATTTTTTTATTATCACGCTAGTTGGACTACATTCACGCACAACCACCGGAATAGTTTTCGGAACAATAATTTTATTAAAAACCAGGGCATACAACTCGTATCTTTCATCCTCTAATTAATGTTCCTCATCCCTCCCTCCTGGGGTCATCAAGATTACTTGGATGAGAAGCCGCCGGATAGGAATGCGGGTAGTCGCTTCTGAACGTGGTACAATAATGGAGGGTGGCATCCCTTCTTCCAATCATCGTACCTTACCGTAGCCCTCGGTAACCGAGGTCATGACGGTACCTGCTTCGGAAGGAGTTAGCGTGACGTGACCGTTGGTCAAGATTCCAGGCCTCAGTCCTCGAGCTATTGCAGCCGCTGCCGTTAAGTTTGACCCGGATGGTATGACTAGGAGGGGTGACTCAGTTTTAGGTTATGTTCCTCAGCCATGCCATTCTTTAATTCGCTAAGCCAGTGGTGAGTATCTGTGCAGTTTGTTATCTCGGCATGTTCCGATCTATTCACGCATTAAGGATTTATCTATATACATTTATGTGAGTCATTATTTTTTAATATGAGTTACGTTGCATGTAAATTTAGGAGTCAAATGTTAACTTGGAATCCTGCATTAAATTAAAAACGACAGGTTAATACGTACAGGAAATACTAGCTCATTGCTTACACTGCTTTAAGCCCATGAATGAATGTTTTCTTTTTTAATGTTTTTCTTTAAAATAGACTAAAAATACGCTTTAAATAGTATTTCATTGATAGTATTAGTTGTTATAATATTACTTACCATTTATTTTACTCGTAACAAATATATTTATGATTCTTGAATAATTTTTAAGTTCTTATGTGACACATGTTTTTTTATTTGTTTGTTTCTCAGTTTACTGACTAAGAGCAGATTAATTTAATTAATTTGTAACATGCGAAATTATTCATATTTCTATTAATAATCGCAGCAATTTTTCTGAATTTCTTTATGTGATCAAAAGGATGCGTTAGTTTACCTTAAGATCATTAATCACTATTTCACAGTCATTCGTCAGTCTTGTTCCTTGAAATCACTGTTTCATTTTCGAGTATGCTAACTTGCACATGGTGATTCTAAAATCAAGGGGAAAACTTTAAATGTAAGTCAGGTATAAAGGTAGAGATTGTTGTTACCATAGAACATGTGGTCACAACCGCAAGGGGAATACTTAGAGGAACTCTTTTTCGTTGAAATTTAGCAAAAGACTACTAAAAATGTAAAACTAGGGTGAGATCATTGCCAGTGAATTAAATAAAAGAAACGGATAAACCCGATAAATTGTGCCACACTGATTTAATTAAATGCGAATTTACAATAACAAAACAACCCAGTGACATAAATAACAACATGTGATCCGTATGACTTTTAGCGATGTTGTTCATGCAACTGTGGTTGTTGTAAAGAAGAGAAATATTGAAATAGACATGGATTCTATTAAATTTGTGTTTTTCTCTTTATCTAATCTGTCCGTTTCTTTTACTTAATTCGCTGGCAATGAGACCCCTGTATGGGTCGCCCTTTGCGTTTGAAACCCAGTGTCCCATTATAAAAACTGCTTGTTTCGGTATGCCTGACCTAGTTTTAAAGTCTCCCGTGATTTTAGGACATCCTGTATTTGAAATGAAAGAACAAGAAATAATAATAATTTTTCTGTTTAGGTGTTAATATTTGGTTGCCAACAATTTCTGATTGTTTAGCTTCAAAAATATGGAAGTCTTATGTCACGGTGGCATCCTCAAATGCAATTCAAGTCCCCATTAGCGTTGAAAAATATAAAAAGAATCAGGAAAAAGCATCATTAGCTTAATCTGACAGTTCCGAACTAGTTATTATCTTCCTTAGAAACGGAAGAAGACATATCTGCTGAAGAGATAATTGACCGAGAGAAGAGATGTCTCTATCTAAACACGACCGTTCGGCATTTCGTTTGTTTGTAAATTTGTTTGGTCCACATTCAGACATTCAATCATTTCAGTAACGACGAGACATTGAATTTCAAATTGTTTAATACTTATAAAAATAGAAACTATAAATACGAGAGTGGTCCGATAATAAAGGTACAGGTTCGAAATTCCACTGACAATTATAATTCAAGGAAATATTTAATCTAATTTTAAAAAACTACATACTTTTGTATATTTCTCGACATAATCATCGTAAACGTTTAGTCATTTATCTTAGCGTGACACTCGTTTGAACATCCCTTCATATTACTGATGTTTGTCAAATTTGTTGAAGTATTCTAGAATGTTTTTTTTTCTTGCTTATACTCCTAATCCGCAATGCGTTTTCCAACCAAAACTCTCCAGAAATTGCATACAGCCATATGAAAAAGGGCTAAGACGATTATGCGAGGGCCTTAATCTTCTGCATGATGGAGCAGGACCTCATACGTCAAATCGAAGCAAAACTTTTTTTTAATAAAGAAAAAGGAAGGTCTTGCAATATCCACCCTATTGTCCAATTTTTACCCCTTGGAATTGTTGAAGGTGTTAATCTTTCCTACGATGGCACAAGACGCCATAAGGCAAATCAAACCGAAGCGTGGTTGGAACAACGGAAATGGGAGGGCCTGCAACATTACCCCATAGTCCAGATTTAACTCCCTGGGATTTTCATTTAGTTGGACTTTTAAAGAAATTTTTGGCGGGAAAATGATTTGTAAGTCAGAAGCATTCGAAAAGCACCGTCCCGGAATACTTCAAGCAACTTGATAAACTTCACAATCATGAAGGGCTGTTCGAACGACTGTCACGCTGGGATAAATTTCTCAACGTTTACAAATATTATGTCGAAAAATAAACAAAAGTACGTAGTTTTTCTAAAATGTGTTAAAGATTTGCTCGAATTATAATTGTCACTGTAATTTTTCCCTGTACCTTTATTATCAGACCGCCCTCGTATATATGATTTCCCTCATGTGTTAGAATTTTAAGAAATCTTTACGGAAGGGTTTCTAAAATTTCCAAATAATGAATTAGGTTGGACAGTCAATCCATTTTTGTTTGGTACTTTTAAAGGCATTTCAATAAAAAAAAGTACCGTTAATTGACGTTTCAAGAGAAAAAACACAGCGCATTCAATTAATTCTCCGTTTTGCAAAAAAAGTTTTGTTATTGATTGGAAAGGAATATGCCTATTTTATGAATATTGTATTGATTGTATTGTATTGATTTGTTTGTTTTCGATAAATGTTATTTTCTTTTTATATTAATTTGCTTATTTGATGTAAATGCAGTTAATCATTTCATTCAGATTGCGTCGACCTACCTATGTTAAAACGGTTTTTGAAAGTCATTTGCTATTTTAACAAAATATCGGTCTCCATTAGAATCACTGGATGATATACGGCTTGCGATTTTCAATAAAGAACCAAACATAGAAGCATTAGAGTTCTTTGCAAGCACATACGTAACAATCAATTCTTATGATGTTAAATTTTTCGTAGTATTTTACATTAAAAAATATTTATACCAATAATTATTAAAACAACAGTTGCCTCATAAAACTATGTGTTTTTTCCACACCTCTCCTAAAACAAAAACTTAATCGGGAATGCCAAAAAGAATTCTCTTTTAATTGCGTTGACGATTCCAGGAGTCGTCACAAAATTTTATGCAAAATGGAGAGGTCAGAAATGAAAATACAGTGTGTCCGAAATGTATCTTTACACTTCTAAAAAATAAATAACAATGATATGGACTTACGGTTTTTAAAGTTTCATGAAGAAAATATTAGAGGGGATTTTTTTGGAATATTTTATTCCACGATGCGAATCGAATTACGAGGACTGTAACAAAACGTTTTTTGAATTCGTTTAACGTCATCAAAGCTTCTGCTAGGGCAGCCAGATTTTGGTTTTGGCAAAACGCTAACTATAGTCATAAATCTTTCATGCCATTCATAAATTGTGGGTCCTGAAGGTCGACTTCGATTGTAGGTAGCCCGAAATTTACTCTGTACCTGTGTTGCAGATTTAAATTCGATTAATCACACTACAACTGGCGCTTGTTCTTGTGATGAAGCCATTTTGAAACGAGAATGTTTCAAACATTGACGTAGCGCCACCTAGTTTACACAACGTTTAATAAAAAGTTTGATAGTGTCTTTATGGAACTTAAAAAACTGTAAGTGCATATCAATGTTTGTTTATTTTCAATTATTTCTTAAAAGCGTGAACATACACTTCGGACTTTCTTTGCGCACCACTGTCCTAAGAATAGTACAGAAGGTACTTAGAGGAAACCCAACAATTTGATGTGCAAAAACTTGCTTATAAGCCTAATACCACTATTTTATTACAACTATTTTCTATATATAAGATTTTAATATTTTTGTCAAACACATACACTATATGCCCAAAAGTATCCGGACACTTGAAGATTTTCACATTTTTTAGAATTTCTCCGAAATGGTTTAACTGAATGCCTTTAAACTTCGGACATGTTAAGAATAGACAATAACTCACATTTTGCATTGAAGATTTGGTCCTGAGGGCAATTAGGGGACCGTCTACAAACTGATGAAGACAAAAACGTTTTTGGCCCACCCCGCTTCACCGAATTCTGATAACAAGATGAAACTTTTAGAAATGGTAATGTATAATATGCATAAT
>BGPR01001434.1:239809-255186 GCA_013235015.1 Araneus ventricosus
ATGTGAAAATCTGCAAGTGTCCGGATACTTTTGGGCATATAGTGTATGTTTGAGGTCAATACTTTTTCTTTAATATAAAGTTTGGATTCTTCTATCCAGGCTGGTAATGAAAATTTCAGATGTCATGTTATTACTTCACCCGGATGAATTATCGAAAGGTTGAAGTTAAAATAGGCGAAGCTAAAAAATTTAAGATTGTATTAATATTATTTTCCTATACGATATGGTTTGCCCACAGAGGAAAAGGAACCCCTATTAACTTTAAGAGTTCGTTAAACCTTAGAAGACAGAGAAAATGGGAAGTCAAAATACAAAGTACCGAATTTTCGAAACGAAATGGTGCAAGTAATCGGTCCCGATAATGATATTTGCGTATTTTGCAATGCATGGAGAAAGGCCTAACGAATGAGGGGTACATTCGAGTATATAACAAGTTTAATGTGAGTTCAAATCTTATTAAAATTATGCTTTAAATGTAAAATTTCAAGCAACACATTTGAAAGATATTATCCGATTGGTATAAAATGTATAGCATTATTTTATTGGAAAATTCGTACCTTCTTCAATAATTATGCTTTCTCCTCAGAAATTTCGTAATCTTGCTTTTCCATACATTAGCTAAGGAAATGTTTGAATTTAATTCACAGCAACTTTTAATATAGTTTGCTAAGTATTATTTATATGTATTGCTATGTTATAACTTGGAAAACTGTGTCTAAAAACAAGTACAACAGTAAAAAACAAAACATTTTAAGCTGAAATTGCTGCATTCCAAATTTATTTATTTTTAATTTAAATAAATAATTGTAATAAAAAATAATATTTAGAATAAAATCTAACGTGACAAAGCATTTTTTAAAACAAGTTAGGGATTTTTATTTGCTTTTTAATTTAATACTTTGGTACATAAAATAAAACAAATAGGGTTGTTCCAGTGTTTATGATGAATATTTAATTACAAATTAATTTTAATCCATTTCTTTTTTGAATTAGAATTCTAAAATATAGCAAGTCACTTTCCAATTCTAGAACATATTTTATCTTTATGTTAAGAAATTCCAAATAGGAGGAGCAAAGACAATTTCGATTTACTAACTCATTCGAATTATTAAGTTCCAATGTTTCATAATAATACTAGAGTTATAACTCTTTTATTAGAACAAGCAGATTAAATAAAATTTTTTCAGTGAACCTAATTTTGAGCCATTAATCTTCCCATTCCGATGCCAAATCAATATTAAAATGCTACCTTGTGCCACAACATGAAGGAAGGAGTTTATGTAGTTTAAATTTTCAATTCCTATAGACATTATTTCCATTAAAAATAAAACTTCGCACAAGCAGAGAAAGGCATAAAATAATGTTACGAATCTCAAAAGTTGTTTCCCTGTCATTCTGCTCTTATGACGATAAACAGAGATTTACAGAGGATTTACTGGAAGACAATCCAGAGAACCCCAACATTAGGTAAGTTCGGGGAAAAGGCGAAGCTACAAGAAAATTTCGAGAATTTTGGGCCTATCTCTACTGGGAAAGAAAATTTAGAGAGCTTTCGAGAGATTTCCATGTGACGTCACATGCATTCTTAAAAGTTATAGAAAGCAAGCTACACAAACCAGGGAATCATTTGTCTTTGGAGCTTTGGCAGCAATGCAAGATGATGAGTTTATAGATAATGAGCGCTATTGAAAGTGCCGCTAATGATATTTAATAGTGATTTGCTGGCTGCTTCTTTATTAATTTATAAAACAACTTATTTGCTTTGTTACCTATGATATGTTATTATTTTGAAATATTCGGGTAATAAAGAGTCATTTTTATATTATTGTGATTCTCTAGGTGGACTGCATTCTTGTACATCCAACGAAATAAGTTTCGTGACAATTTTATTCAACTCGACATGATTTGCATTTTGTAAAATTAGCTTTACTTTCAAACGGAGATTAATTTTTTGCCAGTGGAACACTACAGGGACCTCTAAACGTTTCACGCAGATACTTACTGATTTTACGTCGCGAGGTACAATGTTTTAAAATAATATAATTTCGCAAAATTTAAATCATTGTAACTATGTTTCATTAATAACATTTTCGTTTTCTAAATTAGATTATTATTGATATATTAATTATTTCTTTTCAATAAAAATATACGGAGAGTTATATAGCAAAATAAAAGAATATATTTACGCCCTTAGACCAGACGTTCCCAACCTATGGTTCGCGTGCCGCTAGGGTTACACGAAGGACTTAGTTTGGGGTACGCTAACTCAAAGTTGGTAATGATGGAAACAAGAAAACATAAGTAATTAAAAAATTTACAGAATTTTGGATTCACAAGTGAAAGCTTACTATTTAATATCTATACCACTTTAAAAGTTGATTAGTACAGAGTGTAATTTTTAGCGATCCTTAGAAGTTGATGCGAAATTATTACTGTACTCTGGCTTTATTTCTTTTGGCATCTAACTTATTCTACTGTAATAATGCAGTAAAATCTCTACTAATAATATAGGAGAATATGTGTGTTTGTGTTCTGGAGCTTTACAGGTCAGAGCGCTGGACTTGGAGCTAACAAATTTAGCAGAAACATATTTTGGAGGGTGGGAATATGCACCTCGGAGCCCTTTTCTGAAATTTTAATTAGAACTGTATTAATTAAAAATTAAGCGAAATTTTGGCGTTTTTCAAAAATAACTTTCGAAACTATTGCAGCACAAAAATAATTTTTACACCATAGGAAAGCGAAAAAAACTACCTTTTCAATGATATCAATTATGTTGCCGTACAAGTTTTTCTCTAATTTTAATGAATATTTCAATATATTTTTGGCAAAATTTACAACAATACGTTTCATTGTTGCAACGCAATTCTAACCGCTTTCATTGTTTAAACAAACATTTATTTGCATGTTTATCTTCCATTGTTTAAAGCTAAGGTAATATCTTAATGTTTAATGATATTTTTATTCAGCACATTTTCATCCAACTAACATGCTTCTGGTCGTAAAATGTTCTATGCAATTTTAAAGTTAAAATGAGATGCATACTTTGAGAGAGGAATAAGAGAGTAAAGTTAATGCCGACAACGGGCAATTGTATGCTACATGACAGAGACAGCTACTCTACTCTATTAGGGACATTCGTGAAGACAATAAACAGAATATTAGCAAGACTACTGAAAGAATATGGGTTGAATATCTATAAAAATTTGAAATTTAAAATTACTTTGTTAAGGGAACCATGGATATCAATTTACACATAAGAGATTCAGTTGAAATTATATTCCTGGCGAACATGCTCGTCGCCAAAGGCGGCTACTCTAAAAATAAAAAATAAGTGCTGCAAATATTAATGATTCGAGTCAAGTTACTCTTAAATTAACATAAGCCCTTAACATTATTGATAAAAGCTTTTTTGCATAGACAGATGGTTGGTGGAGGGGAGGATATGACAGAAGGGAGTAGGCTAAAATATAAAGATTAATCTATGTGTACGCAAAGGGCGTGTAAGGGGATAATATAAAGATTAATCAAAGATCGTCTTGAGAGATCGTCTTGAACTGTGAGATTAGATAATATTATTTATAAAAATAGATCTATATTTTTTCCGAAAACAATTTCTGTATTGGTATATAATACTTCTACTTCGGCAAACTGCAGGCAAGCAAACATAGCGATAAAAGATAATTGTCAATTTCAGATGCCCTCTACGATGGAATTCATATCAACTTGGATCGATCTGACTAATGATCATCTTTGCTAGAACTTCATCAATCTAGGTGTGGGTAAGAGTATCCGTTGCGTGTTGATTTAAGAGATAAAGTAGCAAATAAAAGTATGTAACCTTCTAATCATTTTTCAAATAACGAGTTGGAAAATCAAATTCATTTCAAAAAAAAGAGAAAACAATATCATGTGAAGATTTTCGGTGCATTCATAGAAGTTTCATATTTAATAGGGAATAATTTGAAACCTCATATAGTTTGAGAATTACTCATTCTTCCTTCAGCAATTAAAATAGCATCTGTTGCAAACTTCCCCTCAAGAAAGTAAGAGAGGTCGAGCCATTGAACCATATGAGGGCCTGGATGAAAGGGGGGGGACCCTCCTTTAACCTTTTTTGTAAGTTGACTTCTTACTTTAAGCTATAAAGGCAGTTCCCTCAGCGACGCTCCAGGGTAAGGTGTCACCCATTTGACAGGACACAGTTGGACTAGTAAGTAAGATCTCAAGTGGCCTGGTCTCATTGAGACAAGGACATATATAAAGAGATGAAAGAAGGGAACTTATGTTCACTCTGCGCCACTCTAACGAAAGGTGTCAACCTATTTTGATCACAGGGCACTCTTATATATTTTAAAGGGGTGAACACCTGAAAATTGAGCCCCAACTAATATATATAATTGATATGATGAGTTTGTAGTGCTTGATGAGTGGATATCCTATGACTAACATCATCTCAACGTCAACAAGAAAATAAAACGTTTTGAATGTCACATAGTGAGTCGTTTCATCATTGCCTTTAGAAATAAGTAAACTCTCATTTACATTATATATAAGTTAAGAAATATATTTACTCCTGATAAGATTGAGTGAATAAGATTTTACACAGCATCAGTTATGCATGTAGAAAAATATGGCACGATTTTAAAACGATACCATCTTCATGAAACATGGTTTCTTGCTAAATTTTCGCCATATTACGTAATGTAGAGTTAGTTCTGCTAAATCAATTAAAAAACTCTCCTTTATTTGTTCTACAACTTGATGAAAATTACAGACACTAGTTAACTGTCTCAATCAATTGTTTATGTAAGATACGTTTATATAGAAGACATATCAGAAGAATTTTTTTAGTTTTGGAAGAAAAAACTACTGGAGACAAAATATTTGAACTTATTAATAGATACTTTGAAACAAATGATCTTACCTTGAGACACTGCGTCGCGATTTGCAATGATGACTATGCATCACTAACAGGTAGTAAATAAAGGACTACTAGGATAAATAAAGAATATTGGTCTTCATATATTATTCAACCATTGTATTTGACATAGAGAAGCGCTTGTTACAATGATAGTGATCAAAAATTACACAAGATAAAGCAGAATGTTATTATTGTAATAAATTATAGTAAAAGCAACACCCGCCAAGAATTTGGCTCTTTTCATAGATCAGTAATGAATTGGTTTTATGTATGAGGCATTATTATTACATACTGAAGTCAGAGGACAGGAATAAAAGGAGAATTGAAAATGAAATTTTCAATTCTCCTTTTGAATGAGTGAAAGTTTTCGTAGAAATGTAACATATAATGGAAAGTTTATTCATTAATGAAGATGAGCCCATTTCCCTTATATGTTAGAATTGAAAGAAAATTTTTAGAAAAATTTCGTAACATTGCCAAACAATGAATTAAGTTGGATACGTGATCCATTTTCGTTTCATATTTTTAAATGTATTTCAATGAAAAAGAACTGTTAATGTACGTTTTAAGAGACGAAACACTGCGCATTCAATTTAATTGTCTGTCGTGCCAAAAAAGTCTTTATCGATTTGAAAAGAATATGCCTATTTGAAGAAAATTCATTTAATTTTTTTTTATTCAGATTGCGCTGACCTTCGTATGTGAAAACGACTTTAAAAAGTTAGTTGCTATTGTAACAAAATATCGATCTCGTATGTATTCAAAGGAAGTGAAATGGCTTGCGATTTCCAATAAAGAACCAAACATAGAGTTCTTTGCAAGCACATATCTCACAATGATTTCGTATGAGGTCAAGTTTCTTGATAGTATTTTACATTAAAAATATTTATACCAATAATCTTTACTAATAATAAAGGAGAATGTGTATGTGTCTGTGTGTTGGCGTTCTACATGTCCGACCGCTGGACACAGAGCTGCGAAATTTTGCACGAAAATTCTTTTTATGGTGGGAATGTGCACATAGGAGCCGGTTCTTTCTTGAAATCTTAATTACAATTTTAATTAATTTAAAAATAATATAAGTTTTGGCATTTTTCCTTAATAACCTTCGAAAATATTACAGCACAAAAATCATTTTTAAACCATCTGAAAGTGCAAAGAATTATCTTTTCAATGATATCAATGAAGTTGCCGTACAATTTTTTCTCTAAATTTAATAACCTTTTAGAAATATTTTTTGGCATAATTTACAACAATACTTTTCATTGTTGCAACGCATTTCAAACCGTTTTCATCGTTTAAACAAGTATTTAAGTGTTTCTCTTCCATTGTTTAAAGCTTAGAAAATATGCTTTGTATTTTATTTTCTTCTTTATTTGATCAATTTTTCTGTGAAATCTGTAAATGAAGTCCACAAGATGCTAAGTTTATAATGAAATAAATAATCCAGTAAACTGAAACATTATCTTTGCTATGTTTTAATTCTTTTTATCAGTGTGTTTTAATAAAATTATCATAATACTGGACATAAAATGTGCAGCGCCAGTTTAACGTTGGAATCAAATGCGTGCTTTACTTTAATGTAGACAAGGATCAGAACAAGTGCAAGGCTACAAAAAGGACGCTGGTTATATGTCTATAGCAATTTTAATTTCAAAACAACTTTCTGAAGTGAGCCATGAAAATATTTTTATGCATAAGAGATTCAGTTGAGATTTTATTTCCGGCGATCAAGCTGGTCGCCGAAGGCGGCTAGTCATAAATAAAGCGATTGCTTCATAAAATTATGTGTTTTTTGACTCCTCTATTAAAACAGAAATAAAAGCGCAAAGGCCAAAAAGAATTTTACTATAACTGCGATGACGATTCCAGACGTCGTCACAAAATTCTCAGCAAAATGGGGGGTCAGAAAAGAAAATTGTTCGCGCACCACTGTCCTATGACATTTTATACATAAGTTACTTGTACGAAACCTAACAATTTGATGTGAAAAGAAGTGTTTATAAGTCAATTACCACCATTTTAATTCTGTCCTTTTCTATATAAAATTTTTTACATAACATGACTAGCATCTGAGGTCCAATGATTCTTTTTTTTATGAGAAAGCTTGGATTCTTCTATCCGTGCTGGTGAAGGAAATTTGAGATGTGTTGTTATTACTTCATCCGGATGATTTCTTGAAAGATTGAAGTTACAATACGCGAAGCTAAAATATTTAAGATTAGATTATTATTTTTTTTCTAATACGGTTAGGCCAAAGAGAAAAAAGAAAACTTGTTTCCTTTAAGGGTTCATTAAACCTTAGAAGATCGAGAATCTCAATATACAAATGTTCCGAATTTTAGAGGTGAAATGGTGAAAGTAATCGCTTGCGATTTTGACCCGTCATTTTGTAATGCATGGATCAAAGCCTAACTAATGATGCGGATATTCCAGTATAGAACAAGTTTAATATTAGTCTCAAATCTCTTTTCAAATTTTTTTTAATGAAAACTTCCAAGGAACACATTTGTAAAATATGTATAGAATTAATTTATTTGGTTATCACTGTGAAATTTGAAAACTGTCACCTCCTTGAATAATTTTGCTTTCTTCTAAGAATGTTGGTAATCTTGCATTTCCATAGATTATTTGACAAAAGGTTGGAATTTTATTCCAAACAACTATTACCATGATTTACTAAATATTATAGATTATTCATATGTTTCGTTGTGTTATATGCGTGGAAATTCCATATCGTGAAACAGTCGAAAATCAAAATAAATATTTGATTTATTAAAAGATTTTAATTCAGGAAAACTGTGTCTAAAAACAAGTACAGCAGTATAAAAGGAAAATTTGTAAAATGAAATTTGTGCATTCAAGATTTATTTTTCAATTTAAATAAACAATTTTATTAAGAAATAGTATTCAACATTTTGAATGCAATAATTGCACAACAAAACTTGAAATTATCGAGTAGAATTCACATCTAACGTGCTCTAAGCATTTTTTAAAACACGTGAGGGCTTTTATTGTCTTTTTTGGATTGAATACTTTGGTACATAAAATAAAGCAAATTGGGTTGCTTAAATTATGCCCATTTACTTAAAAAAACATTTCAGAAATGAAAATTTTCTATAACTTTTTTGAATTCACGATAAAAAATATAGCAAAATATTTTCCAATCCTAGAAAATACGTTATTGTAATAAATTACAGAAAAATCAACACCCCCTAAGAAGACGGCTCTTTTCAATAATTCGTAATGAGATGGGTTCTATGTTCGAGACATTGTCATTGCATAACAAAGTCAGAGGACAAGAACAAAAGGAGTAAGGAGAAAATGAAATTTTCTTTTGGTAGAAATGTAACATATATATGAAAGATCATTCATTAATGAAGATTGGTTCAGAAAACTGAGTTTCCATGGCTCGCATTTTCGGAAAACTTAACTATTCGAATATCAGACTACAGAGAGATAGTTGAAACATTTTAAATTGGAACAGTAAATTTGAAACTTTTAAGAAAAAGCTATTATTTTAGCAATTAGAGTGGAATAAAATTAAAAGAGACAGATTCTCGCCTTTTGTCAGAATTTAGTAATGAAAATAATATAGTTCTCTTATTATTTAAAAGCATCTTTCCCTCATATGTTAAAAATGGAAGAAAATTTTCCAAAGGGTTCGTAAAATTTTCAGATAATGAATTGTGCTGGAAAAGTGATCCATTTTCGTCTCATATTTTTAACGGACTTGTTTAAAGAAATATTGTTAATTGGCGCTTCATACGACTTAACTTTGCGAATTCTATTTCATTTACTGTCTTGCAAAATATTTTAGTTATCGATTGGAACGGACTATATATGCCAATTTGAAGAAAATGCAATTAATGCATAGATTCCGATTGCATCGACCTACTTATGGAAAAATGGCTTTTCAAAATTAGTTGCCATTGTAACTAAATATCGATCTGGATTGAAATTAAGATGATGATATCCGGCTTGAGATTTCCAGTACAGAACCGAACATAGCAACAGTCATGAGCTATGCAAGCACATACTTCAAAATTAATTATAATGGTGCAAAGTTTCTTCATATTATTTTTTCCTTATGAAAACATTTATACCAATATTCATAAATAAAATCATTGGTTCATAAAATTTTGTGTTTTATTCGCACTTATATTAAAACATAAACGCAAATGCCGAAAAAAACGTCTCTCTAACTTCTCTAACTGCCTTGATGATTTAAAAAAACGTCTACTGTCTATCCGGGATAGCTATAAAATTTTATGCAAAATGGTGGGGTCAGAAATGAAAATTTTTTGAACACCTCTGCTTTCGGATAACGGGGAGGTTTCTCACCATCTCCTTGTTAAAGCGACGCAGGCAGCATATCTCGCTCCTGTGATAAAAGTTTAACTTATCTGAATTAGATGAGAATAACTGCCTTCCTTAAAGATTTTGAAGGAAAACTGAAGCAATTTGTGCCTCGCTTAGAAGAAAATTAGGTAAATCTAACAGCCAGCACGATCGCATTAAAGCGTACATGTAAGCGGCATGGCAGGGTGTCTCTGTTTTAGGTTATGTTCCTCAGATATGTCATGCTTTAATTCTCAGGGCCACTCGTGACTATCTGCGCAGTTTGTTATCTCAGTATGTTCCTGTCTATTCACGCATTATTGATTTATCTATATAAATCGATGTGAGTTATTATTTTTAATACGAATCACGTTGAATGTAAACTTAGGAGTCAAATGAATGATGATGTCAAATTGAAATCGTGCATTAAATTAAAGACGACAGGTTAGTTAGACGAACAGGAAATGCTAACTCATTGCTTACACTGCTTTAAATCTATGAAAGAATGATTTTTTAGTTTTTTTAAGATTTTCTTTAAAAGAG
The DNA here is from genome assembly GCA_013235015.1 of Araneus ventricosus. Classification (NCBI taxonomy): domain Eukaryota; kingdom Metazoa; phylum Arthropoda; class Arachnida; order Araneae; family Araneidae; genus Araneus; species Araneus ventricosus. The sequence goes on from BGPR01001434.1 coordinate 249,618, forward strand.
ACTAAAAATACGTTTAAAATTATATTTCATAAATATTATTAGTTGTTTTAATATTACTTTAACCCGCTGAAACGCACAGTGCTTTAAAATTTAGTTCCTTTAAAACACAGACCGGCCGATAACAGGAATGAAAGAAGGTAAACATTTCCCTCCTCCAACTGATAAGCAAGTGGTCATTTATGACGTGAGGGGTTCTTGTACCGTCATGTTTCTAACATCCAAATATTTGTTGATTATATCAGGGTTGTTTTAAAATTGCTATAAATAACAGGCATTATGCCAAGAAGATTTCAGAGTAAGTAAGCAGAGAGCTTAAAGTAAATTAAATAAAGTAAATCTTCCCTGGAAAACTTACTGGAGACACCAATTAAGAGTGACAGAGGGAGGAGAAACAACCTTTGTTAAAAAGATAAGATTGCTCCCCACCCTTTACCGGCCCTCTTCAAAAAGGGGGAGGAAATAGGCATACGACATTTTGGCCGCTGGGCCGTTGTCTGGCAGTTTGCATGACGGGCCGTATTGGCCGTTTTGATAGTCAGAGGGTTAAATTTGCTTTACTCTCAAAAAATAGTAATGTGCTTTTATTTTTTAAAAATAAATGTTTATGGATTCCACGGAATTTTTGTATAGAATTGTGACGCCTATGAATGACTATTTCACTTTATAAGTAACCAAATCTGTTAAATGCTATTTACGTACTCCTTCTTTTGGAATTTTTCGGACTATTTTACTTTCTTGTGTACGTAGGATGCAGAGAGGAAGTACTGTAATCGTCAAAAGATTTAATCTCAACATTTTGATGAATTTCCATGCCTCAAACCTCAACGAGTCCGAAAAATCCAATGCTGGTATTATGATTGTCTGTCTGTGAGTAGGACAACTCAAAAACACATGGGACTAGACGGATGGAGATTGGTACTTTTTCTCTACACCAAAATTGTAGATTTCTTTCAAATTTTGGGCGAAATCGGTTAAGAAGAAGTTTGCCTGTCTGTCCCTCCGCGTGAATGTGAACACTTGGTGAGAGCTTGATGCATAAAATTTAGCATATGGTTTTATCATCAGAATTGTAGATCTGTATCAATGTGTGGACCAAATCCGTCGAACTGTCTGCCGATCTGGACATCCACGTGTATGTGGACGCGATAACTTCAACACGCAGTGACTTACATAAATAAATCCTTACACCATAATTGTAGATCTATATTAAATTTTTGAAATTACTTAGTCGAGAGGAAGGCGTCCAAGATACATTCTTTGTTTGCTTAATTATGCCATGAAGCACAAATTGTTCCATACCTGTACTCTGTGAATTTTTTGAAAGAGAGGGGTATTTTATGTGCACGTGGGGTGTCGAGACACGGGTTGTTTTTGAATAGTGAGACGGAAATACTTAGATTGGAGAACCTGTATTTATTTTTTTAGGGCTCAAATGTCAGCACATGCACTGACGATAAAAGGTGAAGTTTTTGCGAATTACATACATAGAAAGAACTAGAAAGTAAAATTCGACATTGTGATGTTGATGAATTTCTATGTTTTAAGCCTCCCTGATTCAGAAAAATACAATTTATGGAACTAGTTCTTGTATTTGTCCGTCTGTGTGTATGTGGACACAATAATTATAAGATGAAACAAGCTAGATAAATGAAATTAGGTACCTTGCCTTGATAAAAAAAATTATAAAGCTGAATCTGTTGTTTATTCATTTAACTAATATGACACACTTCAAAATATTTCAAATGATACGGATACATAATGAGAAAATTGATAATGTGTTCAATTAATAACTATTAGTTTTCTTTTTCACAACTGACAGCGTTCGGCGAGTCATTTAGATTTTGCGTTAACCGCGTTTTTGCTTTGTAGGTTGGACGTTTTACTGGATAACTCTAAGCCTTTAATTATAGGATTTTAACTTCGTTTCTTTAGCATTTATCTTTTCATGTTATTTAACTTTTTGATTCAATAATTTTTGTTTTTAGGCAGTCCCAGTTCTACAGACGAGGCCGCTATTCTGCCTTTTAATTTTAACCGCCTCCTCACACTATAATTTCACTCCTTTCTTATTTCAAATTAAAAATTTTCGCAATTTCCATAATGTGAAAAAAACTAAATACAACTTCTCTGTGGGAGAAGTATAACTTATTTGAGAACATACTTTTGTCCGATTTTCTGACGCGAAAATGACTATCGTTATTGTGAGTGCGTAATTAAATACGAAACATTTCAGTAAAAAATTAAATGCTGTTGAAAATAGCAAAGAGTATTCGATTGCAAAAGGAAGTTAGAACACAAAAATGGATAAAGTTTAAGTTTGAAACTGCCTGAGTTTTCGTCGGAACTTTCTCAACATCTCGCGACGCACTGAAGGTAAAATAAGATAGTCAACAAAATTTGTGAACGTGTGCGCAAATAAAGAAATATCATAATTTTATCACCAATGGAATGCTCATTGGAAAAGACAAACAGGCGAATATGTTCCGTTTTCGCGCTTTTAACAATAACAGATATTGCAGAAACAAACAATGAACACAGCAACTTTTGGTTAATGTGCTTCGTACTTTAGATGTCACAATTCAAGTGTTGTGATTTGCCTGTTTCCTTTGAAGCAAGTTATTGACATTCGACGGGAAAACATGAACCCTGCGCGCCAAAGCTGAGGTTTTTTGAGGCCTGCCCTCTATGTTCGGCCCTCTTCCAGCATGCAGGATTGGCAGAACTGGGCCTGTTTTGCATATTTACGGATCCTACTATGGTTTGGATTGAGGTCGCTTTTCATTGGCTGTCAGCGTCACGTGACTTTGCTTGCTTCTGAATGATGTCATAGGAGTGCGCTTAGTTTGGGTTTCGATTTTTGTCTTAGCTATTGTATCATGGAAAAACCAAAATTATCTTTTAATTACGATTATTTGGATATTTCTAAAGGGAATGATGAATTCAAGATAAAGATAATTTTGGTTTCTCCATGATACAATAGCTAAGACAAAAATCGAAATCCAAACTAAGCGCACTCCTATGACATCATTCAGAAGCAAGCAAAGTCACGTGACGCTGACAGCCAATGAAAAGCTACCTCAATCCAAACCATAGTAAGATTCGTAAATATGCGCCTGTTCTTAGGGAATGAATTTCATTAAAGTTTAGTCTTTTTCTTGCTGCTAAATGGCATTACAGGAGAGCCAATATATTTTAGCTAATGGCTAACATTGCTAAATGTAAGTTTGTTAAGTTTTAAAGCTGTTGATATAGATGTTATTTCCAAACTCTTGAAACATTTTATATTTGTCTGTTATTGTTTGTATTATTTTATACTTTTATATTTAACCATAATGTATTTATTTTTTGGTCTCATTTTGACAATCGATTTTTTTCTTTTTTTATGGATTTTATTGTATGAAAATGATCATCTGTTGTTTCTTGTTTTCCCTATGCATTACGTTATCGCTTGTTTATATACTTATCTATGTCCTTTTTATAAGTCAAATATGCATGCTATTTACGTTTATATGGCATATAGGGCAGTTTTAAATTTTGATGATTGGAATGGCTGAATACGTTCACATTTCCTATATATATGCTATTGTAACCCTTATCACATGGTATATTTTTCTGCCATGTTTAGTCAAAAGTTAAGTTACAAATGAATCAGAGCGCTAATCTTCTCGTCTAAGTGACTTTTACTCTAAGTATATTTTGTGTGATTTCTTTAACTAGTTAAGTTTCCTTTCCATGGAATCTACTCCAAAGGTAGGGGAAAAATCTATTTTTCAGAACTAAAGTAAGTTTTAAGGTTGTTTAGCATTGATTTCATGTGACCAATTGTTTTAAGTAAAATGGCCTCTTGGGACAGATTAATACAATTGACAACGTGACATATTGATACGCGTCTTCTGTGTCTATCAATATGCCTTAACAGCAACTTCTTTGCAACATCGTCTTGAGAAATGGAAAAAAACGTAAAAATGAACTATCTAAGAGAGACGTGTAATTAAGTATTTGTTTAAGCAATGAAAACAATTTCAATTTCAGTGCAAAAATGAAAGTATTGTTGTAAATTAAGCTTAAAATATTCTTTTACAAATTTATTAAAATCGGAGAAAAAATTGTACGGCAACTTAGTTAATATCATTCAAAAGATAATTTTTTGTACTATATTATTTCCGTAAGTTATCAAGGAAGAACGCGAAAATTTCCCTTAATTTTCAATTATATAAATTTCAAAAAATGGCTTCGAGGTAAGCATTCCATCCCTCCAAAATATTTTTACACACACATTCTCCTTTATTTTTTATAGAGATAAAAATTATTTTCTGAGGCGTTATTGTTTAATTTTTCCAGTTTCATTAAGAATGTTAAATGTTGATTAAAACAAAAGTTTGTTACTTTGTTAAATCTTTAATCCTTGATTTGGAATACAAAATGTATTGATAAAACAAATTTTTTCTGATCACACTCCTATTAATTATGAATATTTTCGATATTTCAGTGAAAGAATCAATGTGGAACAAGAAAAAATGTGAATATGGTTTAAAGCATGCAACATTTCTTTAAACTGATTAAATATCTACACCGTCAAAAATTTTGATTAGTTATGTGGCGTGGCTGGAAAATAACTGTACAGTTTATTTTAAAAGAGAACGACAAGCACGCCAAGAAAAATCGATGCAATTCTGTGTTGTTATTCATATATTATACCATTTGCCCAAGCTTCAGTCACGAGTGTCGCTCATCGTTTGTAACTTTTCGGCCGGTCAGTCACGACCGCTCCTCTGAATGCCATTCCATTTTTAGTCTATCCATTTAGACATGTCATTGACGAACGCTCCACACAACGCAGATACACCTACTGCCAGTCCTTCCGATCTCCGACACGTGTCTTCTCCGATTTCTTCTTTGAACCACGCGTCCCTAGTCTACCCTGCCCACATACATAAGCAACTGCTCCGCTTGTGTTGATTTCTGTTAGGAAATTCTTCATTTAAGTTATGAAATAACTTCTTAACCGGACAAGATTTTACGTTGAAATCGTCCGACTTTAGTATAAATTGAAATTAACACATATTTAAAAAATAGCCCTTTAATGTTTTCATTACATTCGTTCTTTGTTCTAGAGAAAGCATTATGTTAATGTTTGGATCAAGAATATTGTCACGTAGAAATAAGCTTGCTACACAATGTGACTTAACAGAAAGATTTATTTGACCGTAGTACTCTACACGGACAGCACCACATCTCAAGACTTATTCAGCTGTGGTCTTTTTATATACCTAGTGGAATGTTCTAGAACACTCCACCAGGGAGTTATCTACATGGATGAAATTTACATAAATTATATTTGCATATAAATTAAATAATAGAAATAATGATTGTAAACATAAATGTCCAACGACTCGAACCCGAATCCCTTGGTATCGAAAAGCAGTGCCGTAACCGTTCGGCTGTTGGGTCTTCAGCCAGATCGCGACAATATTATAAAATAAAACTGCAATATATGCGTTGTTTCGTTGTTGACATTTTACAACTTTGCGATTTCAGAACATTGTTAAAATAATTATTCATCTTAAAT
>BGPR01001435.1:0-31162 GCA_013235015.1 Araneus ventricosus
GCATCAACTTGTTAAAGTTTATAACATTAAGCATAAGTTTTAATTTATTTTGCACTAAAAATTGTGTCACTGGATGCACGCAATACATTGAAGAAAGCCTCCCAGATAGCACGTACGTTTGCAGCAAGTTTGATTTTTACTTGATATTATCTTGTCATGGCAAATTTGACGCGTCAAACTTGAAGGGAAACTGTGGCAAACTAACAATGCAGAATCGCCACCCTCGCTTGCAAAACGAGTTTGCCACAAGTTCGCCGTGACAACTACCGCCACCCCTCCCTGCAATGTAAGCTTGCTGTGAGTTTGCATAACAAGCTTGCTGCAAAGATGATAGTATAATAAGAGATAATTATCTTTGTCTGTATTTTAAAAAACATCCGATTTTTAATAGTATCTCCTAGACCGTCCTTCTTTTTATTAATTCAATGATAATTTACGAAAAAACTAACTTTTTTTACAAAATAAATTTTGAAACATTTTCCACCTTTTTACTAGAACTCGCACTTTAAAGAAAACTTTATCGCCTTTTTCTGAATGTTGAAATTTTAACGTTTATAAACAAAATTAAACCGAAAAAACAGTCAATGTTTGTTGAAAAATAAACTTATACATTTTGTCCCATTTTAAAGTAATTACTCTTGAACACCAATTTCATAATTTATTCTACTAGCAGAACGTAGTTATTAGCGAAAATCACTCTCTCTTTGACTTCAAATCATATTCTCAACTCAAAAAATTAATGAAATCAAGAAAACAGTTTAAAATAAATCGTATACGAATCGAATGGAACGATGTATTAGCGAAATCTATCTTCTACTCTGAGAGTTTAACTGGCCGAGTGGTTAGGGCTTCAGCTTAGGAAGCGGTAGGTCGCGAGTACTAATCCGGGTTGTGTTTGTACTCTCTTTTTGCTATAGCTTGCAATGAGTTTGACGTGACAAGCTTGCTGCAAGTTCGTCGCGTGGTGACTTCGAAACTGACGTTAACGTGATGCAAGCTTGTTTCAAACTTGCACTCTTGTCATGTCAAATTTGTTGCAAGCGTGCAGATTTTGCAGAGCAAGATTGTTGCAACTTTGCTGCAAACTAAAATTGCTATCTGGGCTATAGGATTTTCCCTTTCGCCTGATGGAATTCCATATTGTGCCAGGAGTTTTGTTATGGAAATATCAGGCATAAATTGATTTTGCTAAGAGGTTCATTAATATTTCCACGCAATTCCGCTTAGTTTTCCCCAAGGAAATTGTACATTTATTCATTTCTTTTATTCGATAGGGAAATTTTTAAAATACAATTGAAATAATAGTTAGTTATCTGTGTTTCCTAAGTTGACTCGAACAACATTTTAAAAGCTGCTGTTTTTTAGAAAATATTTTTCCTTATTTGCTTAAATTTTGTATAAATAAAAATCTATAAAAGTGCTAACTATTAGATCTTCAGTTATATTCCATACTTTCATAGTTTTGACTTCTTTCTGCCAAGATTTATAGTTCGATAATTAGTATTGTTTCTAAGCAGAGTGATACTTGCAACTAGGGTTCATGATTTCCCGGTCTTTTTTCCTTCCCGGGAATTTCCGGGAAATCTCGTGAACATAACAGACATTTCCGGGAACGCATCAAAATTTTAAAATTAGTTGTTTTTAATTTATATCAATAATAATTACACAAAGTAAGGATACTCATTAATTCCAAAATTTTTACTCTTTGATATATTGTGCTACCAAATGCAAATAAAGTATATTGATAATTCAGTTTAAAGTATGACTTAAGAATATATAAGCAATCTATGCTTTTATCACTTAGCCTAGTTCTTAGCTTTGTTATGAACCCTACCCTCTCAGATTGAGATGATAATTGAGGAATTGTTTTCAAAGCCTCAACCAGTTTTATAATATTTTATTATCTATTTTCCATTGAGTCAAGCTAGAACTCTTGTTAGTTTAACAACGTAGGACCTTTGTCTTTGAGTGGATTGCTTTTTATAATTTTTCGTATAAAGTTCAAGATTTCTCTTCCAAAGTTTCCATTCTCTCTTCTTCTGAGTGCGAAGAGTTGGACAGTGATTCGTCTTCCTTGAAAAAAAAGCCTTGTCATAATTATTTTAGCTTGTTGAATCAAAGAGTTTTTATTTTGTAAACGTGAAAGATCAACAGAAACTGCAGCAGCATCATTCTCCCAAAATTTAGATATTGCATTAATTCAACTAAAATAACATTGCGTCTTTCACTATGTCTTTGGACCAGAGAAAATTTCATATTCTTAGCAAATTCTGAGTTTTATTGGTTCATATCTCCAAAAATGAAAACAAGTACTCCTTCGGTAGTTAGGAAAATCGCGTTTCGACTGCATAGTTTTTCTAAGCCAATTTTGATTGGCTTCAAGCCTGCTGCAATTGCAGTATGAGTTCTACATTAGCCACAAATTCTACATTAGCCAAAATTTCTTGTTCTTTTACATTAATTAATGCTTTTGAAATTGCTGGTTTTTTCTCTAAAAATCTTTCAAGTATTGCCAACAAACTATTCTAGCGTGTTTTGGTGTCTTAACAAACCATCTTTTCACAGCCAAACTCTGCTTTAACATAATTTTGTAAAATATTATTCTTGAGAGGTGATTTTCTGAATAAGTTTACAATTTTTTGTTCCCGGGAATACCCGGGAACCAAGTATAATTCCCGGGAATACAAAAAGAATGCAAATTTTACGATTTCCCGGGAACACGGAATCCCGTGTTCCTGGGAAAGAAACCCTACTTACAACGGTAATGTTTTCAGCCGAAATCTTCTGTCCTGTGCAAGCAGTCGATTACTTTATTTTAGAGGATGACTTTTGGCATCTGGACAGCAAAAGCCTTGACAAGAATTGTGATGTTTCCTGGAATTGTACCTGACTCATCATATGTGATTTTGGTAAATACTGAGGCACATGCGTGATGTTTTAATAATAGGCTACGTACAGGATGCTTTAGAGGTACAGAGCAACATTAAAAAGCAATAATTTGCAAACGAATGAAGATAGGAGGGTGCCGTTTGCCCAGATAGTATGGATAAAAAACCGAATATTTTTGACCCGAAAACAGAATTCATTGGTAGCATGGTTAACTTTAAACTACCAGATGTTCTGTAGTTGTCGAAACTGTATCAGCGCTACAAAGGATAAGATAATAGGCGCAAAAACAGCTTCATTTAGGAGCACAGCTGTTAGACGAGGAACCACAATTTTCTAAGCATTAAACACCATGTCTGAGAGTTGGAAGAGGCGTGACTCAGAAGTCGCCTTACCGTAGTGAAACCGCAGCTGATGTCGAAGAGATGCAATATATCGGTTAAGACATCCATTTATATATAACACATAAATACAAATATTTAGAAAATACAAAAATACAAACACAATTACGGAAATATTGATTCGTCCAGAAAGTAAGCTTCCCGGAGGCCGTAAAAAGACACAGAACAGAGAAGAAGAACCTGGGAACATTTATTGAAACAGATACAGCAGATGCCTCTACTCAGCATACTCTTTCAGATACCTCTCAACATAAGAACCACCGGAAATGAACCACGTGTCATACTGTGAGACCAATTTCTGTGTACCGGTATCGAAGATATCTGCACATCGCTGTCGTTGGGGAAATGCTGTCCGGCCAGGAACCTTTTCAGATGCTAGAACAGATGGTAGTCAGAACAGAAGGCGTGGGATGCGTCGTGCTGGTATTGCGTTGCTCCATGACAACGATCGCCCTCACGCGGCGCTGTGCAGACAACAAATGCTGCAGAGGTTCCGGGGGAGCTGGGAGGTGTCAGGCAATCTCACTTATAATCCCGATCTTGCTCCTAGAGACTACCATCTGGTCAAGCATCTGAAAAGGTTCCTGGCAGGGCAGCATTTCCCCAGTGACGACAACGTGCAGGCAGCTGTCACACCCTGGTTTTGCTGACAGGTAGCAGGAATATCTTCGACACCGGTATACAGAAATTAGTCTCATGGTATGACACGTGCTTCAAATCCGGTGGTTTTTATCTTGAGAGGTATCTGTTTCAATAAATATTTCCAGGTAATTATGTTTTGTATCCATTTACGGCCTCCGGGAAACCTACTTTCTAGACGAACCAGATATATATACTTCGTTTTGATCGCCACGTGGAAAGTTTTTGTGACAAAAATTTGGTTTTATTTGAAATTTAGATTATATATATATATATATATATATATATATATATATATATATATATATACATATATATACTTCATTTATTTATATTAGCATTATTTAACACCTTTGCTTAATCTAATACTTGATTTTTATAGGCGGTTTAATGGAAATAAAAGGGGTAGCAGGAGCAGCTCATAACAAGGTAAACTTGATTTGACAACTGCAAAAAATCCTACTTATGAATAAAAATTACAGGTGTAAAAGAAAATTATTCAAATATCACTAATGCATTTCTGATCGTTTGATGGGTATATATATACGAGGGTATGTTTTTTTAAAAAAAAACCTCCGATAGACCATAAAAAAGATAATAGTAGAGAACAAAATGAATCTATTACCAAAAGTTGTGTACCAACATGGTTACTTTTCGACATAATCGATTAGATTCAGGCTTTTGTCATATCGGTAGACTAGGTTTCCGATCCCCTCTTCGAAGAACATTGCTTCGAAGCTCCTCCTTTTTCTGAAAGCTTTCGCCTCCTAGAAAGTTCTTCAACTCAAGGAAGAGATGAAAATCACTCGTCGCTAAGTCGGGGCTTAGACACGTCCCATTTAAGCTGCTCCAGAAGCTGCCGAGAACTCGTCGAGCTTTCTGTTGCGACAGACTTGCAACCTTGCCTCCCTTCCTCATGAACTTCGGTTCGCCCGTCTTTAAATTTTCTGCACCATTCATGCACAACACTATCACTCAAACTTTTCATCGTATACTCGGTTCATTCTTCGGTGAATTTCTGCTGCAATATTTCCTTCTTCTTGAAGAAAACGAATAACATTATGCAACTCTCACTTCCCCAGTAGCACAGAAATATTATATAATATTTGCACAATGTTATACAATACCGAACACCGAATACCGTAACAAAGTATTGTATTGTATGTATCAGTATTTCCGAGACACTAAATTTTCACAAATAATATAAAAACAATGTTTTCTTAAAATCTTCATTTTAATTCAGGATATCACTCGACTGGAGGTTTTATTTCAAAAAACTCCACTGGAACAATTATTCTTTAAGATGCTAAATATTATATCATACTATACAATACAATGCATACAATATTTTATGTTCAACATCTATCAGTGTTGATCAATATTTTAAGGTGAAGTTATTCTTACCGTCGACAGATGGCAGCATGATGATACTTTAAAACTATATTAATCAACGTTGAATCATATGCCCGAAAAAATATTTTACAAAATGTTCATTTGAATAATAGTGTTTACACAATCTTTTTGTTTTGCTGTATATATAAAAGGCGGGCCGGATTCAGCTAATGAAGTTAACCATAAAACACCTCTCACATATGGATTATCTATTGTTCTGTGTAAAAAAATTGAGTGTTATTCTCATGGTAAAAATATGCACGTGATTTATTGTTGCACGTGATTTATTGTATTTGATTTTCGAGCAATGGTAAAGGCGTCTCGTAATACATTGAAAGAGGAATAAATAAATTTCAAACTAATTTTAAAACCTTTCAAACATATCATTATAAATGCTTTTAAATCTTATTGCATTAATTTATTAAATTAGCAAACTTAGATATAAGAGCTAAATTTGCTTCCTCTTTGACTTCAAATTCCATTTTGAACTCGAAATTGTAATGATAAAAGATAATTTAATTAAAAAGATTATTCAGAATTAATTTTGAATGTACATGAAATTTCATAGAGATCCGAACTCTTTAACTACATTTTATTATCATCATTTACGCTTTCTGCTGCAAGTTTCGGTAAGGTGCCGATTTGGTAAGCGGGTTCAAAGCTTGCTGTAAGTAAAGGTCAAAATCACAAAGTGTCAAAAAATCACAAAGTGTTACTCATAAGTTCAGCACTTAGAAATTAAGTGATTAATGTTTTTCCATGCTTCTAAAATGTATTTTTAAAATATTCAGTATATTGTTATATTATTCAATATTATATAATTTTATTCAGTATAGTACAATATTATTTAATATGGTATAATATTATACAGTATTATATTACATTATCCAATATTATGAAAAAAAAACATTGTACAATATTGAAAAAGTCTTAAGTTTTACACTGTTTCAATATTGGGAAAAATATTGTGCAATATTACTTTCGCGAATTTTATGATATTAGACAATGTTATGTGCTGCCTGGGTTGGCTGGAGCATCAATTCTACTAGCCCTGTTTACATGCTGACAGTTCAGCTGAAAATCGAGAGCTGATGTCAGCAGTAGCAGACCCAGATAGCAAAGAAGGTTGCCATAATATGAGATATACGTTTCAACTTTTAAAAGAAGACAGAAATAGTTTTTTTTTTATGTTCGAGCACAAAACAAAAGTTACTTGGAAAGAGAACCCGTTCATTTCTGTAAAATGAAACTTAAAGCTTAAATAGCAGCGTCTTCTGGGAATGTCCGAAGCCCCCCTTCAATTTAATTTTGACTCCTTCTTTAGAAAATCTAAGCTTAATTCTTCGGGCAATATCTATTGTTTATAGATTCGTTGCGGAGACTGAATGTATTCAAGGAGGGACCGCAAAGCATTTCGCGAGATAATTTAGGACTAGCGGAGTATTTCCAGATGTACTTTTCGCTGAACTTAGTGTAAATGTGGCCGGCTTTTGTACCTAGTTTCTTTGTCGGAAGTGAATAATTATGAACACGTGTACTGACAACAAACTATACTTGCTTCCCTACTAATAAACCAAGGAGGAGGATAGGATTTTAACCTTCCAGCGGGCGCGCTAAAAATTTTCACACGAGCGGGTGCGTGTCATACTTTTTACGACACAATAAGTTTCTTCATTTTTACCCTTGCAGTTGTAAGTTACTTCATTATAGTAATAAGACACATCAGAGAAGCAAATCCTTTCATCCAGAGTGAAAATTAATTTTTACATTAATTGCAAAATCTAAAATTATACTGAAATCAGAGAAATCAATGATATTTAACACTATCATTTTCTGAAAAAGATATTAAGCAATATATAATAAAAAATAGTATAAGACCAACTAAGATTGTACAACAAAGACTTTCTTCTTAGTTTCTTATCATTATCCCTGCATTGAACTCTTGCCAGAGAGTGACGCTTACAAGTATATTATATATTGTACCTACTGTATTTCATGGATTTTGCTGATCGTTTTATTTCTTTCAAACACAAACCACGAGATCTTTTTCTCACTTGCTTTTTCAGGTTGCGATGAATAATTTAGATTTAAAGGCATGGTAATGTCATATGGCGATAATAAGGTTTTTTGGGCTCGATTAGTGAGGTGTTTTCATAAGACTGAGATTTTGAAGAAAATTCTTCGCCTTGGTGGATTATAGGGAGACTTATAACATATTCAATATTTTTGGCAATGTAAAATGAAATATTAAATCGCTGTAATGCGCACTGGATATATAATTATCAAACTGAAACGCTAAGACGTGGAAATTTTTTTAAAAATTACACGAGTGGGCGCGCGTCGTATTTTTTACGACAGAAGCATAAAATAGCATGAAATCATCTTAAAACTCGGACAAGCCCATTTAATCCTGAAGAGAAGGGTCACATGAAGGAATAGCAATGGCTTTCAGACAGTTTTGACACCGAATGTGAGAACAGGAAATGAAAAAATCCCGTTTGTCGCAAAATTTGCGCAGGCGCGCCCACTGGAAGGTTAATGATAGAAAGTAGGGACAGACTTGCCTGCTTTGTTCCGAAGCTTTCAAAATGGTTATTATGGAAGAGTTTGTCATATTGAGGGATGATAGTGGGAAAATCTTTCTATTACAATCACAGAGATATACATTCTTTCGAGGCACTTGAAGAAAATGTGCCGAGTGACCAATTTTATGTCCCAGATGTAACAGAGATATAACAAACGACAAAACAAGTCACGGAAGGGACTCGGGGGAATACCGTTGAGGGACGGTGGATCATGTCGTCCCACCCTCTTATGAAAAAGAGAAAGCAGAAAAAATTCTTTATGTAAAATGTTTCATTGCCAGGTGATAGGACATCAACCATGTGTATTTTTAAGCTATTTTTTAAAAAATATAGAGTCCCTTAAAACCTTTTATTTACCGAATTAATTTATCAGCAACTTTTGAATTTAAATTTTGCATCATTAGATATGTTTTGGAGCAGAATAACTCCAGGAGAGAGTGAAAAACTTTTTTAATTAAATAAAATAACTTAAATAATTAAATTAATAAATTAAAAATTAATTTAATTTCTGCCTTCAGCTGCCATCAACTGCTAGATGTTGGAACTACATGCTACATGTCCTTGTGAATACTATCAAGAAAAAAGGTCATATTACGAAGATAGAAGCGTGATTTAAGTGGTACTTTTGAGTACTGTCGGGATACAAAGGATTAATTGTTAACGTCTAACCTGCACGATCGTGTAGGTAACGTCAGTGGCGGTTTTTCGTACAGGTGCTAGAGGCGCTCACCTCGTATCTCAAAATACTAGGGGGGGGCCTCAAAATGTGTTCCACGTACATATCAGCGCTAAACCGATAGCGAATATACGATATTGAGTAGAACAGAACGCCTCTCCTGTTCCTGATGGCATTACAGCAACTGTACCAGTCGGATGGAATCATTGAATAGGACAGGGGCCTAAAAACAATTTTGCGTCTGTGGTCTTATATTGTCAAAATCCGCCACTGGATAATGTGCCTAACGAGCAAAAAATTATATCTTATTTAACATATTTTTTATTTTTCATTTATTTCAACATTAGATTAACAATTGGTATGTAAGCAATTAAAAATGTATTAATAATTACCTAATTACGACAGATAAATAATTCAAATGTTTAGCTCGCATTTGTTACCAACAGATTGAACGCGACTACAATTGAAATATGGCCTGTCTTTGCCGTCTTTTAGGAAAAATAGATATTATTGTCATTCTGGAAACCAGAACAGTCGTTCCTTTCCGGCATTTATTACAAACAACTATCCAGGAAGCAGAAATGCTAACTAATGTGTAACCTGCACGACCGTACGGGCTCGGTCGATCGGGTCATATTGGCTCGGGTTACGGTGGATAGAGTCATATTGGAGACAAATATTCCCCAAGTGAAGCAACGCAGGCTGTCAAACGACTGAGCAATATCTATTCTGACGTCTTTCGTGGCTTACGTGTCTGAAAATCGCGAATAACAAACAACGGTTGTGCGTATGTTGTGCTCAGCTTTCATCACGTCTTACAAAAGCTATCATTCTCTGTTGCTTTGTATTTGTCATTTTCCTGTATCTCGTATTGTTTTGAGATCGGCCCGCCAACTCCCAATTTTGCTGCTAGACGTTACAAAAATAAAATTTACCTAATTAGTTTTCAAAAGTAACCTTTATTTATTTGAGTTTAAATAAATTACAAAAGGTAAAAGTATATTTTGTGTAGGAAAAAGTAACCTTTTCAGAACATAGTTTTAAACGTAATGGTAGCAAATGGAGGTAAAAAAAAGTATAAATTAAATACAAATAGTATTTGGAAAATATGTTGTACAATATTGAAGCACAATATTAAGGAATATAACAATAGTCTTATATTTTATACTGGTTCAATGTTGTAAAACAATATTACACAATATTGATTTTTCAAATTTTACAATATTGAACAATATAGTGTGCTACTTGGGAGTGAATTTTTTGAAATAAAATCTCATATAAAGTGAATTATTAAGATATAACTAATATTTTTACGCCAAAATTTTACATTAACAATACTTCGAAAAAATGTCAGTCCTTCTTGAATATTGTTCAATATTACACACTTTTGCTTATTCGGCATTCACAAAATTGCCCAAATATTTTACAACATTGATGAAACTATTAGAGCTACGGGGATGAAATTTGGTATGTGGTCTTTAAACATAATTTGTAGGTTTCTATCAAATGTTGGACAAAATCCGTCAACGGGAAGTCTGTCTGTTTGTATGTCCGCTGTCATGTGAACACTATAACTCAAAAACTTGAATAGCTAGATGGATAAAATTCGGTACACGGGTTTTATCGTCATGAATGTAGGTCCATATAAAATTTTGGGCTAAATCCGTCAAAGGGTTGACTGTCTGTCGGTCTGTATAATTTGCTTTTGAAAAGAATCCTATCTCCACGCGCATGCGTACTGGAAGCAATCTTCTGTGCACGCGAAGGCTATGGAGCGAATTACGTCAGTTTGTCCCTGAGCCGGTAAGAGCGGAAATCGGTATGCATCTCTTTGAATTTGATTCTTTAGATATTTTTCAATCACTATAATGAAAAACCTTCTGATAGTCATAGGATTCTGGGTAACAATACGTCCGAATTTTTTTATCCACGCGGGGGGAGGGGAAACAGCGTCTTTCTAGGGAAGTATACGAGAAAGTTTAGGGGAGAACACTCCCGCTGGTTTAGCTATAGTTTTCACATGCCACACAGAAGAACAGACAAACTTCCAGTAGACGGATTTCAGCCAAAATTTGATAGAAATCTACAATTTTGGTGTAAAGACTATAGACCAAATTTCATCCGTCTAACTTGTTGTATTTTTGAACTGTTTTGTTCGCAGACGGACTGACAGGCAAAAGTGGAAATTCCCCCCTCCCCAACTAAGGGTGGTTTAAAACATGGAGATTAATCCAAAATCCCGAGGTAGAATTTCTACGATTACAATGCTACCTCCTTGTATCTTTCGCAAACGAAAAAGTAGAGGGATGAATATGAAACTTTAAGAGTATATGAACTGATGTAAGGCTATATTTTGGTCTCCTGGGGTGGCTTTAAGGGCAAAGACTACTTAGACCAGAGGTTCCCAACCTCTGGTACGTGTGCCCCTGTGGATACGCGACGGAGGGGTTAGCGAAAGTAATATCGGTAATAGCGGAAAGCACAAAACATAAGAGATTAAAATGAAAAAAAAAAGTTGCAGAATTTTGTTACCCTAAGTTCGAGGGAAAAAAATGAGTTATGTATATGAAAGAAAGTTCGAAAGAGGGTACCAGTGAAAGAAAAGTACAAAGAATTAAACGTTAAATCAGAACCATATATATATTTAATATCTTTCATTAACACAGAGCTTGAAGAAAGAAGTTCAAGCTGCTCTTTTGCTTATATTAATAGTAAATATTATAGTAACCGTAACAAATGAATTATTACATTACTAAATAAATATCACAGCAAGCCTGACGCTGCTCCCGAGACAAGATTATATCCGTCTTCATTTCAACCCGATTTTGTAAAATTCAACTCCCTGAGACAAACGCAAGGATCGCGATGAAATTGCCTTCCACTTGAATGGTTGATTATCACGACGAGTAATCGTTACATCATAAATTATTGCGAAATCACTTCAATGCGTATCATTTCATTTAAGACGTGGAACTAATACTATTATAAAAAAATCCCAGTTGGCGAAGGTAGATTCCTTTAGTTCGGAGATATAAGGTAAAGAACAATTCGCCCTCTATTTCCGTAAGAATTAGAGCTGCAAGAATGAAAGAGGATGGAAGAGATTGCAAATGACGAGAGCTGTGTAACAAGAGGTAACATTCATAGGTTGAAAGGTACTTTAAGTTATGGGGAAAGGGAGGGAAAATCACTTTTCAACTCATAACTTCTAAGTATTTGCAGTTATCAAAAAATTTTAAATACAAAAATTATTCGTTGTGATAAAGCGATACTTCGCGACGAGAAGGGTACGAGACTCGATTTTATAACCAGTGGCGGTTTTTCGCACAGGTGTTAGAGGCGACCGACTCGTGAATCTAGGGGGCCCAAAACCTATTCGACGAGCCACGTAGTGATAACCTGACGGCGAATTTACAGCGCTGGGTAGGTTGGCCTCGAAGCAATTTTGTGGCCTGATATTGACAAAATCCCCCACTGTTTATAACAGATATTTCTTGGCAGCTTGCTTATTACTTAAATATTTAAGTCCCTGTATATGATAGATCCTAATTAAAGCCCAATTTCTTTTCCATATCTATCCAAGATTGTCGAAAAGTATTTTGTTCATAAACACAGAGAATCCCAACTTAGATGCATCTTCTCCTCGACTTATTACTATCCGCACTTACGGAGAGAAAAGAGGCATTTCTTGCTTCTATAACATTATTTCTAATCTTTGCTCTTCGTTTGCAGGTAAATTATTAGAGCTCAATCAAAAATATACTGGACTAAATTTCACTCTAGTCTTAAAATTTTTATAGCATGAACGATTTGGCTGGAGACGTTGAAAAACGCTGAACATTACATGAAACGGAACCATTAAAACAGCCACCATCTTAGAACGGTATAAAAAAATAAAAATCCTTACATATACGTTGTTCTTAATGACTTCAAGGAACATTCATTACAAAGCGTTCGGTCTTGACTGCACAACAAATTTATGGACAAACAGATGTTATGATGAATGACGAGGTCACACACGGGCTATTTTGGGATGGTTCTGATAATTTAGAATCATGGTTAGATGATGAGGATGACACCCGAGTTGGCATCTCCCCCTCTTTCCAAACTTCTACACTACATCAGCGGCAGCATATTTGACCCTTGACAGATTTAATGTGCATCAGGCCAGATGGTGTTTCGGTAAATGTGCAGTTTACGGTACCCACCTGTTTATCGCTGATTGTTTTTGGCGCAATTTCATGTGCCGTCGCCAAATACTGTTTCGGATGTGCAGTGCGCTTTTTATTGCTCTCTTGTGCATGCCTCACATGAAAAGGAGAGATTGAGCATGCAATGCCTGTGGAATTTCAAGTGTCTACCGGGCAAAATTTTTTAACTTAAAAAATATCAGTGGTTTTGCTTTCAGCATAGCAGGAAGCTAGTAGCTTCGCTTTTTCATTGAACGTTAGGAATCTAGGCTTTAAAAAAAAATTGTTAAAAAAACATCAGCAGCTTCGCTTTCAGCATAGAGGAATACTCATAGCTTCACTTATTCATTGAGAACCGAAACACAAAGAATAAAATACACAGTACTGAACCAATATTTAAACCGAATAATTCAAATGAATCGACAATCACATCGAAGAGATGAACAAAACAGCCCAATCGAAACGAGGAGCAATATGATGTGATGTGCAAAACACCAATGAAAAGATTAATTTCCGCGCATGTTACTCGTTAAAAATATTATTGTGCAACCAAAACAAATGTTCTCTCATCTCCGTTCTTGGCGGTAAAGAGTTGGCGATCCCAAGAGGAACGAAGTAAGTGGGTACCTTAAACTCCACATGAACCGGTGGTTCTTCCGTGGAATTGGGTCTCAAACTCGCAACTCAATGAGGTCACCACAGTCCACACAAGGGATCAGAAAAATTCGAATTACCAAATCACTAGAATTAAAAATGTTCAAATTAGTCAAGTTCCACTGCACAAATAAATGCATGTTAGTATAAAAATGAATACAACAGCATGTTAATATAAAAATAAATAAAAGCAACGAGAAATTGTAACAAAAAGAGCCTTTATTACATCTATTTTCAAAACATTTAACATACTAAAATAATAATAAAATATGAAAAAAAGAAACTTAACCCCCCTCAAAATACAAACATATGAAATGTGCAGACTATATAAAATACCAATGGTCCAAAACTTAAAAAAAAGTTATACAAAAATAAATGCATCGATAGTTTATTGCAAGAGAAAGCTTTGTATTTTTTAAAAAATATCAACTGAAAATATTTTTAACATAAGTACAATTACAGAATTTTTAATTAATTGCTTAAGATAAGTATTAAAATATTTATTTTAGCAATAAAAATGTTATTCCTTAACTAAATTTTATAAATAAATAATTCTCGTAGAAAATGAAATTCTTAAAGGGATAAAATAGCTGCATATTGTTTCCAAATTACATTCTCAAATTTTAAAAGTCGAAAGTAAAGAGTTAATAAATTGATATGAAATTTAAAATGAAAATATTTCCTACAGATACTGTGTTGAAAGAGATTCTTGGTCGAAACTACAGGAATACTATTTTCAAATACAAAAATAAAGTAACCCTAAGACTAGACTGTACACTGTAAAATTGCAAGTTACTACAGATGTTTTAATACAAATATCTGAAAAGCTACTAATGGCATGGTTTGATAAATAAGGTTGAGGGCGTAATTTATAGTGTTATCATTTTATGCTGTACAGTTTGAAACCTCATTAGCTGACAAGATGTTAAAGTAACAACATAAAAATACCTTTTATACAAAATATAATTTTAAAGCAATGTCCAACAAAAGTACTAATACAAAATTAAAAAAAGGTTCTGAAGTTTTGTTCTGAACAGATTGAAAATTTTGAATTCTTATCAATCTTCATACTTTACAAAATAATAATAAGATTATAGACAAATCATTCAAATTACATACATAATAAATTCAAAATTTATTTCATCATTCTCATACACAGTGGAACCTCGCTTAACAAACATAATTTGTTCCAGAATCTTTCTCGTCATATGAAACATTACATTTGTTAATCGCAACCATTTTTCCTATATAAATCAATGTAAAATACAATAATAAGTTCCATGCCAAAAAAAAAAAAAAAAAAAAAAAAAACTTCCTATCGCAGAATGAACCTTCCTAGAATGCAAAACAGATTTGCAGAAAAAAAATCGAAATAATTGGTTAATTATTTATATTTATTCTTTTTTACTAGGAAACTGTCTAGAAGATTTGTTCTTGCCAATGCTTCAAAATTTGCCAAAAATGCAGCACAGCATTATCATTAAATAAACTTGTATCAAACATAGCCACTGCCTTATTAGTGTAATGCTTCTCAATGTACAATTCAAATGTTTCCCATGCTTTCAGCATTTCTCTTATTGTACCAGGAGATTGTTGCTTTGATGTTAACTCCTCCGAATCAAACTCTTCTCCATCTGTGAAACACAATGCAATTCCATACGTTCTTTGGTGGTCAGCTCTTCCACAAACTCATGAATATAATTTTTATCCACCTCCAGTCCCCTGATCTTGGCCAAAGACACAATCTCGTTGACTACAGGCTCCACAGGTACTGTCTCGAACCCCTCAAAGTCACATTTGATGACTGTCTCCAGTCAAAGCTTCTTCCAAATGGAAGTGAGTGTTCTCTTAGTAACAACCCTCCCAAGCATTTTCGATCAGCTTGAGGAAAGCAACAATATGGAAGTGATATTTCCAAAACTCTCCGAGAGAAAATAGTCACTCATTATGCGAAATGTCGCTCGTTAAGCGAGTCATTCGTCATGAGGTGCTTGTTAAGCAAGGTGCCACTGTACAATAATACTAGTACCAAGTTATACATTCATTAAGAGAATAGCAGGACATCTTTTGTGTGTGATTGTGTTACTTTATACATCATGTCAGTTTGTAAAAGAAATGGAATATATTTACATTATAAAATCTATTCTATAAATTCTACTAGTCAATAAAAGCAGTATTTGGAAGTAGGATGAAATAAATTGCACTCAAAATATTAATAGCTTAAAAGTTTTTTAACTATGGAATAAAACATTTATTTTCAAATATTCCACATCAAAAATTAATGAAAACATAACTTGCAAATATGTAAATATTCTGTTATTGCCCAGCATTTCCAGAATAGTTCACTGCAAAATAAATAATCTCAGAAGAAGTGAAATTAAAGGAAATAGGGACAGAATTTCTTAACAACATTCAATTATTTTATAAAAAAATAAATCCTGTACAATTCCCACTCAATATTAACAAACGAAAATTTTGACAAAATTAAAGTATTAATATAATCCTTGAAAAATGGCTAGCAGCATCATTGCCTAAACTATGCAGCACATAAAATATTGGTATTTTGCAATAACTAACAATTACAACAACAAAAAAGTGATTAACTTTTGAATAAATGCATTTAGGTAGAGCATTTTTTTTAGCAAGGCATCTTAAAAAATTTATATATTACACAGACATATTCTCCAAAAAGTACTCAGTTTTAATGTATAGTATTTATAGAATGATAAAGTATCTCTTTCATTATGAGAATCAATATATAAGTAAAAATAACAAAAAAAAAAGTTTCCTCTATTCCTAAAAGGCTAAGAATTATTTATTTGACAAGCAACATTACAAAATTTTTAAGTAAAAGGAAGAATTTTTTTGCCATACATCTAATAATTCAATATATATATATTATGGTCAATGTGATAAATTGATTATATGTAATAACCGATTACTCGCATTGACCGTAACATGTACACACAATCCCTGTAGATACTCTTCTTTTTATGCCATAATTTTTACAAATTTTAATAGTGCTTTTGTTGGCTGATCACATAATCATTGGTAAATTTTTTAAATTGGAATTCTCTACATTTCTTTAAAATATTTTGAAATCCAAGAAACACATAAAAATTATTCTGCAAATGAGTGAATAAAGCATGCAAAAGTAGTACCATAAATTAACTATCTAATATTCTAGTATTAATAATAATTAGTTGTATTAAAATGCAATTTAGATGCAGATATTTACCAGTCCCTTTGCCCTAAAAATCGGGCAATTTTCACTCTTAACACATAGAAAAATTAAGCATAAAAAGTATAATAAATAAAACACCACTGGAAATATTTTCTTCACCAATCCATTAGTTGCACTAATGTTGGAAGAAAAAATCATTTGACAGTATAAATGAAACAAATGTATTACAAAATATTGCTTATAAATAACCAGGCACAGAAATTAAATTAAAATTTTTATTGCACCATGAAAACAATAAAAATGAGTTTTAAGGGGAATATTGTCCTGTTCATTAGAGGAGTGCTTTGAACACAAAGGTCTAAAGAGCAACATACGCATTATGACATTTTAAATTCTTAATTGTAATAAAAATACAAATAAAAATTTACTTCAGTAAGTCAATGTTTGAGAAACAGCATATTAAAACAGAATTGAATTCAAAGTTGATATTTTTTTTATTTATTATTATGATTTTTATCAAAATGCAGGAATGCTATAAATGTTCTTGTAAACATATAGGTTAAAAAAAACAATGTTTTGAAATTTTAATTTATTTTTATAAAATAGACCATTTTCCATAGAGCAATTACTAAGTTATAAGAAAAATTTTAAAATTATTAATGCTCATTTTATCTCACTTTTTTAGACTAAACCAAGGTGTCAAAGGCAACTAACACAATGTATTACAAACACTGAAAATTGTTTTTAACTTATTTAATTTTTGTTTATTCAAGTCTAACATAACAATGATCAATTAAAAATGCACTTAACTGGCTTAAAAAATAAAATAAAACAAGACAAATAAATTTCTTTCCTTGGATTTTGTGATATCTAAAATTCAAAAACAGAATGCCAATAAAAGTAAGATAAAAATATTAATTGAAAATCAATTTTTGTGTCATACAATTAAATATATTTTGGAAAAAGGATTGGAAGCCTATTTACTTTTCATGAATTGCTTATTTTCGTTTCTGTTTCAATACAAAAGCATAGTCTAAATTTACATAAGCATGTTTGAAGAATTTTTAAAACAAAGTTAAAATTTTTTTTAAAAGTAAGACAAAGGCAAAAGAAATAACCATTATTCTTCATAAATGCACACAAAAGTACTTAATTGAGAAATAATAATAACAATAAAATCCTACTTTTAAAGACCTGCAGTGCATTTGATGGCATTCAGAAGAATAAAAACTAATTACTCATATCAGTTATTCAGCAATGATCATGTCTTTAAAAAAAAGATCTAAAAATTACAAAAGTATACGACCAGAAGACAAACCTATTTGCTATATATGCATTTTTTAAAAATGATTCTCATAAATAAAAAGGAACAGTTTGGAACACAGCACATTACAGTATTTAAATAATAACAAGAAAGTGGTTGGTTCCTCTTCAAAAAATGCAATATAGAAGAAGTTACAAAGAGATTAATACTTCAGTCAAAGTTGGAGTGTCCAAAAATTAGATGGAATATTAAAACAAAAATATCGCTTGTTTACACTACCAAAAGCAAGCATTTTTGCTATGTGGTGTTCAAGACATTATTCAAGTGTAAAGAACAGAAAAAAAAATAAAGCAACAGTTATGAATCATTGATTAAGTGCTGCATTTTAAATGCCTTAGTGGAAAAAGTATTGATGACAGTTGCATATTTCCTGAAGTGCATGTAACTGCTAAGTGTTGACATGTTTGTTTATATATACAAAAAGTATTATAGAAAGCATAAATACAACAAATCGTAGATGCCTCTACACTATTTACAAAACACATATAAACATGACTCTGGTACATCAACACGTTTACAATATCCAACCAGCTCATTTATATCTTGGAAATAAAAGCTTCCTTTGGCATATTCAGCAAAAGCTGGCTAACAAGCTATACAACAGTTTCTTATATAAAATACTAGTAATAAACATCTGTACATAAACTGACAAAAAATTAAATGTAATAGTTAACATCAGGCAACTCTGGCCATATAACTGCACATTAAATGAAGATATAGTCCTTTCTTTTTCTAGCTAACAGTGAAAAACTAAACTTTTTCTTCTCCAACGAAGATACGATTTGTCAGTGCATACAATATGGCTCTATTACTTAAAACATTCAACACATTTTTTAGGATAGAAATACCCTATATTGATACAGAAATGCAGATATAACCTACAGTTGTTCATAAAAGACGTAAATGGACCCGACTACCATGCATCTCGAAACGTAGTTTGGAGCTTGCAAATCCATTTCGTGAAAATGGACATTTTGTTCTTTCAGATTTTATGCACAAGTGAAAAATTTGATGAATGCTAGTGTTTTTTTCTTGACATACGCAGCATAGCTTTTAGAATATTTAAGATAAAATTTGACTGTATAGAGAGATTGAAATAGCCAAAGACAACAGCAGTTTTAATAATGGACATAATTATCAATAAAATGTTTCCATAAATAAAATAAAGTTCAGAATTACATTAATATAATTAATACAACTTGCGAACATTTTTCTTAACAATTATTTTGTATATTTAAATAAATATACAAGAAATTGGGTTTAAAAAATATAAGATAAATAAAAAATAATACCTAAAAACAAAAATAAAGTTTGGAAATAAAAAGACAAGAAGAACTTAAATATTTGAAACAGAAACAATAAGCTTAAATACACTTTACAAAAATAAAAACTATTCCCTGTGTTTTTATTTTTAAAAAAGCTTTCAAGGATATAATCACATAACTATATTCAATTAACAAAAAATAGGAAATAAATAAAGGAAAGGTAATGGTAAATTACTGGATCCTGCTAGAGAAAGTGTTACAAAAGATATCCCACGAGCCCAAAACTTTTCCTTTCTCCATTGGCAATTGTTACAACAATAATTTATAGGTTAAGAATTTCACATGGCTAAACTGAGGCACGTCATAAGAACTTGAAGTTAAAAATTATTTGTTATGGGAGGGGCAATAAATAAAATAAAAAGAATTACAGCTAATTATGATGTTGCTATATAATTAAAATATAGTAAACACAGAATTTAAAAGCATAGTATCATGTATCCACTTCTAAAGATTTAATTATAGCAAAATTATTAAGATGTATTAAAGCAACCATTTATAAGAACTAGATGAACCACAATAAATAATAATAATAAATACACCCCTCTTAAAATAACTAAAAATATTTCTTCTCAAACTAAGAAAATAAAATGTCTGTTTTTAAAATCAGTTCAAATGATCATCCCTCAGTTTAAGTCCCAAAAAACTTAATTCAATTTAAAATTCCACATATAAATATTCTATTAGAAACAGGAACAAGTAAAATTAATTAAATATGCTTGCTATTCTTTTAAAAATAAATGGGATGATTTCTATTTAAAAAATGTAAAAGAAGCCAAAGCTGAGCATGCATTCTTCTCTCATTTACAGTATTTAAAAATGCTTCAGCACTGTAAAAGGTTTACAAATTAAGCTAGATATCAATATCAGGAAATGGAGAAATAACTGTAAACACTTTTGAAAAGCTCTCGATCTAATATGTCATTTCATATAAGTCACCTACATTCTTTATAATTATCTTCAACTCTGGTAAGATATTAAATATATCATATTCAACGTTTTCAAAACTCAGTTTATTGTGAATAGGCACTCTTTACTAAATTTATCAATTCAATGGCAGTTATCTGGTCATAGCAGCCAGTGAAGGAAAATTTGTACAATAAAAAAGGCTATAACAAGTGTATAATCCTGTCTCTGAGTTAGCTGTGACTGAATCCTCCGCTGCTGAGCCATTATTGCTTCAATATGGCTTTGAATGCACCTCAATGATTGGTTGCTTTCTTGTTGTAGCTGCTCCAGTGTATGCAGAGATTGTTGTAAAATGGACAGATTAGTGCCGCATTTAGCAGAATGGAAGTTCTTTCGGGGACCTGAAAAATAGTATTTCATATTTCCAAATATATTAAACATTTTTTGAATTACATTAATCACTTAGTCCATGCATCCAACTATTGTATCAAACTTGCAAGCTAAATTAAGTCATTCATAGATAAAATCATAACAAGGAGATATACCAAATTACATGGAATCCATAAACATCTTAAATCTTCTGTAGTCTCTTAGTAGAATCAAAATGATAATATGTTCACAAAACAGATTTATAATCTAATTAGATAGTAGAAAAAAACCCAGCTAAGTGGTGGAATATTGTGACAATTTTGAATTTATAGTAAAGTTTGCATCGAAGAAAATTTTTATTCCATACTTTACAATCATACAGTCTATGGTTCTTAAAAGATAAGTTATTTTACTTAAAAGTAAAATAACCAAGGAGTTCTACGACATCATCAATTAAGATCAAAACAATCCCTCCACATAGACAATATATCAATTTTATTCTTCGCACATAACACAAATTTATTAACTTATGCATTGCAATTAAGAGTTTATGGCTCAAGCAGAGCTCTCGCAAAATGTATAAGCAAGAACATTACTATACGACTCTGAATTCTAATACATCACAACAGTAGAAGTTTTTACATAAATATTGATGAAATGAAGATAACAGGTAATTTCAGATAAAAATCCTTGTATCTCAAAACCATATAATATTGCTTCAAGGATAATTACATTTGATGGTTTGTACTGAAATTCAAACAAATAAAATTTTTTACCATCCAAAATAATACAAACATTTGAAATAAATATAACATTTTTAATTTTGATAGATCTCTAAATTGTAAAGCTTCTGAAATCAAACGTTTCATTCAGCATATAATATATTGTAGTTTAATTAAATCATGCAATTTTGATTTACCAACATTTATATTCCCGTAAGGCACTTGTCGAGACAGGTTTTCTCACTAGAGTTATCAACATTTATTGTTGATTAAATTACATGCAACAAGATTTTAACGCTCAAGATAAAACAGTGTACAATTATTTTTTAACAGATGCCTAACTCCAAAATAATTTCAACAATACAGAAATATGGCAGTTGAGGGGAATCAATAAAAGATAACTAATTATATACTGTATTCTATTGCTTCAAATTTATAAAAAGTCATCATTCTAATGACCAAATGTAGGATATTAACTGGAAGCATGAGATTAACTCTCATTCCTTAAAAGAATGAACTAATACAATAAATATTTATACTGAATAAATACAGTGACCATAGTTAATTTCAAACTTTTCTTAACTATGTTAACAGTCAAGAAATTGTAGTAATACATGTTTGAAACAGAATATTTATAACTGTTTGAATATTAGAAAGCAGAACTGCAGTGGTAAAATGTTTGAGTATGGAAGTCTTGTCTTATCATTACCTAGGTCCAGTCTTACTATTTTTATCTTCTGTGTAATTTGAATTAGCCATAATCCTACATTTTAATCTTGAATATGACTACCAACCTTCAGAGGTATGATTTGACCTAAATAGGTATATCCTTGGTTCTATCTTTTCTTTATCCATGACACTTTTGTAAACCCTACATCTTTCCCTTCAATCCCCTTCTTTCCATCAATTTAGTGCAAAGAGCATGGAGTGAATAAGGCTCAACTTTAGTTAAAAGATTGCAATTAGGCCTTAGCAGCTTGAAATCTATTTGAGAGAGCCAACAAAGTTCTACTTCGATTCCCAAAACACAGTCACTTTTACAGATGAAAAGATATAGAAAATAGATTTCACCCTTAGAAACATTACCCCATAAAAGATAAATAGATCAGAATTTTTAAGTAAAATGCTTGCAAGGATTTCGTTCTTTATCTTTTTTACATACTTTTATTTACCTTGACTTGTTTCAGGTTTGTAAAGATGGAATTTTGTAATTGATTTTCAAAGATGGAATTTTGTAATTGATTTTCAAAGACGGAATTTTGTAATCGATTCTTCCTTATGTGCTGGGGTTTAAAAATTTTGATCACTTGTGTATTATTGATGATAACAAATTGTTACTATTTCAAAGCTTAAACATCAGTTAATGCAATCAAAATTAATTTAATTAAATTTTGATTCTATATGCATGGTGCCACCTGGTAGTGAATTAAAAAAAATCAATTCAAGATTCCATAATATTTATAATAATGAATTATAAATCAAAGTTTAAACTATAAAAATAATTAAAATAAAAAAGTTTGTAGTTCTTTCTAGTGCACTAATAAAAGTGTGTTTTCAAAACCCATTTTTATTAAAATTTATTTAATTCTTACCATCACTTTCTGAAGAATCACTGCCATGAAATGCTTCTCCATTAGCAGATGAGCTGCCACTTCCACGGGAAACAATACTTTTGGCATGCCGGCCTTTGGGCAATAGGCAGACGGCTGGCCTTGGCAGAACATGATCTACTGATAAATGACGGATGAGTTCTACTTTTGGGGTATCCTCAACACTTATGATGCTTCCAGTACGAAGAGTAGGTGGTTTATGCCTCGTGAGAGTTTGAATTTTGAAATCACATTCATACTGGAGAACATCAGTTCTTGGATCCCAAGGCCTAGAGCTAGAGTACAAAGTGGAAAAGCACTTAATTTTTGTTTACTTATTTTAAAATATTTATAGAAAATTATACGTATTAATATAGATGAAAAAGATAACTCAGAAATGCATATGGTAAAGTCAGTGCAAATTAAACAATAGAATCATATTCATGGATTGAGATATTTGCTATAAAGGATAAATGGCTTTATACGTTAACATAATGGAAATAACACTTGTTCTTCTTAAATGAAATTTGAGCATATAAAGAATAGAATTAAAAGAATATGAAACACTCCTTGAAATACATTACTGTTTACAGTAAGTTCTATTAAGTTTGAAAGAAAACCTATAAAAATATAAAAGAAACCATTGAAATACATTAAGCAATGAACCACTTTTAGAAATTGAGTATTTTATACCATACATCAAAGTATGTTTAAACACAAGACTTTTTATAATATACAATGTCTTAAGATTATGCAGTAAAATATTTCATGTAAATTTTTGAAAGATTTCTCTGCCAAGAATTATAGAAATTATAAGAAAGCCCAAAATTAGGAAGCAACAGCAGGAGACAATCTATATCCAGCAATTTAGCAAAATGAAATACATTCAAAATGATAAACAGTAACAGAGCTATGTTGTAATATATTTATGAGAAACATTTAGATGTAAATCATAACAAATCGATTAAAATCATTCAATAATTACTTACTATACTTTAATCAATATTAATGCAAATAATATAATGCATAGTCTAAAACAGTAATAACTGGAAAATATCTTTAAAAAATTTCTATACCTAATTTCAGACATTATATTCTAAATACTGAAATCAATTTAAAAGCAGCACATGAAAGGTCTTCTTCACTAGCAACGATTCTGTACAAACCTTCCAACCAGTGACATAGCTTGAACTTTTGCCACACAGGACAAACTTTTAGTATGCCACCCTTTCATTTACAAGTTACATAAACCTCAAAATAAAAATAAATTCTAGGGTAAAAAATATTTGATTTAATAATGCAATTCACTGTTTTACATCCTTGATATCTGCAGATAGGTTATGAAATCGTGTGTCCACCATCAGACTTTTTTTCACATACCGACACAATTTACCAAAAAAAAGGCAAAAAATATGAATGAATTACAATAGATTTTTTTTATGTATACAATGATTGAACCAGTTCCAGTGCTCTTCTTAGTTAAATTGTTTTCCTACAAATCTGATTTTCCCGCCCCTTTCAAAGTGATGCCCGGGGCGGACTGCCCCCATGCCCCTTTATAGCTACACCACTGCTTCCAACTTGCACTGTACTTTTTTTGATAGCACAAAAAGTTACAAAATTCAAATGAGTAATATGCAAACATTTAATAAAAAACAATTCATATTAAACCTAGAATCTCTTAAAATATAATCACAATGCAAGATTCTAATTAGCTAAAGCATAATACACAAGTCAAACTTTCTATTGCATTTATAAACGTCTAATTAAATAAATTTACTTTATATAAAATTTACTCACTCAGCATATTTGTAAACCCATTCACCCGTAACAATGTCTTGAACAAAATGTTTTTGATTCCATTTTTCAAGTTTAACTTGCCGTTCTTTTGCAGCTCTGCGCTGAGCTTCCTCCAATAATGTTTTTTCTTCTGTAGCAGCGATTTGATCTCCTTTTAAAATGGCACATGAAACATGCTGCCACAATCTATTCAGAAAACATGATTTAATGTTATATCTATTGCTAAAAAAACTAGGTTATTAATATAGAGCTAATTTATTTTATTGATTATTTTGATTATTATATATGCAAACATGCATGCATTGGTAATTAGCAGAAATTCAATTAAAGCATTTTTGACATGTAGTATGTTCATAATTTTTCTTTTTATGAAATAAACATTTATATATAGTAAAATTGCATAACTTGTGATAATATGATAGTTTTTTAAACTATTTTATCAGATGAAGGATAGAACAGAATACCATTATCAATGATTTTTTCGATAAAAAATTCCAAAGGATAAAAATAAAAAAAAAGATTAATTTACCAGCTATTAACTTAAAGCCAGTAAAACTTCAATAATTTCATATGAAGGACAAATGCAAAGAATTATTACATTTTTTAACAGAATAAAAACTGCCGTTGGTTGTGTTGACATAACTACCAGCAATTCAAGTTGAATTATAATGAAAATGATAATAGAATCAATATAAAAATATATAAATCTGGCAATTTTCACATTGAGTCTATGCATAATTCTGCTTTACTACGTGTATGAAATGCGACTACAAGATCAGCCTTTCTTTTGGAAAAATAGAAATAGTTTGTTAAATTAAGTTTAAATGTCATGAGCTAAGAATTTGAATGAGAAACATATCACAAAATCTGTCACAATAGCAAGACAGTTTTAAAAAAATCCTAGCTTCAAAGTGTAACTGTCACCCTTCCCAAGCAACATTAATAAAATGTTTTTTTTTTTATTAAATTGGATAAATATGAATCAGCAAATGGGGTTACTAATATTATTCTTGAGAAAAGAAACCCAAGACAAAGAAGTCAGAAAAATCGAGTAGAAGAAACTAAACTGAAATTTATTATTGACTTTCAGTAGAAACTAAAAATCAGTAATTAATAGTAACATAAAATTAGATAAAAAAGCTTCTACATGATAATTACTAATTCAAGTTGCATCTTAATTATATGTTAGCTAAGTAGCCCAACCTTGCACAGGCTATCTCGAATAATGCGTCATTCCCTAGTGGAGAGTAGAACTGAGGTCATGTGACACATGCCCAGGATTCTCTCTTAAATAAATAAGGAGAGCGATTCAAACATTCTGTCCATGAAACCGCATTGAAGTCGGCTTATTTAAAAAATTATACCATTATTTCGTAAAAACAAATTTATACTGTGTCGTGGCGATATGGCGTCTATCCGATTCCAGAATTATTTTCTTTCTGAAATTAGTACCGAAGAAATGAGATAACGGAATCCATGTTTTCTTATTGCCTGCCTCCAGTTTATATACGCATGAAGCAAGATGCACTGTATACATGAAATCTCGAAGTAAAACAATATTTTTAGAAAAAAACAAAACCTATTTAAGCGATTTAATTTTCCCTGTTTCTTTATATCAATACCAAAACCCACACAGAACACTATCCACATTGACTTGTTGAATTGATGAGGGATCCATATTGCACTGTTGTAGCTTTCAACAAATAAAGAGAATTAAATATTTGTTTAAACAATGAAAACGGTGGTTGAATTGCACTGCAACAATGAAAAGTATTGTTGTAAATTAATTTTTAATTAATATCTTCTTTACTAATTATAATTTCGGAATTTAAATGATAAAAATGGATTCCTTGAATTATTTCCCAACTTTTGGTACTTTCAGTGCGCTTCTCCATCCAGCTGTTCGTGAGAAGATAGCCTCACATACATACAATCAAATTTTAATACTGTAGATATTTACAAAAAAATCCAATTATGTTGTGTGAGTGTGTAATAATCTCCATTTATGTACTTCACCTGATTGTAAGGAGGAACAAACATCATATGCATTACCTCTCCGATTCGAATTCATCTTGATACTCAGTTGGAACAGTATATCGTTTCAACCTGCTTGCTCTTACTTCACTGTTGGGATTCCAAAATAAACACTCTTCCTGATTAAAAAATATTCATCAAATATAAATTCACATCACTATTATGGGAACCTTAAAATACTAAAAAACAACATGATACATGAAAACCAAAGAATTATGTACAAAAAATAAATACTTTTAAAACATGAAGTAATAAAAAAAAATTTCAGATCAACATATTATAATATATGAAAAAAGGTAGCATCAAATAAAAAATTGTCAAATAGTGAAAGAGATCTTAAAAATGTTTCTGCAGATGGTATTTAAAAAAAAAATCCAGTTTTTGTATTTTAATTCCAATGTAACTAAATAAAAACAGAGTAATAAAGCGACTTTACGATATTTAGTTCTTAATACATTATTCTCATTTCAATTTTTATACTATTTTATTTCTACATAAAAAACAGAGAAAGGGATTTACTCACCCCTGTTCTGCGATCCCGGATATAAATTTCTCCATCCCAATGGCCTTCCAATGTAGCTAAGGTATCTTTGCCTAATTTTATTTTCCCACTGACTAGATTAGAAAGTTCTGAACCTCCAAGGAATGGCTGCAAGTTTGATTACAGTTAATATGTATTTCAAAAAATACAAATACACAGCAATCTTCCTTAAGAGGAAATAGCATTAATAATAATAAATAAATAAATATTTTCAGAACTCTGGTCATAACAGTTTTCTAGAAGAAAAGGAAACTTATTACCTTCAATTTGAATTCTAATTCTGTATGATAACCAGTTTTTTCGCAGCAAATATCAATTTTCCCTCCAAGTTCTAAAGACAATGTACCCATCAAGATACCCTTACAATGGGCGTAAGGCATTGTGATTGTGTAATTCTCTCCTCTGGTTAAAAGAGTCAAGTGAGCAGTGCCATCCATAATTGCAGATATAGAATTTCCTGTAATAAAGAAATGGATAACAGCATTTAAAGTTTAACAGACAATAAGTATTCAAATAATGTAACAAAATTATAAAGCAGAACTGAGGATTTGGAGATATTCTCTCATAATGCTCTTTCAATACCGAAAAAGAATTATGGTGAAAATGGCTGATATTTAGCAGATGAGTGGCTTTTTTGGAACAAGCTTAATTTGGTTATGTTGTATAAATAAGCAAGTATTAGATAAAATTCCACAATAAAATTCAAAACAAGACAAATTATTTAAAAAAATAATTAAAAGTGAAATAAACAAAAAAGGCATACAAAAATAATGCAGAATCTATATGAAACACAGCATGTTTGAAAGATACGACAAAAAATAGAATTAAAATAATATTTTATGATTAGAATATAAAGGTAAGCAATATTTTCATGCACAAACAAGAAAACTAAATGCAGAATCAAAATTATAATTTTCGACTGATACAGTTTGATGGGTTTAAAGGTTAAAAACAGACATATATGGTTGTTTTGCACAAAACCATATATGAATACTGTAAATAAACAATTAGAAAACAACAATGACATAGATAAGAAATTAAAGATTTAAAAGTGATAAAATCTAAAACTGATGGAAAAGTGAGATTTAAAATTAATCAATATTTAGCGTAAAATAGAATTTAAATTATAGTATTGATGTTAATAAAAATTCAGAAGGAAGAGAGAAACAAGCAGCTATAGTTCAATCCGGAAATCTTAATACTAAGAAATAATAATTATAATATAATCAACTATTTCTTTAATATAAAAAAAATTGTTTTTGTGAGTAACGTAATAGACGATTCTGCAGAATAATAATTTACTACATCTTCCATTCAGAATGAATGAATAAATGCAAATAGTTATGGTTTTTCAAGAACAGTTATATTTTTTGACACTGCCAAGATATTTTAGAATATTTTTAAAATCAGAGGTAGCTATTGTTGCATTGTATTGAGATGTAAAATTTTCACATTTGGACATTAATGTATTTATTGACTTGAATATCTATGCTTAATTTAGGACTGCAAATGAAAACAGTCATGTTTTCATCTGTTGGAGTACAGTGCTCACCTACCTGTGCTAAAGAAAAAGGGGTCAAAATGTTTTCTTTTTCTTTCTGACACAAGATAAGTTGTTTGTGGATACCTTACCTTAGAATTATCTTAATACCTGCTTATATTATCAAATTATCTATTCATCAACGTACTTCAGAAAAATTTAAAGAGAAATAATAACTATGAATATATATATTTACTGATAAGAGTTATACGAGATAAACATTTCAATTGATGGCACATACCAAAAAAAAATATATAGAGATTTTTTAAGCTATTTTAACAAATAATTACCATAGAATTTAGATTTTGCTAATATACTTCCTTGTATACAAAAGCCATCACGGCGATTGCTAACATAAAAAGCAGACACAGGTGGGTGATGAGAAACCTGCAAGAAAACTTCATATCAATAAAACAAAACATCATGTATTCTGGAAATACATAAAAAAGCCCCTTTTTTAAAGTACCACAAGTAGCGAAAAAAGAAAGTAACAGACAGTAGATATACACAGAGACACAAAGTTTAGACAATGAAAAAATTCACACAGATTTCAAAATATATTTAATCAATTTTCCTAACCCGACTTCAGTGTAATGTGTTGCATATGCATATATAATATTATAACAATAAAAGTTGATTTGAGCATATTGCAAGCTATTAAGAAATTAAAAACAAAATTAATATTGTCTTAAAAGTTTAGATAAAAATGGAATGAAATTAAAATTAGCAGGATTTAAACTGACATTCTCCACATTCATTCTTGTTGATTAGTTCAAAAATACGAGTTTATATTGAAGAAAATAAATCTTGCATGGTTTGGGGCTCGATTTCGTACCATACACCCTCAATAGATCTCCGAGTGCACTTATAGAAGAGAAATGTTCTACCATTCCTGTAAATTTTGCGACAATGATGCCCCACAGATTTATTTGTCGAGTTTTATCTGGAAGTTGCGCATATAAAGCAAAATGCAGATCTGGGAGGCCGCGCATGACAAATAAACGTGATTGTCAGATCCAAAGACTAGCGAGTACCCAACAAATGACAAATCAAAGGTCATCGGGACTCTCGGTATCAAAGAATGCGACTCATAGAAGAATTTTGGAAACAGGAACAATGGTTCATTGTAAAATGAAAAAGAAACCAGCTCTGAAGCCACATCATAAGTCACAAAGAATGTTATGGTCTCGAAATCATATGTCATATGGACCAAAATGGCAATTAGTGATATTTAGCGATGAAAAAAAGTGGAATCTGGATGGTCCAGATGACTCCGCATCGTACTGGCATAACTTGAGCAAGGAACCTCGTTTTTTCAGTTACAAACAAGGTGGTGGCTCGGAGATGGACTGTCTCAACTTCTGAGACAATGTTAATTTTTTAAAAATTTCTTAATAGCTTGCGATATGCTCAAGACAACTTTTATTGTTATAATATTGTATAAGCATATGTAACACATTACACACTGAAGTCATGTTAGGAAAATTGATTTAATATATTTTGAAATCTGTGTGAATTTGTTCATTGTCTAATCTTTTAGGTCATGGTGTACTAAAAGAAATAGAATAATTTTTTAAATTGGAAGAACAAAGCAAATAAACCAAAATACAAACAGATAATGTTTTTGCTGTCAAAAACAAATGGGTGGTCCAGAAAGTAAATTCAGTTAGTAATTTATGCCACAGCTGTGCTACAATTGCAAGAGTGTGCATGCATGCTGATTAGTTCAAACTATCAGTTGTTTTTATCCACAACAATGATCATCCTTATAGGCAGTTGCAACACAGCATCTCATTACAGACTTTAGCTGGAAAATATTCCTTCATTCCCCTTACAGCCCAGGCCTCATACAGTTGTTGAAAGTTAGGCTTTTCTTTCAGGCAAGAGATTCAAGAATGAAAAAGCTGTGATACACACTCATACCACCTGGTTATTATCACAAGAGTTTTTTCTTCTTTGATTTGGGGATACAAAATATGGTGTTTCATTATGACATATATCTTAACATGGCTAACAACTATGTTTAAATATAGCACAAGGCATGTACCTCATTTAACAATAAAATGCTCTGTTCCATAACCTTTTGAGTTTATTTAATTGGACAACAGAACTTACTTTCTGGACACTCTAAGTACTATAACTAATAGAAAAGCACATTATATGATGATTATATTTGAAATAGTACAACAAATTCTTTCCAATGATTTACAAATGAAATTTCCAATAACATATAGATGAAATATACGAGTGTAAATTTACATGAAACTGTAAATAATACAGTTTTTAAAGGGGAGAAAAGCGAGGCAATAAAAACACATTTATGCTAACTCTGAAAACAAAAGAAACAAACATAGCAGAATACCACTTAATTCAAATAAAATAAAACTATTTAATAATCAGGTAAA
>BGPR01001435.1:49503-173403 GCA_013235015.1 Araneus ventricosus
CATTTGTTATTTGGAAATTTAATCAATCTCTTTTACTTTCTAGATTATTAGCTAATGCAAAACTGAAAACACATACTCTACAATGGAGACTTAGTGGAAGAACCCTTTTGAAGTAATTGGAAAATAAGGTCTTTCTATTGCCCATGAACTTACTATTCTTAATTTCCTCTATTAACAATCAATCTATCCATCATAATGGGGTGACCAAGAAGATGAGTAAGTAAAAAGATCAATCAGATCATTAGAGCAGAGACAGATTAATTCAACAGCAGAAGTGAAACTACATAATTTCTGAACCGCCTACAAAGAAAATTTTAATAATTATGGCTCTTTTAAATAGCTACTCCAATTTTGTATTTTAAGTCCTTTCAAGGGAGTAGGATAATACCCTTTTGACTTTGAGAATATGTGGAAAAACAATGAATTGCTTGCTCTATTAGTTATTCTTTTAAAATTATTAATTACTAATACAAAAAAGCAATTTTCAGTAAAGCAAATTTCTGAATTGATATATTTCCAGTTATTATTTCACCAATTTGTAACATCAGTAATAATAAATGTTCAAAATATTGTCTGTTTCTCTTCCCATTAGAATAAAAGAGAAGTATTTTCAAAGTATCATATAAATTTAATGGTGATTAGATTTAAATGGAAAATAAAATAGAAATTTATTTTGAATATATCCCTTAGCAGAAATAATATGCTAATTACTGAAAGAATCTATAATCAAAAAACAAATTTAATAACTGGAAATTTTTCTTGGTGAATTCAAAAGGTTTGATCAGAATAGCAGCTATATTTTGAAATTGATCTTTTGATAATGTTATTTTAAAAGCTACAAAAAATTTAAAACAAAGTACATCAGAAAAGAAAGATTTTTTATGAAGATGAGGCAATTTTTTGCACATCTATGTGTTGTTGCTTTATTTGTTTTTAAAAAAGGAATCTGCCTATCTTGAAACAAAATCTTTGTAATTTAAATGTGGATTTTCCTAGAAAATCGTTTTTTCTTAAAATGAATTTACGAAATTATATTATTCTGTCATTACAAGCTTAATTGAAAAAATATTTTCCAATTGCAAATTCTGAAAGAAATGAAGCCCTTAAATCATAGCTTGTCAAAATTTTTATATGAGTTCTCAAATGAAACAAGCAAAAAAATTTGCTATCGACCATAAATTTTCAACGAACTTAAATACAACATTAAGTTATTAATCATAAAGTGTCTAAATCGGATATTTCTGAAAATTCAAAAAAGTTATTAAAATACAATAAAACAAATTCTACCTTCCAATTCCACTGCTTCGATAATTCAATCATCATTTTACGGAATCATAACTTTAGGAATAAAATGACGCATTCTTTCTACAAAATTATTATGCACAACAAAAACGAAACTAAAACCCAACTCAAAACGAAGCAATAAAGCTCAACACCTGTGCTTTAACAGAAAGGGCGCATGAACAAATAAATAAACCCATGCTCTCAAGTGTTTAAACTCACCGAACGAATTGATGCCACGCCATTAAACCAATCTCTAAAATTAATACACATCATTTAACCCGCCGAATGCCATTATCATTCAAATCGTCTGCACAGTTTAATCCGAAGAAAACGTTTAAATCCACGATATTTTAGAGCCATAATTTCAGACAAACAAAGCTGAAAACACGGAAAAGAAGACCGCAGCAAAACACTTTTATTTTCACCACCTGAGCTCTCGACGATTTCCGTGAAAACTAACTGCAGACGAGCTGCTTTCGAATGACGTAAGAGCGAACACTGGGGACCTCCGCGCTTTCGACCAATACGGAATGGAGGCAGCTCATATGCGTCGCGATCTTGCGTGATTTGCCCACAGCGGTCGTCATAGTAACTGGAACCAAAAATGTGTGTGCAGTTCGGCACATCCCTTACCTCCATCCAGATCTGAGAGAGAAAGGGGAGAAGGGAAGATAAAGCCCAGCTTTTTGACAAATCTCTCGGAGCATCCGCGGCTCTTTGGGCTTCCTCTTTTTTGTGTGTGGGGATAATAAGGATATCAAAACATACAAACCATGTTTGTTATTATTAATAAATTTTTCGTATGAGGTTTGAAACGTCAAATCCATTTTTTTTTTCCCTCGCGGAAGGAATAAAATATAATTTAATTTTGGAAAATTTGGTTATATAAGGCGGCATATTATTGAATTTAAAGCGCAAAGGAGAAAGTCTAAAAATCCTAGGCTATGTAGAGGTATCTCAAAACCAAAAATTCGAAAGCACATCATTTCTTTCAGAATTTCTCAAGCAGTCCCCTGTCAGGATAATCATGTCATAAATATCTAGATTAGAAGATTTAGATATTAATAGATTCAATTAATTTGGAGACAATTTTGACCCAGCTCTTTATTTTTAATTTTCAGCAAAAATTATATTAAACGTGAATTTAAAACGATAATCGCGTTTAACGATAATAGTTTTAGAAAATAACCAATTCAACAGTTAGTAATATAAGTGGAAGTCTATACTTACACGATACGGTGCGTTTTGCGTTTAGCTTCGTAGTATTGTAGAGAATTGAGTAGGCATTTTGGACCACTTCTCCTTGACCGATTGGGTACAAAATTTGATATATATATATACAATTTAAGTATCAAAACCACATACCAAAACTCAGTTATCTAGCTTGTTCTGTTTCTGAGTTATCGTGTTGGCATATATACGAACAAACAAACAAACAGACAGGCCATCAATTTAGAGTTTTTAATTCCAAATTAGACACAGATCTACAATTTTGGTATAAATATCACATACTAAATGCACATTATGCAGCTAGCTTGTTGCGTTTTTGGGCTATTGTATTCACATACCACTCATAGGTATAATACCGAAAGATTGTCACTCCGATAATGATTTGGCACACATCTGCAATTCTGGCGATAAAACTGCATGCCGAATTTCATTTAATTAGGTAGTCGCGTTTTGGAATTATTGCGTTCACAAGCAGACAAACTGAACAACAGACAGATATAATTTTAAAATATTTTTTAAAATAATAATTCCAACCAGCGGGAGTGACCTCCCCGAAACTTTCTCGCATACGACCAGTAATGCGGGATGGGTAAACACCCAGTTGGTAGGTAAATATTTTTGGGGTATTTACCCAAGGTCTGGTTATTTTGAGAAAAAAAATTATGAATGATGATTTACAATGAAACATATAAAATTTATGAATTCCCAAAAATTTAATATTTTGCAAAAAAAAAAAAAAATCGTATGCTCTCAATTTTTACGCGAAAAGGTACCACAGCTTTATTTAACGTTTTTGAGTACGAAATCTTACTATAAATATCACACAACATAAAACTATACCTCTGGTTAATCACAGGCGTCCATCTGGAGAATGTCAAAACGTAGTTTCGTTTTGGGGTTTGCCATAATTTCCGAAGCGCGTGTTTACGGTTCGCTAGAATTTCGCAACTTCGTAGACCGCCAAAGTCAAATGCCAACTATAATAACTTGAGTAAAATAAGCGGAACGCTCGCCAACACACAGTCGCAATGTGCATTTTGAACCAAATATGCAATTTGAGCACCTTTTTTTTTATCGGATTAAAACGAAATTTGAGCACAGATTTATAATTAAGATTAGCAAACGTCATACCAATTTTTATTTATCTAAGCCAAAGGGTTTAGGAGATATAATTTTTACAAGTATGCGATTATACAGTCCGACAGACCATCAACCCTTCGACGGATTTGGTCCAATCTTTGATACAGACCTACACTCATGATGATAAAATTGTGTACAAAATTTTATCCATCTAGCTATTCAAGTTTTTGAGTTATAGTGTTCGCATGACCGCGGACAGACTGACAGACTTCCCATGGACGGATTTTGTCCAAAATTTGATAGAAACCTACAAATTATGTGTCAAGTTCACATACCAAATTTCATCCCTTTATCTCTAATAGTTTTCGAGTTATCGTGTTCACAGGCACACAGACAGACATAATTCTAAAATTGTGTTTTTCGGACTCAGGGAGGTCTAAAACGTGGAGATTCGTCAAAATCTCGAGTTCGAATTTTTTGGCGATTACAATACTTTCTCTTTGTATACTTTGTACACGAGAAAGTAAAAATGTGTTTTTTTTTTGATTCACTGAAGATTAGGACGTGGAGATTCATCAAAATCACAAGGTCGAAGATTTTGACAATTACTAATCTTTTATGCTTCGTATATGAGAAAGTAAAACCAGAATAGTACTAAAAGTAAAACAAAAAATTGCAAGGATCTCTAAAAGTTACAAAAATAATTTCTTACGTCAAAATAAAAATTTTTACACTCAATGAAAAAAAAAAGGGACTCATAACAATCAAACAAAAACTTCACCTCCAAAAAATTTACACGAGTCAAACTGGTTATTGCAAAAAAGATGAATACGAAAAAAAAAACACATTAAGAAATCGTAACAGGAAGGAAATAAAAATGATTCACCATAAAAAGTTTACAGCTACTCGGCAGACATGCTTACTCACTTCAGTGGCGTAAGAAATTCTAGGAAATTTTGTAAAATCCCAGCGTCCAAAAAAAAGAACTGAAAATTTACAAAACCGCACTGAGAAGTCATTAAATCATATTCACAGGATTTCGCTATATGTGTGGCGAAATGATGAGTTGGCCATGTATTCACGAGGAATTAAAAATAAAATGAAGACGATGGCTTTCAGAATCGCTTTAATTAGAAAAAAAAATAGATAAGCATATTGAAAATGTTGCGCAAATTTTTGGATCACATTACACTGGTGTCAATTTTCAATAATGGATGATTTTGAAATAATTTTCTGATAACTAAATAATAACGCAAAATAAATATTTACTTAAGAGGAATAAAATAACATATCGTCATAAATCTTCTTTTTTTAAATCTTAGGCAGTTTATATTTACTCGTATAGGAAATAGAGAAAGTATTGTATTGCGAAAAAAAAAAGTAGGTCTCGAGATTTTGACGAATCTCCACGTTTTGGAGACTATCCCGAGTTCGAAAAAAACTTTTGCAGAATTACATCTGTCAATGAACACAATCCCTTAAACAATCTAGACGATTGAAATTTGGTATGCGGTCTTTATGCCAAGATTATACATTTCTATCAATTATGCACGAAATCCGTTAACGGGAAGTTTATCTGTCCAATTGTGTACATTTGAACATGATAAAAACACAACAAGTCAGATGATAAATTTTAGTAGGTGATCTTTACACCAAAAATGTCGATCTATGTCTAATTCTGGATTAAATCAGGTAAAAGGTTTGATTATCTGTCAGTCTGCCTGCTCGTGTGTATGTAAACCCCAAAAAAACGCAACAAACAAAATTTGGTATGTGATCTTTATACCAAAATTGTAGATCTATATCAAATTTCGGAGAAAATTCCCGAGAAATGTATAAGTAGTTAGTAAAACAGCAGGGGTATGCTCTCTTCGACTTTCTCATGTACTTTCACAATACAGAGTGTTTTGTGTTCAGCTTCGTCGTATAGTGAAGAGAATCGAGTATGCATTTTGAATCAATTAGACACAATTAGGTCTAAAATTTGATACAAAACTACAATTTTGGTTTCAATACCAAATAACAAATTGCACCTAACTAGGTTGTTGTGTTTCGAGTTTTCGTATTAACATGTACAAGGACAAACAAACAGACAGAAAGTATACCCTTAAATGATATAGTCCAAATTGCACACAGATCCACAATTTTAGTGGAAGGATCATATACAAAAATTCACCGATCTAGTAGTTTATTGCGTGTCTTTGAGTTATTGAGAATAGATAGAGCGATAGGCAGATAATCCGCAGACAGATTTGATCCAAAATTTGATACAGATCCTACTATTCTAGCAATAAAACCATAAGTCAAATTTCATCCATCTATCTCATTTCGTTTTTGAGTTATTCTGTTCACATGCATACAGGCGAAAAGACAGACAATCTTCCCGTACATGAATTTCGTCTAAAATTTGATGGAAATCTAGAATTTTGGCGTCAAGATCGCATTTCAAATTTTATCTATCCAGTTCGTTGCGTTTTCTGAGGTATCGAGTTCACCGACAGACCACCAAACATTTCCAGCAATGATTTGTTAGGACTCAGAGAAGTCCTCATCAGAAGTAGATTCATCAAAATCTCGATATCAAAATTTTTGACGATTACAATAGTTTCTATTTGAATAGTTCGTATATGAGAGAATAAAAACTTATTAGACTTCTACAATAACAGCCAAACTGAGAAAGCATTTCGAAACTCAAATCACCCAAGAGAAACAGAAACTAGAGTTCAAGAGTGAAAGTCAGGAAATTTACACTGAGTGTCAATCCAATAATGTGAGGCTATTTTTAGAATGAAACCTTTCCTATGACAGATGAATCAAAATACATTTCATTTTAAAAGGCCATTCATTACCTTGTCAAGGAGAGCGAATTTTAATATTGCGTTTTGCACCATTCACTCAAAAACCTTTTATTTTAAATGTGTTGGGTAACAAGTAGCAAGCGTATGTTTGGAAATTAGCAAAACAGCTTTTTAAGACGTTTGAATTGTTAATTGGCATCAAATAAACTGATGAGTATGCATAAAGTATACGGGGAAAACGAGGTAGAAATAAACTTTTCTTTTTCTATCCGTTCAGAAAGGATAAATAGGGGAAAGGGGTAAAACCGGGTGCTCGTGATTCTGGCGCTATTATTTTTCCTATCTAGCAGACAGATACTGAATTACACTCTACTAGTCAAGAAAAGGGAACAGTCGTGGTGGCGTGTTTCTATTGAATTCAAGGCGTCTGTGAAGGTGTATTTGTTCTAAGACGTTAACTCTGTAATGTTCGTTTCTTTTTAAACCATCCTTACTTCATAATCATTACAGTTATAAAAATTATATTTAGTCTAGTTTATTGTACGTTTGCTAAGGATTTATAACCTATCAAACAATAAGAATTTACTCCAATAATTGAGCGGTTCTATTTTGTTTTTTATAACCTCTGCACTCGGGATAAAACCGGGTACTCCAAGTGGGACAGTCAGTAGTGATGATTCCGTCGATTAAGAAGATAAAAACACATCAGACGTTGATTTTTTTACATTTTAATGATGAATTTTCTAATTTAAATAAAGAAGAAGGGTTAATCCAATGTAAAAACTGTCTTAGCTGTGCCCACGAAAGCTGCAGTGCCGCGGTGGAAGAAGACAACTGCTTAAAATGTGAATTTTGTAACTAATATTCTTAAATTGTCGCATAAAGCAAAAATGATTGCAACTTTTCCACTGAAAATTGAGTTTTCCTAATTTCCCATAAAGTTAACATGTGTACCTGGTTTTACCCCACCGGGTAGTTTGACTTTTTTTATTTATAAAAAAATCATTGATAAAAAAAGTAATGAAACTGTGACTTTTCTGGAAAGACATATTATGCTCCGATAAACAATGAATATTTTAATAAAATTTGACAAGGTCTCCAAAAGGTCTTCGAACCTTAGCTACATGGTTATACCCCACTTTCCCCTAAATAAATTTTATAAAAACAGTTTTTGTAAACGCATTCTTATTAATGTACTAAAAAGCTGGGTTTTTTTATTTTAATTGTTTCCTACTTTTTACAGGGGTGATTGTGGCTTCATGAAAAAATACCTGAAATTTTAGCAGGGAAATTATGTGTAGGAAACGCATATGTATTCATTCATTAAGCCGCAGATTCAACTTTTGCATGCAATTTTGAATATGCTTTTTTCACATAAGAAGT
The DNA here is from genome assembly GCA_013235015.1 of Araneus ventricosus. Taxonomy (NCBI): domain Eukaryota; kingdom Metazoa; phylum Arthropoda; class Arachnida; order Araneae; family Araneidae; genus Araneus; species Araneus ventricosus. Next base: position 57,279 of record BGPR01001435.1, read on the forward strand.
GGATTTAATTTATTTCGTCTTAGTTCACGAGTTTTGAATAACATTCTATAACACACATGAAAAAACAAAAAACCCCATCAAAGTTGATAACAAAACAATATTAAAAATATAATAACATTTTGTATGAATAGCTTTAATTAACACGCACACACACACACACACACACACACACACACACAACGTGTCCGTGGTTGTAGTCGTTGAAAATGAACAGGCCGAGCAAAATACTACCTCTTATTTTATTATCAATAGGAAAGTGGTGAATATACGTCCACATCTGTTTACGTTACATGATTTTAAAAAGAGGAAGTTGAAAAAATTATGAACAAGAAGTAATTTGATTTAAGCTAAATAGCAGAAACACGAAATTTCCGTTCATTCTAAGAAAAACGTTAAAAAATTATGAAAAGTATACGATAATTACGTAATCAGATTTAGTTCTTTAAAGCTGATTACGTAATAATTTTTAATTCATATTTTTCTCTGTATCTCTACAGGTATACATCTTGAAATAAATACCATAAAAAATTATGCAGCTACTATCATTTAAAAAAAATTACATGACATAGAACTTGCAGTGATGCTTAGATTCCTGTAGGTAATTTGTGGTAGGTTCCTGTAATTCAAGATAAACCAACTATAAAAGGAAATTTAAAATGACGAAGGAAAATATAACCACTCCATTACTATATCACATATCTACTTTTCTTTGCTGCTTCATTTTTAAAAATAAAGTAACTTGCATGTAAAGATCTCAACAAAACTTCTATAAGAACAGGACATCATTTGTAATATTTAAAAAAAAAATAGAAAATTTGTGTTATATATATTTAGTGGTAAATCAAAAGTTGACAAAACATGAAAGCTGCGGGGTGTACGATTAGATCCAACAAAATAGTCTAAAATATAATTCTATTATATTCACAAGTAACTGGCAATTTATTATTGAATTTAGATTTAAACACGCTACTGATATTTTGAGCATAAAGTTCTATATTTAAAATGAAAATTGTTTCATTTCATGGAACTTTTTCTATACGTCTCAGACGCATAAAAACACTTATCCGCCATTCACCAGTGAATTGATTAAACGTAGCTTTCTACGTCTACTAATATAAGTTGTCAGTGAACAGCGAATTTAAATTCAATAACGCATCTTGAAACACGATCAAGGAGAGGCATCAAACATGTTTTTCATAATAAAAATTTTAAAAAACTTTATAAGTATTAAATTAATTAAAAATGACACCCTTGGACCACAAGACTGAAAGAAGACGTTAAAATAATTAGTATTTGCAAATACATGAAAATTAATATCAATTTTATCACGATGATTTAAGGACATTCCAAGTTTTTCTAAGAAGGGAACGTTTCTCTTATAGTTTTGCGTGTAACGAGTTAAAATAATTTACTTAAAAACAAGTAAATATATCTAATCTCCATGCCAAAGAAACCAAATTATGAGAATTCGATGCAATTCAAAGAAATTTCTAGCAAAATATATAAAAAACAACTATACCTTAAGAAAACAACAATTCACCTCTTTGTAGTTAATATGAAATTAAAATCTATGCACCTTTTTGAACTTCAGCATGCTCACAAAGCAACAGAAATATTTTTAATCCTTTAATAATTAAAGTTAGAAAAGAGAAAGTTTCTAGTTTTACAGTTTTGATTCTTACATAATCTGCTGGATAAAAAATTTTACCACTTAAAAATTTGAACGAAGAAATAAATTCCCAAGAATATTTTATTCATTAGCTCTTTTTCAGAATAAAACATCACAAGAAAGTTATGCTTCCATTCTAAGATGATGAAAACACAGCAGACGATTTTTTTTTGTATTTGTTTTATCATATTTTTTCATTTTGATAATCTCGCATTCAGAATTTAAAATTCTCTTGCCAATCTCTTCTAAAAAATGTAAATACAATATAAGTATTATTTTTAATGTCAAGCTGCTCTTTTCTTTCGAAAATAGAAACCTCTTAAGGAAGGATTTTCTGGAGTTCTTTTTTTCGTCAATTTTCAACTATCTTCATGAATAATTTAATGACTTCGAATTCAACAGTGGAAACTTGAAAGAAAATTTCTCTTTTAACAGAGAGACCTGATTTGCATACTTTTGAGATGGCAAAATTCTAATGTTGATTAGAGGCATATCGGAATTCATGAGGATGAATGCAAATCTGGACGTGAGAAATAAATTTGAGAAGAGAAATGAAATGAGCAAACAGTTGAGCTTACAATACAAATCAAAACCTTTGCAAGAGGAAAACTTTGAAAAATTCAAAAGTTACTCCAAATAGAGGAAATGCATAGTTAAGTTTAGATACGAGTTGTTGAAGATTTTTATGTTCGTGCAGTTAAGTAAGTAAGAATTTTTTTTAAAAAGTTCCATTACAAAACTTCGTGTTATTATATTTTAAATTCACGAAACTACTTTCGACCTTTCTAGAATTGCGGAGACTACTTTCGACCTTTCTAGAATTGCGGAGAGATGCGTATTTGAATCACTTACATTTTACTTTTATAAAATTGAATTTAGATAATTTAAAAATCAAAGTTAAAATTTTCTTATTACATTTCTGACAAAAAGTAGCACAGTTTATGATAGAAAAATTTTAATTAAAAATTGCAATTTTTGTAATTAATTAAAAACCTATGTTTCAATTTATTTAATTTTTTTCTTATTGCTTACATTCATTTATATAGATTTATGCAACTCTGAATGAAAAATAACAACTTGTGCAGAAAAACAAAGAATTTATTTACAAATATACAAGTTTGTTAGAATTATTGGCTGGCTGACGTCAGAAATGCGTTGCTCATGCAAAAGCGGGAAAATGCGTTTCGAAACATAATATGTAAATAAATGTTTATCATGATGAATCTGCGATGCTTACACACACACAAGCAACAGAAATTTAACCAATTGGTAACTCTGAGAAAGGAGCAAGGTGATGGTTTCGCCAAAGGGTTGCTCAAATTTAAAAAGGGAGTCACGCTAGTTAAAGTGTGGGAAGTAGGCGCGAATAGTCTATTTTTTAAGAAGATTCTTGATATTTAGATGTAAACTTATTTTTTCTTTCTTTTTTTATCGTTTGAATTTTTATCACGGTACATAAAAACAGTAAAATATAACTCTCATTATTGGATATATTAAGGAAACTTTATTTCATTTTATAGCAATAGATCGAAATTAACACTTAAAAGTACCGCAACCAGTCATATGACCGTTTTCCAACGGCGGTTTCACCACATCTGCGAAGTGCTGGTAAGTTTAGTGTTAAAGTGGTCATTTTTTGCAACATTCCTTCTTGGATTTCAGGGAAGATTGCAAAGAAAGCTCACATTTTAATTTTGAAATCTAATTAAATCACTGAGCTGAATTTATATCCTTGACTTTTCCCCCTCCTATGTTATTAAGCAACGCACTACCGAATATCTGCGATGTTAAAAAGATTAAAAAAAAACAACAACACTGAAATGAACAGGAATGAATCGGAACCAAGGCACCAAGAGACCTAACGAGTGACGCACTATAAAGGTTTCACTGCATTTATAACTAGGTGATTAAGATCCTTAACGCATATGCCTCTCCATAGTTTCTGTGTCAGACCTTTTAGTTTAACAAAAGGCATAAGAGTCTGAAGCATTTATATATATGTGTGTGTGTGTGTTTTACCGTTAGAGTATGGAATCCGTTATTTCATAGAATACCTAGTTATTCCATAAAATAACTGATCAAAGTTACACGTTAACTGCCAAAGTAAATACAGAAGTCAATTTGATTTAATCACTATGAAGTTTCGACGAGATAACTCGTATTCGGCGTCCTGGACAAGATTGGTAATTACGAGTTATCTCGTAGTTGGCAGTCAACGTGTTAAAGCATTAAACTCACTTCTATTAAAGTGTAAAATAAACTACACGATTCATCCCACTTTTTACTATTATATATACATGATGATTTTAACGTTTCTTTGTATAAATAACATTTTGTATGCTGTATAATTCAGTTAAATCGTTTATTTTACACTTTAACTGTCTACCATTAGTTAATTTATAGAATGATTAGTAAAGTGTGAAATTATTAATTTTTCATACACTTTAACTGACTTGATAAGTTATTTCATGAAATAACTGGGCATTTATTTTATGAAATAACCGAATTATACACTTTAAGCGAAATATAAATACAGTTGAGAGATAGAGAAGATTTATTAAATGACAAGCATCAACCGGATTACTTACAAATAAGATTTTGAAATATCAAAAATTCGAAGATCTGAATGAGATAAAGCTGCAATTAATCTGGATGATCGACGCTCTCAACTAAGATCGATGGAAGATAATCACGACACATAAAATGTGACATATTTTAAACGCTTTTATTTAACTTGACTGATGTTCTAGAGTTCTGAAACTTTGCACAGTTATGTGTTCCCGATAATCCCTTAATTATCAATTAATCGTTTAATTTCATTTATTTTTGATTCAACATGATAGGCATAATCTGACAGTGATTTTGAGAAAACTTGATTGCAAGATACCGTAATAATTATAATAATGAATTACAATTTATACTAAAGAATAAAAAAGTAGAAAACAATAAAAATGACAAATATTTTTTTTTTAAAGAGCGCTTTTATTAGTGCACTAAAATATTTTTTTTCAAATCCAACTCTGGAGATCAAAGCAAAAATCGTAAAAGCGTGAGGCGCTGAAAACAATACGATATGGAAAATAAGCCACAATAAATATCAAAATAAAAGAAAATTCTTAAACTTTAAATAAAAATTGAAATATATAATTCGAATGTAATTAAATTCTAATTTATTTAGAGTATTTATTTCAACGCCTCACGCTTTTTGCGATTTTTGCTTATACCTACATATTTTTGATATAAAATATTATTATTTACATTTTAGAACACTAATAAAAGCGTAGTTTTTTTTAAATGTTATTTTCATTTTTCATTATTTATTTTAAAGAATCTGATAGCAGCTCATAATGCCAATGCTTTCACGCCCTCTCTCCCCCCAAAAAATCATGTAAACGATCCATTTGGAGTTTGGATCCATAGATCACGAAGGTAGATAAAGAAACAATAATACCAATGGTTCTATTAAAAGGCAAAGGGAAACAGATAAACAGCTCACGAATTCCGCTTTGTAATGACAACAATGCTCCTCCTCTTCCTAATTAATTTAAATAAAGATATTGACGGTTACATGATTAAGAGAAGGCCTATTAACCCTTGAATGCAAATGCGAAATCATAGTGAATCCATCTCCCACTTCAAATAAGATTCCAATGCTGAAGGAAAAGGGACCTCCACAGCCCGTACGATCGTGAGAGTTAGACATTAGCTTATATCTCTTCTTCCCAGTTAGTTTCAAGCAGTAAATGCTGGAATAATTGATTTTTCTTGTTTCCAGAATCTCTACAGATATATTTTTCTCGTTAGATGATACCGTCCATTTCTGAAGTGTAGTCAGCGTTTAGTCCATTGGTTACAAAAATACGTCAGGTCTTAAAGGGAAGCAATTTAATCTACAGACCCTGAAGTACACGAGAAACAGCGTCGTCTGCATCGGGTCTGCCACCTCTAGTTCAGAAGACAGGGCAAACACGACAGTTATCGACACCCTAATTTTTAATTTAAAAAAGTTTTCAAGTAAATGTTCAGTCTTATCTAAGCTAACCTTAGGAGGAGAGTTAAAAGTAAACGAATGGATGTCAATAACTGTGGTATCAGTTACTCATTCATAGGGTGTTAAAAACCGATTTTGCACTATTTGTTCTCAATACATCGCGAAAATACCTTCCAGGGATAATTTTTTATGGAACCCTTTGCTCAGCTTAAAGTAGAGTAATTCAGAAAAAGTTAAAATGAATCACAACTTGATTGAACTATTTTTCCATGAATCTATTGTATAAATATTGCTTTAAAGGATGCCAATAATTGTCTTGTTTGCTCTAGTTTTTCAAAACTTATGAGTCCAATTGACTCCCCATTCGAGTCAAACTGAATAATAGGAAATGGTCCATCATCCCAAGGCTTGTGATGTGAAATTTTGAAATGAAAACAAAGTGGTTGAAACAATAGTAAAATATGAATGTCAAGCTTGGTAACTGATTCGCGAGCGTTCACCTAGCATTTCTGTGTGCAAGTAATGGACTATTTATTAATATTTTTTAAAAATAAAAACTTCAGTCAAAAAAGTGCTTAAAAAATAAAAATTGTTCCTGTTTCATTTCAATGCTCATAAAATACCCAAATCTATAATAATAATAATAATAATAATAAAAACAACCTTGGAGGAGGAGTCAAATCGACTTCATATTTGCAATGAAGGGTCACAAGAGTCACGTTCCAACTCCAGAAATAAAAACGTCAACCCATCAAAGTAATTAAAAATAATAAAAATCTCAAATCAAAACACAGTTCAAGCAGTCTGAGAGACATGAACTGAATGTTTGTCTCGTTTCCGAAGTGTAAGAAAAAGCAAATAAATGAAGAGTAGAGCAAAAATCCTTTATTTCTCACAGAAAGTTTCCAAGAAAGATAAATGGTGTGGTAAGGCAGTCTTTGGCGAAATAATAAGATTTTTCAGTAGAGTTCGGAGACGGAATTTCACAGGTTACGCACGATGACGTCCGTCCATCTTTAGATAGCTCATTTAGGATTTCCTTTTCAACGTTTCGCGGCCGGTAATAAATGGTGAAAGGAAGAAACCATTCTTTTCACCTTTCTTCGATTTCAGCAAAGAAATAATGACAGCTGAACAAAATTAAATCTCCAGTGAAGGGTATATTGCGTTAGCAGCTATTTCTTCAGAATACAGGGGACGAAAAGAAATGGATTTGTACACGAAGATTACACAAACGCAATTTCGTTGCACTGAAGCAATTTTCCATTCCCGCTTAATGAGAAGAGTGATTTCCAATTGTTTACAAATCAATACTTAATTGACACGGATGCATGCGTGCGGGTAAGGTTTGTGCAATTGTCTTTGTTTCTCTTCAGTGAGGAAATCAATATTTTTTAAAAAGTGAAATGATGAAGTCAATTAAGTGCATTCATCAAAACAAATAACGTACATGGCGGAAGTTAATAACAAACAAGATAACAGAAGGAGGATGATTTTAGTAGAGGAGGGATTGTCCCCATACTTACATAATATGGAGCGTTTTGCGTTTGGCTTCGTAGTATAGTAAAGAAAATTGAGTATGCATTTTGGAATAATACCTCTTCCCACAGACCGATTTCGACACTGATAATACATATTAAAATTCATGCAACTTCATGCACACGAATAGACGTACCCACAAACAGTCAAACCCGTAGACTGAACTGGTCCAAATCTGATACAGATCTATAAGTCTAGTAATAAATCTATATGCCAAACGACAAATGCACGTAACAATATTTTTGAGTTATCGCGTTCACAAACAAACTGACAGACAGATTTACAAAAATTTAACAAATTTACAATTTTGGTGTCAAGACCAGATACGAAATTTCATTCGTCTAACTATTTCGATTTTCGAGTCAACATGTTAACGAAGAGATAGTCAGACATATTTTTTTTTCGGAATCAGGAAGGTCTCAAACGTCGAGATTCATCAAAATCTCAAGATCTAATTTTTTGAAAATTGCAACACTTTTTTCTCTTTATATACTTCGTACAACAGAAAGTAATGAAAGGCAATGAAGTTAGTGAAACTCGTAAAATGATTCATAATTCGGATCAGATAAAGCTATACCGGACAAACCGGATAACTGATGTCATACTGTTTAACGTAGGATAGGCGACGGACAACCAAGGAAACCAACATGAAACTGTAACTAATACAGACAATCGGTACTCTTGGTGGATAACGATAAATAAGTTAGGATAGTTAACGATTTTAGTTAGGCTGCAATCATGGCACAAAAACAAGACGCGTTTCTGCAGATTCTTTTACACAGGTAGATTAAAAGAGCACCCACCGTACTGTTCTATCAAAAACGACTACAATTAAAGCAACTCTCAACGAAGAAAATCAGAAGACATACACACTTCATAAAAAGAAAAAGAGTGTCACTTCATTTCTGACATCATTTCAAATAGGTAAACTGAAATAGCTAGAACATTGTCCTACAAAAATCTTCACCAACTCAAAGCAGTTAAAATGAAAGAAAATCATAAACCAAATACAGGCAACCATAATGTCTAGAAAAGACAAGTGAAATGCCGTTTCATTTTCCAAAAAAGTCCGAAAGACAAATGATGAACAACATAACGAAAGTTCTTTATTTCACACAGAAAATTAAGCAATATTACGTAAGGTAATCTTTAGCGAAGTAAAATACTTTAGAAGTGGAGCCAAGGACACAATTTCACAGGTTACGTCCGACGACATCAATTTTTAGATGGTTCATTTAAAGACTCCTTTATCGCGTTTTGTGGATGACAATAAATAGTGAAGGGAAGAAGCCATCCTTTAAGTCTTTCTGCGATTCTAGCAAAGGAGTAATGGCAGCTGAAGAACATTAAATCTCGAGTGGAAGGGTATATTGGGTTAGAAACTATTTCATCAGGATACAGAAGGAAAAAGAAAAGTATTTCCAGGGAGATTACAGAAATGACAATTTCGCTGTATTGAAAGCAATTTTCCATTCCAGCTTAATGAGATGAGTGATTTCCGATTGTTGACAAATGAATACTTAATTGAGACAGATGCACGCGTGTGGAGGTTAGAGCAATTTTCTTTGTTTCGCTTAGATGTGGAAATCAATTTGCAATTAATATAAAGAAATGATGGAATAAGGAAGTTATCATCTAGTGCCTTCATCAAAACAAATAATACACGTGTCTTAATCTAAAAATCTATATTGTTCTATATATAAATATACATTTATTTTTCACATAATAAAAAATTTCAAAAGTTAAAAAGAGTTAATTTTTATGCCTTTTTAGCTCCAATTTATACATTGTGAAAGCTTTTTAAAGGTGTGCCGGGCTTTGCCGGGCCTATTTTAAAGTATAGACATAATATTTATATTACTAAGGACCGATTTCAAAGATAAAATCTTTCGCATATTTGCGCCCTTTTTTTATATAATTTTTTTTATAAAATACTTTTTTTTTATTTTCATGACTTTATTATGACATTTTTTGACATAAAGTGAGTTTACTACTTCTTAGGGTCCATCTCCGATGTTGGCGGGTTGTAACCCTGTAATGGGGAAGTTGTCGGTGTATGACAGGGGAGTTTGTCCACAGTGCCAGTGTTAATTGTCGTGGAGCCAGTCCTGCAGTACACTCCGCATGCCAAACCTGGTCGGTGTTTCCGTGTATGATTACAGTACTGCTAAATTACCAGACCAACTTGCGTGTACTTTAAATATGAAATATCAGATATTATAAACGAAGAAATTCAGTACCTTACAGAAGTACCAACTGAAAGTAGAGCGTGAAAGATTAAATACTCTGTGCTACTGACAATGGGCGACGGAAGAGCCTGCAATATTGCAACAGGGACAACATCTACAATTAATTGCTACATCTGTGTACTTTCATCATAAGACTTTAATAAATTACATAAGAGATTTCTAGAAAACCAAGTTACTTCGAAATTTTGTCTGTCAACTTTACATACACGCATACAATTCTTTAAGTCAGAACTTCACTTGTCATACAGAATGCCAATACATAAGTAACAGGCGAGAATGAAGAAGAGAAAAAAATTGTAGGAGGCATTAAAAAGAACATCCTAAGAAAGTTCAAAGGGGAACTGGGACTGCTTCTTGACAATCCGAAGCAATGCTTTCGAACATCGAATGATGAGATTTTTTCAGATCTAGAATTCTTCTTAAATTGCTTCACGAATCACTGTAGTAAATGTAGAATTGATTAAAAGGTTGATAGTGATATTGGAAGCCATAATAAGTGGGTATCACATTGATGAAAAAAGTTCTAAGTATATGCCGATGAAACAAGATCTACATGAACCTTTACAATTGCACCCTATGACTCCAACAATGTACAAAGTTTTAATAATTAGGATCACTGCAATTCATCAAGTGAAGAAATACATATTAGCCAGCTGTCACTAGAAGCTATCAAGGCCAGAAACAAATACTTTAGGTTGTACCGTTCGAATTACTCCAGAAAGTTCAATAGAGAAGTTTTCAACATAGATGTTCTGAATATGTTTCTTTTAAGCAGTGATTCATTTATGATCTGGGATTGACAAAGACCAAGTGAAATACTTTGTATTAGCGAAACACTACAACTTCTTCAACAAACGTCTGAGGGCGGTCCTTCTAATAAACATCAAAATGAGAATGATGAAAACGAAGAACAGAGCTCTACGGAATAACATTAAAACCGTTATTCTTTCCTAGGAACTGGAAAACACACACACACATATATATATATATATATGATATTTTAATTTTTTAACTTTCCTAAATAATCTTAACGATACCTCATTTTAAATACTTCCACTTTCATCATAATTAACGCACTACAACTTTCTTTTCAAATCACGAGTTCTAAAGGGGAAAATCCCTATTCTGGGTACTTAAGCGTTCTGCGCATTCATTTCTGCCTTTTTCCACGCCGGCATGTAAGCTTTCAACAACAACGCGCCGCTCGGGCGTAAACTTCTGAATTCTGGTCATGGAGCTGCATACAAATCAAATACTTTACCTATGAAGAAATAACGCCTGATGCCTAAATAAAAGAAGATTTAAACAAATATCGTCTCTTCCTTGATGACAATGGACTGCCTTTCACCTTTTTAAAGCAATGTAAATATGCATTATATAAATATAAAATATATTTATATCAATAACTAAAATTTTATAGATAATATAACATTTACCTATTTAATTAGAAATTACCTAAAAGTAAAACAAATCTATCAACATTTACTTTCCTCTTTTAAGCAATAAAGAGTTAAGTAAAATTTGTATTTCATATTTATTTAAAAAAAAAATTCTTTTCTGTGTTTATGAGTTTATTTAAGTGTATTTATTAATATAATATAAATCAAAAGTCAACAGCAATGATTTTAACTTTTAAAAGGATGAACAGTATTTTTGGCCAGGATTTTGCGACAAATACTCCACTGTGCGGCGTTTGTTTTGTTATAACCCCCCCTCCCCCGAAAACCGGTTATTTCAAAAACAGGCTATTTTGAGCGGTTATAACCGCTAGGTTAAATCGAAGGTGAAAACCGATTATTTTCGCTATAACCGCCATTATCGTGCCGTTTCGCTATAACCGTTAGTCGTGCTATGCAAATTGTAAACATTTTCTCCTCCATTTTTTTCCCCACTCCTATTTTGGTGAAATCAACTCCGCATCATGTATGCGCAATAGAACGGAGGGTTTCCATATCTGAGAATATTCAGGATCAATTAATAAAAAGAAGATAAAATTTTGCAGATAAATAAAAGGAAAACCAGCGGGAGTGGCCTCCCCTAAACTTTCTCGCATACTTTTCAAACATTTGTCATTTCCCTTCCCCCTGCGTTGATAAAAAGTTCGAACCAACTGTAACCCAAAATGCAATGACTATCAGAAGGTTTTTCATTGTTGATTATAGTGATAGTAAAATATTGAGGCGAAGAATCATATTAAAAAAAGACATGTATGTATTAAAACTTCGCAATATTTTTTTTTTTTTTTATCAAACTCTAGCAATGCAAGTTCCGCGTGCGGAGAAGAAAACAGGAGAATAGCTTGCGCATGCGCAGAGATTGCTTCCAATACGCAAGTAAAACGAGACACCCTAAATGTTTGCTTCCTTACAAAATCTCGCCGCCAGAATTGGTTTTTGGCAAACTGCCAAGTTTTCGGAGGATCTTTTCTTTGCACAGGCATTTACGCATGCGCATGGAGTTGAACAAGTATGCGATTATACAGACCGACAGACAATCAGCCCGCTGACGGATTTGGCCCAAAATTTTATACGGACCTACATTCATGACGATAAAACTGTGTACCAAATTTTATACATCTGGCTTTTCAAGTTTTTGAGTTATAGCGTTCGCATGACCTCGAACATACAGACAGACAGACTTCCCGTTGACGGATTTTGTCCAAAAGTTGATAGAAACCTACAAATTATGTTTAAAGACCACATACCAAATTTCATCCCCATAGCTCTAATAGTTTTCGAGTTATCGTGTTCACAGACAGACAGACATAATTCCAAAATTGTGTTTTTCGGACTCAGGGAGGTCTAAAACGTGGAGATTCGTCAAAATCTCGAGTTCGATTTTTTTGACGATTACAATACTTTCTCTTTGTATACTTCGTATACGAGAAAGTAAAAATTAAATGCGGTAAAAAAATTGAATGCGGTTGATGGAACCCATAAATATACCAGATATGATGATTCAAATGAGGCAAAGCTCTAAACAGACAGGATAACTGACGTCGTGTCGAATAACAACGGTTAAGCGAGTGATTACTTCAAATAAACCGGAGAGTAAAAGTTCTCGGCGGTTGTGTTAAATTATAATTAATCCAAATAATAGATGCTCCTGTTGGTATGTATTATAATTAGAGGAATAATTCGGTCAAACTGTAAGAAGTCCAGATGATCGATTCTCTTATTGGATAATCATATTACAAAAACGTGGCACATCCCTTTCTAGTCCTTTTATACAGGTGAAATAAAGATCAACAGTACAGTTTTACCAAAAAACGCCACAAAAATATAAATAATAAATAATGAAGAAAATCCGATACAACAGACATTTCATGAAAATCTGAGAGAAGCAAACTAATGCCAATTAATTCCGACATCTTTTTCAAACAGGTAGAATAAAACAATTGTGTCCTACCAAAATTATCAACAAATCAGTCAAAATGTCAATTAAAATAAATACAGGTAACGAACGTTTAGGGAGAGATAAATTAAATGCTGTTGAATTTTCGAAATGTGCTGTCGAAGCTAACTCGTTGATTGATTTATTAAATTAGAATTCCATTTTGAAACTATGCGGACTTCGTTTTGAAGTAAGATCAAATGACAAATACAATGGGCCGCAGTGGCCTAGTTATAATGTCTCGGCTTCGGAGAAGGAGGGTTCCTGGTTCGAAACCCGATTCCATTGAAGATCAGCCGTATACATGTGGACCTGTTGTACGTTAAATCATATGTAGTGGATCAAATGTCCTCCCGCTGGTTTGGTGGGGAAGCTTCGAGAGGGGTGCGCCAGCGCAGGCGTCGTCATTTGACCGCGGTTCAAAATTACAAGGTTCATCCAAAATAACTCTCGGGTTGCTTCAAAGCGGGACGTTAATATAACTAACTAACAAAGCAAAATATAACAAAGAACAATAGTCCAAGCTTCATTCAACCACGATATTCAGATTTAATGCCATACCAATATCACATACTTGGAGGATAAAAAATTAAATTTTTTCAGCATTCACCAACAAAAATAAAGGAATGGATAAAAAGAATGGAAATTGAATTATAGTTTTTGTTAACTGATTGAATACAAGATCAATATTATTTGTATAATTTAATTATATTTATTTCCTGTACGAAAATTCGAGCTACTTTAGGTTAACAATATCAGCACAGCGAACAATGTACTAAGTTTTTTAATTCCTTTATTAATCAGATTCAAAGTCGAATCATTGGTCATATAATAAATAGCAATAGAAAGATTTTCCGTATTTTCTCAGCAGGGAATTCGATCAAAACAATGAAAAATAATCGACGATAAGGGAAATTCAAAGTCTGCAGTTAGAAGATTTAGCACGTCTGAAAGAAAGAAAATAGAACAAACACATGAATTTTTCATTTTATCACGCATCTCGTTTCAGCGACCTTTACCGACGAAACCATAAAAGATGTTGGACAACTGAGAGAAAACAAGGTTATCATATTTCTACAAATGATGTCAGACATATTTCAGTTCGTTTTTTATTATTCCAAGATAGTATAATCATATTCTACAAAACTGACACTTCACTTTTTTAGATCCCACATTTTTTAAAAAATAAAAAAAAAATTAGAAAAGCATTTATAAAAGTCCAGAGAATAGAAACCAATCATATAGTGCATAAAAAGGTCCTGCTTGAATCCCGTTACGAAAATCGTTAATCTATCTTATTAAAATTCGAAGGTAAACAAATGTATGCCCTGCTATCTTCTCACGAACCACTGAATCCTGAAACAAGCAGAAAGTACCAAAATGCAAGAAATAATCCAAGGAATCCATTTTAACCATTGAAATTACAAAACTATAATTAGTTAAAAATGTTAACGTCCGAAATGTTAGTTATAATTCAGCAACAGATTTCGAGACTACCACTTTTGGACGATTTTACACTGGAAAGTAGTGTTCCTTAAACATCGATAGACTACTGATACTATCGAAGCCCAGTCGATAGTATCGAGTTTTCGGAACTATCGAATGAAACAATCGATAGTATCTATAGTTTTCTCCCGTGCAATACTATCGACAGGCGCATTTTCAGTCGATAGCTTCAAAACTATCGACTGGAACTATCGATATGTTTCAAAACTACCGACTGAAACAATCGACGGAACTATCGAATGGAAGAACACCTATCGATAGTACCGCCGGGGAGAAAAGAATCGATGCTATCGATATTTAAGGAACACTACTGGAAAGGAGTTGGACTGGACTACTGGAGGGTTTCCAAATCCGTTGCTACACAATACTCGATCATCCACTGTGCAGTAAAACAAATAATTTTAAATTCCCTTTGTATATTATATTTTTTAGATTTCTGGTGAAACGTATAAAGAATAATTTTTTGTATGAGAATGTAAAGGCGCGAGAATTATTATTATTTTTTTAAAATAAAGACTCAAATCATAACTCAACTTCTCGCGTCATATAGGAGGAGTTCGGGTAGATTGATACGCGGGAACATTGATACGATCCATAAATTTTGATGACTGGAATGGGTCAAGATGCCTCTCATATATATGCCACTGTAACCTTTCTCACAGGGTATATTATTCAGCCATGTTTAGTCAAAAATTAATTTCTTTTTAAACCGCTAATCTTCTCGTCTAAGTAAATTTTACTGTAAGTATGTGTTATGTGATTTCTTTAACTAGTTACGTTTTCCTGCCAGGGAATCAACTCCAAAGGTAGGAAAAACATTTATTTTTCTGAACTATATTAATTTTTGAGGTTGTTTAGCATTATTTTTTTCGTGGCCACTTGTTTTAAGCAAGAAAGACTATTGGGACAGATTGATACAATTGACTCCAGGGCACATTGATTCGCGTCTTCTGTGTGTAGCAATGCGCCTTAACAGTAACTACGTTGCAAAATCGTCTTCATAAATGCAAAAAAAACATAAAAATGAGCTATCTAAGAGAAAGAAGCAATTAAGCATTTGTTTAATCCGGGAGGACGTGCGGGGGTCATTTTATGACCCCAAGCTCTCTGTAAACTCCGAATCCAGAAAACTAGCTATCTGTTCATTCCTTTCATATCAATAGCTGAGTTAGTCACCCCCTCTACCTTTTCTGAGTATTTATAAAGTATTTTCGGAATCTTTCGTCCCCTAATACACGTTTTGTCAGTTATTGCGTTTATGGAATAACCTCGCGCGTCCTTCCGTTTGTTCCACAGACCAGTTATTTCGAACGGCTGATAACGTCCGTTCCTTACTGTCCTTTCCGAATCGAAGTAATTACCTGCTGCTCACAATGCCGACTCCATATATATATATATATATATATATATAAAATGGAACGTTTACGGAAACTTCTTTCTGAAGTTGAAACTGATGAAGATCCAGACTTTGACAATGAAGACAATGGACCTGAGGATGTTTTAGAAGAGATTTTTTTCAGAACATGAAAGCTTCTGCGAACATGATACGGAATCGGAAGAGGACGGAGATTATGGAAAGGAAAATGTGAATAACTTGGAATTATTTTCTTCAAAAGAGGGCACTGAGCGGAGAAAAACAAAATTTAGGCAAAATATTCGTTGTCAAAATATTGTGTCGCGCTTACCTGGAACAAAAGTACCAGCGAAAGATGTGACAAGCCCTATGAAGAGTTGGGAGTTATTCATCAACGATAACATGATGCATTTAATTGTATAGTGAACAAATATATTTATCGAGAAATGCGCACCACACATTTCACGTGAAAGAGATGCGCGGAAAATGAATCTCTAGAAATCCGAGCTTTATTAGTGGATGATAATGGAGATCTGATTTGTGTTAACCACTGTATTCTTAATGTCTAAAAGTCAAAAGCGTTATTTTTCCAACTAAAAATATAATGTTTTTAACAGCACAAGATTGAATTTCAGTATGGGGTCATTCAATGATCCCCGCGAGTCTTAACGTTCGCTAAGGAGGCGCGCGTTCTCCCGGGTTAGATAATGAAAACGGTTTAAATTTCATTGTGAAAATGAAAAGTATTGTTGCATTGACATTAAAGATCATTAAAAGATCTTCCCCCTTTTATAGCTAGAAAATACTTTGAAAACAAGAAGTGCGACATTTTTACTTTCAAGTTTTGAATACTAGTCCAAAATACTTAAAACTTTGAGGCTTTCTTTTTGAGTAATTGTCCTAATTACCTAATTGTCCAGCTTTTGGGCCATTCTGGAAATTAAACTGCTCTGAATTGATACCATAAAATGTTCGAATCAGTAGAATTTTTTACAAAATCCTTTGCACCTTTTAGATTCATCTGCAGAAATTTAAAAAAAACTTTAAATGTAATTCATAAATTGCATTTAATTTTGGCAAAAATATTCAAAACTTTCCACTGATCTTTATAAAAGAAATTGTATCGCTAAATAATAAATTTTAAGTTGCATTCTTTTCTTGTGCTACTTTTTAAAACGAACATTAGAGGCTCTACCCCTTCGATCAATTAAATTACTTCTCACGTGTAGATAGATACGCATGCATGAAAGCTTGTTATTTGTGGTGATTCGAAAGATACAACCCCGGCCACTTGAATTGCCTCACCAGTAATGAAGTATAGAATATGCTTCATTACGATTATCCTTCCTATAAATAAATTTCAGCAATAGTCCATTTAATTAAAAAATAAACATATAAATCATGTATCTTATGCAAAATTTCCAGTTTCATGAAATGGCGCAGTAAATACCGTGTCACATGAATGGAAAACAAGTTTGAATTTTAATCTAGAATTCTAAAGCAGAAATTTTCTTCTAATTGCTTATGGTTATCGCTGAGTAAACTCAATTTAAATCCAGTTCATTCTTTTGCAAAATGGGTAGAGCTTCTCGCTCCAGCAAAGACGAAATTTCGCGAATTCAAATTTTGTTATCAGGTTTCTGAAACCATAAAATTGCAAGAAAAAAAACGTGGTCCAGAAGTTATCAACAATCTTTAGAAGATGTTCATCAATACCGTAACAGAAATAAAGAAAGGACTGCTTTAGAAACAACAGTCGAAGAACGCCGTTTGATTCTTTGGCATCCATCTAATCTGCGTCTACCAGCTAAAGAAAATGAAATTAAAGCATCAATTGCAACCGTCGGAAGGATAATTAAGAAATATAAAACAATTAATTATCGAACAACGAAATTAAGACGCAAATCGCAGTCGCATCATAAGAAGCAACAACTTCTCTTTGCAGAAGAGCAGATTCATTGGACTCCTGAGCGGAGAAACAAAATTTTCTCTGATGAAAAAAATTCAATATGGATAGACTGTACGGGTTCTCCAATTATTACAATGATTTAAGAAAGGAAAACTTTAAGAAGGAAGAATTTTGTCACGTCGCCATTCGTGTCTTGCCTCTGCAATGGTATGGGGAGCAATTACTCCAAATGGTGTCCTCGATATCATCATTTTAAACGGAAGGCAGAAGTCATAAGCTTATTTATCGATGTTATAAAACGTGCAACCAAAGTTTAAAGCTGCATTTCATCCAAATACTTTATTTTTCAGCTGGATAATGCAACGATACATACCGCAAATGTCGTTAAACAGTGGTTTGTTCTTCAACATCTTCAAGTTTTAAAGCGGCCCCGCTTAAATGTAATAGAAAATGCCTGGGGTATCTTATCTCATGACATTTATTCTGATGGTAAGCAATATAACAAAGCGATGGTGTAATGGTGACATAGAAACTAAAAGCTTTATTTGACTCCTTACCAAAGAGAAGTTTTGAATAGTATAGGTATAAGGTAGAAGATGTAAAGTACTAAAACATTATTTTTTCAGCCTTAGTTTAAGGAAATAACACTAATGCTATTTAAGTGGAAGGTTATTTTGTTAGCAAATTAGTATTTTTCAATAACTTATACATATGAAGTCTTTTTTTCTCCATAATTTTGTTATTATAAGTGAAACTCCATCTAAAAAATTTATCTTTGTTTTGATAACAAATATTTACCCTTTTTATTTAATATGGTGAGGTTTTTTTTAATGAGGCTACTCAAGTGATCGGGACTGTACATTCTTCACTTGATCTCATGCTTTGAAAACAGGAAACGAACTTTTATGAAAATCAGAGACTGAACCATATTTTCTATTTAAGCTCAAAGCGCTAATTCAAAAATCAATAAATTATAGCTTAATTTAATAATAACGCAAAATCAAGAAATCTGAGGATTTTTTTGCACATTCAGCCCTAAATTCATAACAGGAAAAGCTGCGCAATTTAAATGCAGGATAACTTCCGTAGAAGTCATGTACTGGGGATTTTGCCCACATACACTACTTAAAATGAAAACAAAATGATGCTTGATTTTAAAAGTACACTCACATATATAATCCCATTACATTACCTTTACCACAAACACAACTATTCGACTGGATATGTGTTCATAATGATGGAACTGACGGGCGATTCATTACTATTGAATTTCAATTACTTGTTAAGCGCTATTTAATGAAATGCTTCCAAATCCATCGCCATTTAGTAGACGCTTGATATCTGCTCTCTCCCAATATTGGATTCCCATACAGCGCCGCAAAGGGAAAGATTTCACCACTAGTAATGGCGCAAGAATCAATAGGGCTATCGCTATTGTTATAATTTTAAGTATCGTTTATTAAGAATATCGCTGGACCTTCAAAAGAGTTTTATTTAAGGTTTTGAAGGATATCTCGAGAAACGTTCTATCGCTATCGATGAAGTTTGGTTTGGTTATATTAACGTCTCGTTTTGAAGCAACACGAGGGCTATTTTGGGACGGACCTCGTAATTTTGAACCTCGGTCAGATGACGAGGACGACACCTATCGATGAAAGAAAAATCTATCTTCGATTTTATCAATATCATTATCCTATCTCTACTGTTAGATATCACAATCAAGAAGTGTGATATCATTTTCAATGTTTCCTCAAGAGTTTAATAGCATCTTTTCTACGAATTTTAAAAATTAAGACATAAAAATCCTGTTTATTTTTTGGAAGTTTTCTCAAGTGCCAGTTTTTAAAGAAATATAGTGAGTTTTTATCTTTGAAATTATAACCGCTAAGATTTTACTTCAGAAGCAATAAATGATAAGATAAAGTTTTATAATCAGTCAATTTTTAAACACTTCTGTTCTAATTAAAATATGAAACATATCCCGTACACATACTTTTTATAATTAGTTTTGTGATCATCTTTTATCTCAGTTAACACGTTGTTATATAGATTGAGGTTTTGTATAATTTCTGCTTTTACATCAAAGTTCAAATTTTAAGAGAGATCATAGAACTTCAACCGTTAACTTGGGAGTTAACTTTTGACTCTTTCCACAATAAAATATTTTGTCATACCCGGTTTCACAGGTTAACTAGTGAGGTGCAACACGAGAAACATAACAAATTTGGGTTCCCAAAATTATGGCAGTTAAATGTCTATACGGCGGTTCCCAACCTTTTTGGTTGTGCGGATCACCTAACCCTCTAACTAAATCTCTACTAATAATAAAGGAGAATGTGTGTGTCTGTGTGTTGGCGCTCTACAGGGCAGACCACTGGATTTAGAGCTACGAAATTTGGCACAAACATACTTTGGAGGGTGGGAATGTGCAGCCCTTTTTCTGAAATTTTGATTAGAATTTTAATTAATTAAAAAGCAATTGAAATTTTGGCTGAAATTTTCCTTAATAACTTCTGAAAATATTACAGCATCTGAAAAACCTTTTCAATGATATCAATTAAGTTGCCGTACGATTTTTCTCTAATTTTAATAAATTTTTAAAATTATTTTTTGGCATAATTTGCAACAATACCTTTCATTGTTGCAACGCAATTCAAACCATTTTCATTGTTTAAACAAATATTTAAATGCATATTTCTCTTTGATTGTTGTAATCTGAGATAGGATCCTAATACATTTTGCTTTCATATTTTATTTCATCAAGATTTTTGTGAAATCTGTAAACCAAGCTCTCCGAGTTATTGCTTTGCTTACATTAAGAAATATATCCATTAAACTGAATGGTTATGTTTCCCCCCTCCAAATCAAATTCAAAGCCATAAAATTACAGAACAGTGATAAAAATAAAGAGCGGCAACGTTGTACAGTGAATCTTCAAAACTTTCTTGTCAGGGCTTCGGGACCTCTCCTCCTCACCCGCTTTTAGCCAAAATTGTTGCTATATATTTTTATTATTTGGGGTGTTTGGGTGAGGAAAAGGGTGGGGCTGGAAGCTGGAATATGTAGAAAATAAGCGAAAAAATTGCGAAAACAAACCAGAAAAACCAGTCATTTTTATTGATTTTTTTAAAATTTAAGGGGACAAATCCCTCCCCCCCCCCTTTACAAGTGTTCTTATTTTAGAACTTTTCACCTCTGTAGCCCCTCAGAAGACATTTAACGGTTAAAACAATCGTTTTCCTCCCCCGAATCAAATTCATGGCCATAAAATTACCGGACAGTGATGAAAATAGCGGGGAGGGGGGCGTCCCGAGTAAACGGTGGGTGATGGGGCAAAATGGGGGGTCATATTCGGATTTAGGGGGTCATTTTACATAAGAATTTGCAGGAATGGTGTCGGGGCCGATTTTCATGCAGCGCAGAGTTATTTGACTCTTTTAGGGGCATTTATGTAGACAATGAAAAGTACAGGCACAAGGCCGCTAAAAGAGCATGGATTAAATATCTACTACAATCCGCTTATGTTGTTAAGGGAACCATGAATATAAAATGATGCAAAATGTAATCGAAATCATACTCCCGGCGAACAAGCTGGTCGCCGAAGGCGGTTCGTATATAAGTAAAATATACAAACATATATATTTTTATATTTATTATATGCACGTATATGTCAGTAATTAGTAGAGATTACTGTAAAATGATTAAAAATATATTGTTTTATAAAATAAAAATCGAGTGACGACTCTTGAAGCTTTCCTGATTTCGACTCTTGACTAGCGTTCCGTGACCCACTAATACTCTATCCCGGGACCACAAGTGGGCCGCAGCCCTTACGTTGGGAACCGCTAGTCTATCACAATCTGAAGTTTGAAATATTTTACTCAAGGAAAAAACTTAAAAGCAAGAACAGTATATACAAATTAATACATTTAGTTAGTTGAATAAACATAAAACAAATTTTTATTCGAATAAAGAATAATTTTTTGACGCGATTCGCAAAAAGAAAGAATTTATTTTGAAAGAATTTAGTTTTTCATGCTTTAAATTATTTTATTAAATCACTTATACACATGTACACGATGTTATTTTACACATAGAGGATTTGTTTTTAAGTCGATACTTGCATAAAAGTATATCCGTATTCAATAATTCACAGTAGAAAACCATTTAAGCGCGAAATTACCTAATGTAATGAAAATGCCCAATACAAACTAACTTTGAGTACCACATACATAAGTAAGTAATAACTATACATTAAATCGTAGAATTTGTACGTGATCATTTGTTATACGTTAAAAAAATTCACGCATCATTTCTACAGATAAGGATAAAATAATAGTATTTTATTTTTAAAATTAAATAAGAAACAAGACTTACTTTTACAGTGAGCCTATCAGAAAAAAAATTATTAAGCATACAAATTACAAATGCAGTACAAAATTCAACTGTATATTGAAGTGCTTCCACAAGTAAACCAAATCTGTAGTGTGCGCTGCATTTATAAATTTAAACTACAGGAAACCGATTAATACATGCAAATCGGAAGAACTAAAAGTAGCGCATGAAATATTTGTTTCCATTTTAAGAGAACTGCAGCCCGCATATAATTCAATAGGAAAATTGTAACAATGAATCATAGTCGCAGCAATTATGTACAGGCAAGAGGAAATGATGAAGAGAGGAAATGAGTTAAATAATTAAGGCATATTCAATTGTTTTAATGAACGAAGACAAGTGCGTTTAACAGAGCGCTCCTCATTTTCCTTCCTTTCACTACAAGTGAGAGTCCAATTTTGCATAAAAGAAGATAAAAGTCTCAAAATCATAATTAATATAAAAATCTTACAACATTTTGTCTCCAGTCCATTGAAGACCCTTCAGACCTCGAAACGACCAGTGCCAATTTTACAATCCACTTGGAAAACGGTACAAAGTCACGGAAAAACAACCTCTATTCAAAATTTCGCCCCACACCAACATATTTTCTTTAAATTTAGTCAACTGAATTTTGCTAATCCTTCCAATAGTTTTTTGAACTTTAATATTGAGCAAATATCGCTTCCTAAACAATCTTTAATAGCTTAAACACTCGAATTATTAATTTTTATTATGATATGATACTCCATATGAAATTAGTTCATATTTTAAGCTATGTTTATATATACCATCAGTAAACTAATTCTACTTAACTCATATTGCAATAACTTGTAAATGCATATCATAAATTCGGACAAGAATTATTTCGAAATATCATATTTTAGATAAAGGGAGTAATTGCTAAGTTTAGCTTGCTTCATAGAGGGTCTAGGTAGTATTGCTCTGACACTGAAAATTCAATATGATCAGCAAGACATTCTGATGCAGACTGTGAGTTTTCTGTTAACACTTCAAGTATCAGATTAGATTTTAAAATATGATAATAACACTAAACGCTCCGACACTTCACCGATTCATTGTAACTGATATTGGAAATCGGTCTTCTGACCGGTCCCTGTAGATTTAGTGTTAAAAGGTGTTGGAGATGAGGAACTATTAGTCGCAAGAGGAGGAAGTTAATGGTAAGCAAATGATTTTGATAAACTGTGCAGCTATTTATTAAATTGTTCCTAAAATCTTGACCAAAGGAATTTTGTCAGGAATTTTATGACTCAAAATTTCACATATATTTTTTTAAATGAGAATAAATAATATATTCATGAGAATATAATATAAACATTAAAGTAAGAGGCTGGACCACTTGTTTGAGTTTTACATAAATATTAAATTTAAGTTTAAAAAGTTTTAAGTAAAATAAGTTTTGATAACAAAATGAATCTACATTTCACAATTCCGAAAATTAGCGATTCGAGAAATTAAAACAATCCAGAAATTACAAAGTTCAATAACAGTAGAAACATTTAATTTATAATAATTCACATAAGGAAGCGCCATCTCCTGAAACGATTTTGTAAAACGAAATGTGAAGAAAATCAAGAGGACTTAAAAGAATTTTTATATTAAAAAAATCTTGGTAAAGATTTATATCATTTTTTATACAGTTAAATTTTGCAAATGAGATAGAACATGAAGAAAATTTATCAACATTAACTTAGTGAATTTTCGAGTACGTAAATATTTTTGGAAATTGCTCAAAATTGGTCCAGCGGAAGAATTATCAAAGTATTTTAACAATTCTTCAGTTTTAGATGAAACGGTAGTTTTCTTTAACACCTGTAGATTTTCCTAAATAATACAACATAAGATTCTAATATTTTTGTTTATTAGATATTGCTAAAAGATGAAGGTTACCTGTATGTAAAATATGCTTGAAGCCCACAAAGACCACTCGGGAATCGAAATTTAATGTACTTCCAAATGCTTTTTCGGTATTTGAAATTTTTCTATAACATATCTAGTTTGAAATATTCACTTTTCGTTCAATCAAAATTAAACTCAGCAAATAAAAGTAATACGTTTGAACTTCCCTAATTTCGATCAACATTTCTTTTTTAAAATTAATATATTTATTTAATAAAACTAACCAAAAATTGACGAAGTTTGAATTAATTATTTACATTTTACCGTACAAAAAAAAAAAAAACATAATATGACGAATGAATTCAGTTTAGTAGTAAAGCATTATATATTTTCTTAATTTTTTCAAACGAGCAATACACTCCATAATTTTCGCATGGCAAATATCATTGCTTTAAAAGAAATCTATTAGTTCACGTCAAAAAAAAATTACAGTAAACTATCACAATTTTGCCAGCAATTTATAAAGACAGACATTTCGAAGTTAACATCCGAGAACGACGGAACCCATTTTTTTTTTTTTTTGGTTCTTGTTCTCGGTTGAAGAATAGCCCTCCAGTTTATCTTCCTACAGACAGAGATTATGCCGGTAACAGGTGGTGTCTGACAACTTATCGCATCATCAGAGCAGCATTCGAAATGCCGAAGTTCGATGTAAAAATGGCAACAGTTTCTCAGCAAAAGTCTTTTCAAACGAATATAATGGAGCCGATTCATACACACGTGATACACGTCAAATTAATTTTGAAATTCATCGTTTATCTTATAGGAGGAAAAAGGATGTGACATCACAGCACATCGTAAGACAATGTGCAATTAGATGACACGCGCGGTTGCATTTGTCATGTAAATGGGAGTGAATATTGGTTCACTAAGTGCGAACTTCTGATGATAGGAAATATCCATTACAGATTACGCATATATCTGACGGATAAATTAACGTATCCTTTACCCTTTGACCTATGAATTTATTTAATCTCCTAATTAGATGACACATCCTATTAGGGGCATTTGTTGTTATTTCATCCATACGGGAACGTAAAAGACACTGAGATGCTTTAGTTGTCCAATGACTTTTGTCTTTTAAATGTGCTGCTACTTTGACCTAATTTCAGATGTAAATATCAAAAATTTTGTCATTCGATGAACGAAACAGATGCATCACAGTATGCAGAGGAGTTAAAATGCGCGATTAGGCCTCCGTTCTCTTGTAAATATTTGAAAACTAAAACTCACTTATTTCATTTATCTTTCGAGAGTTTTATTATGAGGAATGCAATTATTTTATAAAATTAATCCTACGTATCATAAATGAACTTTAAAAAATCATCCAGAAATGAGAAAAATAATATCTAGCAGATAAGTATAAAAGCTATATTAATGAAAACTTTTCGCTGCAGTCAAAAAAGATATCGGATACTGAAGAGAGTTTGTATATAAGAGAATTATTAGGAACGGGGTGGAGGGACACTCTTCCCCTTTCCTTGCCAATGACAATCGTGGTTCACTTTATGAATTGCCGGATAATTTAGCTATATTAGTTTCACGTTTTGAAGCAACACGAGGAATAATTGGGGATGGACTTCGTAACTTTACACAGTCATGACGTGTGATATGTCAGAAAAAAAATGTTCACGGAAAATTGTACTCGCATAAATGCAAATAAACGACCAGTATATATAGCAGTTTTAAAGTTTTTAAAAAAATAAAGCGAACAAAGTCTTGAAAAAAAGCAGTTTTTTGTAGAATGCTAATCGATTTTCTTTTTCTACGAAGACAAACAGTTAAATAGCATGCAAATCAACGCCCATTTCTACGCGTATGAGATCATTTTCTGAGAAGACGAACTGTATGTTAGCTTTTTGAAAATGCTTCTGTAAAAACATCTTAAAACGAAAAATTGCTGGAAATTATCGGTTTCGAAAATGAAAGCAGGGATTAAAAACAGTTTATGCAACGAATTGGTTTCATTTTATTTGCATTCCGAATTAATGTTGTATGTTGTTGGGATTAATTTTGGGGGGGAAATTTTTTTCTTTCCATGAGAATTTCGATTCCGGTTTACAACAAGAGAGAGTGTTCTCTTGTCGACTTTTTTGTATGCTTACACATTGCGGCGTGTTTTGAAATTTATTTTCGTCATATAGAGAAGAGATTCGATTATGTATTTTGGACCTTCCCCGATGACCAAATGGGTCTAAAAATGGATACCAATCTTCAATTTTGGTGTCACAATCAAATACATAATTTATTTTATTTTCTGTGTCATTGAGTTAGCGTGTTCACATGCCCACAGACAGACAGTGCATACGCTGATAGATTTAGCTCGAAATAAAACGCATATCTACAAATTTGGTGTAAAATTCTTATACTAAAATTCATCCATCTACCTTCTTGCGTTTCTGAATTATCGTATTCTCATATGCAAGAACAGACAGACAGATCGACTATCAACTCGTGGACGAATTTGGTCCAAAACTGGGTACAGATCTACAATTTTGGTAATAAAACCATATGCTAAGTAGTAATATGGTAATAAAACCATATTTATCTAGCTCGTTGCGTTTCTGAGTAATCGAAATCGCCTGCACACAAACAGACAGACACACAGACTTGACATATTTTGTTCAAAACCTGATAAAGATATACAATTTTGTTGTAATGACGATATACTAAATTCCATTTGTCTAGCTTGTTCCTCCCTCGAGTTATCGCGTTTACATACAAATTAACAGACAAAGAGACATAATTCCAAACAATATTTTTTGACTCATGGAAAACTAAAACATGGAGTTTCATAAAAATATCAAGATCGAATTTTTTGACAATTAAAATACTTTCTCTTAGAATTCTTCGTATACAAGCAGTGTGTGTGTGAGTAGGGGGGGGGGGAATACCCAGAGCCCGAGTGGTCAGGATATGAAAAAATATTTTTTTTTCTTATTTTCAAGAGTATTTTACCTTCCACGACAAGTGGGCCTCGACATGAATTTAATTATATATTTACATTTATTTTCTCTGAATATAAAACTCGCACATTCTCATTATGTTTATCGAAATTACAGTAGGCGACTAGAAGTCAGATTTTCGTAACAATACGGGGCGTGACCGGGTAGCAGATTCCAATGGGAATATGCGACAGGGTAACCGGAAGAAAGACTTCCGTCCAGGGCCAGATTTATACATTTCTACGCTGTAGGACAAAACATATTCTACGTCTTAGGCCAAAGTATGTTCTGCGCTCCTTCTCAAAAAAGTTAATATATAATTTTCAATTTAATATACACTAGTTTATCTTTGAATCATATAATCACTTCATACAATCTTTATAATTTTTGAACCACATTAAGTTTTTAATTCAGAATTACATTACTTATAAAATAACACAACATTAACACCTGTAAAAATACTTCATCGAATTTCTTGAAATAGTGTGAAATACCTACAAGAACTTCTTCGTTCGCCCTTTTGTCCGTGAACAGGCTTGAAGGGTCGCTGAAGTGGACAGATCTTACTAAATCAGTTTCAATGCAAAGAAATGCAAGACGCGGTAGGGCCCACAGAAGACGAAAAATTGTATCGTTCAATATATTTAATGTAAATTGCGTAAACATCATTTTATGCGGCCTTTGAAAATAATACTGAAAAGTTTATAAATATTTGGTTGTTATTTCTTCTGCATATGCGCCCTAGGCCATTGCCTAGGTTGGCCCTATGGGAAATCTGGCTTTGCCTCCGTCCACTGAAAAAGTCATAATTCGCAGGGAATAAAGTTAATTCTTGTAATTTTAGAAAAGAAAGAAATATATTTAGAAGAAAATAAATGCTCTTTTCATAGTTCAAATTTTATGATTGAATCATTAGTTAATCTCTCTCTCTGTAAATACTTTCCTTAATAATTACAGTAGAAAGTCCAATAACAATTTAACAAAAGAGCTTTCACGCAAAAACCAAGTAAATGCTGAACAGAAAAGAAATACAAAATCAGAAAAGAGAAAATTACAAACACTAACAAGCTAATTTCTCAACATGTTATAATTTTGTGTATGATTCATATTTTTCTTTCATTATTCTGTAATTATGAAATTGCATGGAACTTTTTGTGTGTTATTCTTGGATGAATGTATTTTTATCTGTACATATTACAGTATCATTTTGTTTTACTACGCTGGCATTTTTTAATAAATAATTTTTGTTTATTATTATGTATTCTCTTTTTGTGAAAATACATTAAGGTTAGCACGCATTTTAAATATTTAAGAATTTCAAGTTAGACCTTTAAGAACCTTTTGAAAATTTGAGGAAAATATTTATCAAGAAAAATAATTTCTCTTGAAAGTATGATTCTTTTAAGAAGGCGGCTGAATACATATTCTAATT
The DNA here is from genome assembly GCA_013235015.1 of Araneus ventricosus. Classification (NCBI taxonomy): domain Eukaryota; kingdom Metazoa; phylum Arthropoda; class Arachnida; order Araneae; family Araneidae; genus Araneus; species Araneus ventricosus. The sequence continues at coordinate 85,563 of BGPR01001435.1, forward strand.
AAATGATTTCAAACTGTCTATTTTGTAAAAAAATTTACATTTATTTATATACAATCTATGTACAAAAAAATATATTTTATGAATATGCAGAGTAGATGTTTCACTAGAAATCTCTGACTTTGACAATTTAAAAGTGCCAAGATTTGATTCAAGATTATTTTTACCTATTTATTTGAACCATTCCTATTTATTTCCAAAGCTTAGAATTTTATGTGGAGCTTTTGAGAAGTTTGCCTTTCTAAAAGAAAAAGTATACAACAAATGGTGTTTTATTTAATTATTAGAAACATAAGAAAATGATAATTAAATAAATGAACGTAATTATCGAAATGCTGCTTTTAAGTAATTCTGAACTTCTGAGAAAACGGCACTACAATAATAATTATATCTGCTGAAATTTTTTTCGGCTTTAATCATAAGTAAAAATTATTAACAGGTAAGAAAAATTAAAACTCTTCTAGCCAAGCCTGCTGGAACGCGGAACATCGATTCGAATTCGGCGACGACTTTTACAGCGGAGCCGACTACTTCAGTGACGTCACTGATTCCCGCGCGGAGGCTTTCTTATATAGGGGATAATGGGCCAGCCCCGCATGACAGTGTCGGGTACCCGTATGTGGGCCCCGGACTTTTTCCGGGGCCCGGCGGCCATGTACACGAGAAAGCCAAACCAGATCGACATTCTTCATTATACGCAATTTTGTTGTTATCCAACAATGATTTGTAAATTCAAGTTGATTTTGAGTCGGCAAAATATATATAAAATCTTTCGATAAATTTTCTTCAATAAAACTATAGTTATAAAGATTAACATAAAATCCAACACATTTTAGTATACTTCTTATTTTTAAATATATAAACTTGATTAGAAATCGTTGAACATCAGTTCGGTAATATCAAACGCACGTATTTTGAATCGATTCTTGCTGAAATATAATAAATTTTACATCACTTTGAACTGCGATCAAATGTTTTCACCAGAAAGAACTGATTTGATTTTAAAAATCTTTTCCAAGAAACTCGCAGCTATAAAAATAAATTTATTCTGTTTTCACATCCAGCTAGAAGCTAAAATTCCTTTTAGAGTGCATTATATATAAATATATAATATATCCGAAGAAAATCAAATTATCTTTTCCTTTCTTTATCGTCTTAAAACGTAACATCGATAGTGGAAAGGCATATAAAGACATAGACGCGAAAAAAATGGATAAAGAAATCGAATCTCGGTTTTTTAGGGGAAACTGAATTGTAAAAGTTTTAGTATTTCGGATGAATTGATTGGAAGGTAAAATAATATCGAAAATAAATCTGTGGCGGGAAAATATTCTCAAGTTTAATACGTTCGTTTTCAACTTCCAAAACACAGCAAATGTAATACGGGGTAAAAATCCCCAAGTATCGATTTTAATCCTTAATTAGTATTTTTCCATTTGTAAAATTGGACTAGATTAATTAAATACTTTGTGTCATTGTATTTTGATAAATATAAATCGTTCTTTTTCTGTTGTATAGCACCGGGGTTAAGAGTGAAGCAGCATTTACATGAAGCCAGTATTGTTCTGCCAGTAAGATCACACACGCGAAGAAAGAGAAAAAGATGGGAAAACAGCATGTAGGTGTCCCGTCGGGACAAATACTTGCCATTGTCCAGATTGTTGTTGAGTATGCCAGATCTTACTGGCGACAATACTGGCCTCATGCAAACGTTGCTTTAGGGTATTTATGCCCTGTGATGAATACACGTACTCCACGCCAAGGACAGGAGAACTGTGAGGAGCCAATCTGAACTGACACACGAGACAGTGAATATGTATCCAGACCTCCGAGACTAAAATTTCGTTAATGGTTAATTGCTAATCTAAATGTTTACCTCTTTTAAGTGTTCTGTTCCTGTGTTATGTGAATGTCTAATGTTAGTATGATAAATTTAATTATTTTACAAGAGCTACTTGGTGTCACAGTCGTGTTTTAAAGCTACACGACGACTATTTGGGGGACGGGGCTCGTAACCTTGAACGGTGGTCAGATGATGATGAAGGCGCTAGAGCAGGTACCCCATTCTCAAATCTTCCACGCCACACCAATGTGAAGTCATTTGATAAACAGTGCCAGATTTAATGTGCTTTACTTGTATTACACTGAATAAAACTCCGTATTTCACGACAAATTCTGTTGAAATTTGCGCAAATATTTCAGAAGCATTAAGTCAAAACATAGGGTATATCTATAATTATAACGTTTAGCTGCCTTTTTATATAAAAAAATTCGTATTATTTTTTAACTTAATTTTTCTTACATATTTTTAGCTCTATTACTATGAAAGCACAATGAAGCACACATAATGAAGAAGACTTTTCGCAAATTTTTTCTCCCTGTAAAGACCACATAACAAATGTCATCTTTCTAACTTGTTACATTTTGAGTTACCGTGTTCACTAGCAAATTTTTTTTTCGCAATCAGAGAGGTCCTAAAACGTGGAGATTAATCAAAATCTCGAAACCGAATTTTTTGACGATTACAATATTTTTTCTTTGTATACTTCGTACATGAGAAGGTAAATAAACAATGCGTCATTTGCAATAAATCACAAGGAATCAAAACCAGTAAAATAAAAGACTTCTGTCTTGCGAAGATCTAAGCCCTCGAAATCAGTGTTTTCCTACAGGAATCGTTTATTAATGGTGTATAAGTGTAAGTAGGAACAAAAACACAGTGTTACGTGCATGTCATTGCCACTATCGAAACCTCCCATTGGACGAATCGTTTTTCATCCAGTGATCCCCAACCCCAGGGCCGCGGCCCGGTACCGGTCCGCGGGTCAATTGGTACCGGGTCGCCCAAGGAACATAAAATTATTTCCATTTTTATAAGTTTTTATTCAACTTGTTTGTCTTCCTTCAAATCTTGTGATCGATTTCTTACCCCCAGATGGAACCGTCTCGTTGCAAGGGAACAAGCTCAGAGTCCTCATTGATTTAGCGTTCCAGTGAGTTAAAATGTTAAATCACTTTATATTCATTTTTTGGTGTAACTGTATTTTATTTTGAATATGTTTAAATGTTTGGTTATTGAAAAAATATTATCTCCCCAATTTTTGAAAAAATGTTTTTTAATGTTTAAATACAATTAAATTAAAATTATTAAATAAAAACAATCTAAAATATAAACAATTAACTTCCTCCTCCCCCCAGCGGGCCTTGATAAAATTATCAAACGTTGACCGGTCCACGGCGGTAAAAAGGTGGGGCAGCACTGATATAGTCGACATTCCTAACAGGTCTCACTTCTATAAAAATTTTACTGCATCCTAAAAATTTTCTCATGTATTCTTTGTAGTAATATGAACACCCTCTCTCCTGTTTTAATAATACAACTGCTACTAAAAAAAACAAGAAGTTCTACAGGAAGTTACAAGATACATGTTCCAGTCAGACGCAAAAGTGATAGTGAGCAGGTATTTTTATTTTCATAGTCAAAACTACAATAAAAAAAGTTAGACGTTGCCACTAAAAAAGATAAACAAATCGAGTTATCATTCTCTTAGAACGTTAAGGTGCTTTATTTTACTTATCGTGATAAAAAAAAACACCTCAACAACACAACAAAAAACACTTGTTTTTCTGTTATCTGGAAGAGAGAGGTTCACTTTTTTCAGAATGCAAGTTAGATATCTGCGATGATGCTTGCTCAAAATTCCGAGGAGCAAAAAAGGATTGTACTACATAGGCCCCTTTCACATTATACGGTTGAACCGTTACGGCAAGAATGCATTAGGCCGCCTCTTGGTGGTAAACTGAAGAAATGAGTGGGAGCTTTCACATTAGCCGATCGCGGTTTGAGTCCGTTTGTTGGGGTTTAAACCAGCCGCGTGCGCGACTGGAAAAAACGGCGCCGTTACGACTTCGTCTTAGTAGTAATGTATGAAAATATGCTGACGCTTTCACACTGCACGAATTTCATCCGGCTGCCGTCCGTCACCTTCACAAGGTCACTTGTTCTTTTTGCCTTCTCGAAGCTTTTGCAGTTAATTAATGATTCCATTATTTTTATAGAATGCTTCAAAATTTAATTTTACTATTGTCTTTGTCATTTTTAAATGATTTCATTGTTATTATAGCACGAAATTTCGTTTAATTTGAGTGTTGACTGTGTAATTTTTTAATGTTTTCGTTATTTTTTTCCTATTTAAAATTTAGCTATTTTATTTCATTTCGAAATATGCCAATGCTTACGAATTTTATGTATTTGTATATTGTGTAAGATCAGGGCCGTCTTAAGATTTTACAGTGCTTGCCGCTCCATAAGCACCCTAACTAGGAAACTGGATGTTATGGCCCAAACAAAATATCTAGCTAAAAAAATAATTCAGGAGCATTATAATGGTTTGATAACATTATATTCTCCTAGGTTATTTTATTAACTAGGTTCTATACCATATTATAACATAAAATTGTATAACATATTTAAAATTACAATTAAATAAATTTTTTTGGTTCAAAATCAGTATAGAAAATTTTTATGATCCCTTGGATCAATAGCGCCCTGTTCTTCTGCCTAATTTGCCCTTTGGATAAGACGGCCATGTATAATGTATTGGAAACGAATTACATACCATTTCATGTAAATTAATAAAAATCTGGATAGCAGTGTCTAATAATCATGACTGAATTCTAAGATAACAACATATGTTTTATTTCTGAAGTCGCAATTTCAAGAAACGTTTTACCTTTCATAAGTAATTCCGACAGTCTTATAGAATTCTTCAGTATTTTGAACTCTTTATGGAGATTCCATTAAAGTTTCCGATTTTTTAATGATTTTATTTGAAAATTTAAAATCATGAATATATCATGATATTGCACATGAGTGTACTTTAAATAATTGAGAAGATATAGTCAAAACCCATCTCAATATAAAGAAATGTTTGGTGAGTGATTTATATTTTAAATACTTACACACAGAATTTTTAAAATATTGTTCATCAAACACACAGAAATTTCCCTGCTATGTTTATACAAACACAATGAAAAAACATGCAAAATCAAAGCATTGCGTTATAGTTTTTTCAATGCGTGGTATCTAACATATAATTTTCAAGAAAAAGGTATACTATTTTAACGTCATAAAAAGTGATTAAAGCATATCTCATTATTTACCATGTTAAATGATTTTAAAGTTGCGATATTTCGAAGGGAATTTTCATAACATTTGTTTCCAATGGGTTGCTTAGTTTTTTAAAATCCTGCGCGCAAATGAAATCCATGTTCCATAACTTATATATAATCGATTAACGTAATATATTATTAATAGATACATTTGCAATGCTTAAAATTATTACACTGACTTTAAAATCCATATCTAGGGAGGAACTTATTTTATGTAATTATGGTAAAAACAAAATCTAAGTTTTTGCTAAGTAATAAACAGTCGCACTTTCGCTATTGCTTTTTCGTTGTTAAAAGTTCCTATAACACTTTGTTTTAAACGCAAACGATTAAGATTTAAAAATAAGGGTCAGTTACTTGCGATTTTGTTTAGTTATATTAACGTCCCGTTTTGAAGCAACGCGAGGGCTATTTTAGGACGGACCTCGTCATTTTGAAGGGCAGTCACAGGACGACACCTGAGCTGGCAGCCCCTCTCCAAACTTTCGTCTCACAGCAGAGGGAGGACGTTTCACCCATACCTATGATTTAGCAAGCAACACAGTTACTTCAGAGTCACAGCTACCATTTTTGTCGGTTGAATGTAGTTCCAAATATTAGTATTTTGACGCAGAGTATAATTTTTTATTTGGTTGTGGAATTCACCAAAAGATGCTACAGACATTACGACATTCATCTGCACGTTGTTCTTCCAAAAGTGAGGCGATCATAGTCTCGTTTCTTTTGATTCATGGGTGGAAGACCATACTGTTGGTATTTGCTTCCGATCCATACTGAAAAAGCTATGAAATTAGAAACCGCACTCAAATACTGAAGGGGCAAATCATCAAGTGTGAAAGCAAACATGACACGGCAAAGAAAATAAACAACTTTGCGCCGTAACGGTTAAACCGCATAATGTGAAAGAGGCCATAGTGGTATATGCAGCTTTGAATGTTAAGATGTATCCACGATTAGTATAGACGCAAAAAAAAAAAAGAGTCTAAAAAAGGATACATGCGTTGCATATGCTTGCATTAACAAGCGACAGTGATTTCCCCTCGACTTTCTCATATGCTTATAATATAGTGTGTTTTGTGTTAAACTTCGTAGAATAGTGGTTAAAATTGAGTGTGTATTTTGGACCTTTTCCCGTTGTCCCGCAAAGTCTAAAATTTGAAAAAAAAAATTATAAAATTTTGGTCAATCATATACCAAATTTCATTTATTTAACCTGCTGCATTTTTGAATTATCGTTTTCGCATGTACACGAGGCCGTGGTTGCTTCGTGGTAAGGCAACGGGTTTGAAACCCGATTCCACTAAGTTCCGCCGTGTATTCCCGTGGGCCACGGTATGGGGCCTGTTGCACGTTTAATCATACGTAGTGGCCAGACGTTCTCCCGCTGGTGTGGAGAAGGGATGCCAGCTCAGGTATCGTCCTCGTCTTCTGACCGCGGTTCAAAATTACGAGGCCCGTCCTAAATAGCCATCGGGTTTCTTCAAGATGGGATGTTAATGCAACTAAACTAAATTCACATGCATACGAATAGACAACCTAACAGACAGCCAACGATTTGGCTCAAAATTTACTAGATATCTACATTTCTGATAATAAAACCATATGCCAAATTTCATCCGCCTAGTTCGTAGGGTTTTTAAGTTATTGTGTTCATATGCATACGGACGGGCAGACAGACCGGACTACTCGTTGACGCATTTGATATAGATCTACAATTTCTGTGACTTCAATTATCTAGCTTGTTCCGTTTTCGAGTTTACAGACAAACAAATTGACAAACTTAATTCCAAAAATGTATTTTTCAGACTTACGGAAGTTTAAATCGGGGAGATTCATCAATATCTTGAGGTCGTTTTTTCGTTTTGTATTTTTTTGCAATTAAAATATTTTTTCTTTGTACACTTCGCAAACAAGAAAGAAAAAAAAAATGCTTTAAAAGAATTGGCATAAATTGAATATCATTGTCATAGAATTGGCACCCGCTTTCATAACAAAATACAGATTGCTTTATCAGTGGCGTAGAAAGGGTAAATGAGCGACAGAAATGTGAAAAGGGTAAATGCTATTATTTTTTCGTCCTTTCATTATCTTTGACTTTAAAAAATGACATGAATGCACTAATGTTTTATCCCCCATAGCGTCTCCTAAGAATGGAGCCAGGGGTACTATACCCCCCCCCCCCTTGTCCCCAGTCGATACGTCTGTATGCTTTACTCAATATAATTAATACTATTTTAATTTTATTGTTATTTAATATTTTAATATTACTATTGTTATTACTATTTTTGAATTTTTTAAGATTCAATGCACTTAATGTACTATTAAGACGTGTTGTCTTTGTTTTTTATGTTATCAATTTTTGTCCTTTAACGAGCAATTTATGTCGCGCAACACTGTAAAAGGAAACTTTTCTGTAGGTTGCAATTTCTTCTGTAAATAAATAACGAAAAAAAATTTTTTTAAAGAATTAAATGCAATATTAAATTAATTCTAGGTTTAACAAAAGTGTGAACTCAAAAAATATCAACTGGGGAACGGATTTCAATCTAACTAGGATTGCAAAATAGCAGTTTCTTCTTATTTTTTATTATCTGCTGTATTTCTCACAAAGCAGATCGATTAAGAAGAAAACTTCCAAGAGATGCAAAATAAAATTAGGAGCAAAGAGAGAAATCCTTAGGAATATTCTGCAGTTTAACTCTGCAAGCTCATTATAACCTGCTAACTTTTATCTCTTGAGAAAATGAAAACGGCGAGAAAGAAAACAAAATCACCCTTCAGAGCTAAAATACTTTCAGCAACAAAAGCTACTTAAAAATGAAAAGTGCAACTTAAGCTTTTGGAGATGTTAAAGCAACATTTTCTTACAGAAGCTTTTGTGGAGCGCCTAATTTTAGAAACAAGCAGAATGACATGTAATAAAAAGAGGGGATTCGGAAAAAGTATTAAGTTTCAAATAACAACGAAAATGAATGGCTCAATAATTTCGTTCAACGGTTCTCTCATGAGCAAAGGAACAATAAAAAATTATTTATTCGTCTGTATAAATGACGGATAATTGTTGCTGCTATTTAATGCGTTTCTGAAATACTTGATTTTTTTATATATATCCTTTTATTTAACTCGTTTTGTGCTTAAAAGGATAGAATTTTGTAATCGTTTTTTAAATAACTGCCGATGCGCTGCAATTTTGAATTCTGTACAGATGAGTGTTCTTAATGACGAAGATCAGTTTGTACACATGAGTAGCAGTGCTGGGCACTTCTGCTCAATCTCAATTGTTGTTTTAACCACAGCATAACAACATACAGGAAACACCAAGAATAGAAATGGAAAGAATAAAAAATCTAAAATGTCCAATCTGTTTAACTAAAACAACATAAATACAATTATGTGAGTGACATGTATTTTACCAAAATTTTAATGGGCATAGAAGAAAATCCGTATGACATTATGAACAGATTTATTATGGGGGTTTGAGAGGAAGGGACCATTTTGTAGGAGAAAACTGTATTTAATACTTTCAGAACTTAACCATCAATTAGTTATTAATTTATTTACTTTCGGTTCATTATTTGGAGCGTTATCTGGTAGGGAATTTGAAAATATTGATTTCAAGATTCTGTAACAATTATGATAATGAATTATGAAATATATTGGTATAAAAAGTAGAAAATAATAAAAATAAAAAGATTTTATAAAGAACGCTTTTATTAGTGTACTAAAATGTAAAACATGATTTTTTTGAAAATCATAAAGCTAGAGATCAGAGCAAAAGCCACAAAAGAGTTAAGTGCTGAAAGGAAATTACGCGACAATGAACATCATAGGAGAAGAAATTCATAAGCATTTAGTGAAATTTTAATGTATTATGAATATAATTAAAATTCCAATTTATTTAGAGAATTTATATATCAGAGCCTCACAATTTTACGTTTTTTTTTTTACCTCAAGGACTGTTGATAAAAAATTAATTTCTACATTTTAGCACTAGAAAGACGGTAGCGGTCATTTTGACAGCAAATGAATTTAAGACGCTCATATTTCCTTTCCTTTTCCATCGATTTCTTATTCATTAGTTGACTTTTCCTGATTATTCATAAAAAAACATGTAAAACAAAAAATATTTCTTTTCGCTCGTTATTATCGACACTATAAATGTTTATACCAAGAAAGACTGACTGCGGTCATTTTGACCGCTAAAAAAACCCATCGCATTCTATGATGTTTTTTTAATCTATTTTTTGTTTTGTTTAATCTGTTATTTCTTCAACTCTTTTAATGTTTTATTTTACGACGATGATTTGAAGAGAAGGTATATACATGGGGGGGGGGGGAATTAGTAATTCCCGGAAATTCTTTTTGCGCTCGTAGCTTCTGCTTGATTGAAATGACAGATATTCATTTCTTTGGATGTTCTTTCCCTGTTCGGTCACATATTTTCTCTCACGATGTTACGAAGAACCATTTATAAAAGAATGCTGTCTGAAAAAGAAATTTTACAAATGTTGTAAAATTTATCTGAAACTGTTTCGTCTGATGAAAAATCTGATTTATCACAAGATACATATGTTCCTGGCAATGAAAGTACACCAACCTCATCGGATGAATGCTTGACAGAAATTGCACAAAACGATTTCTCCTCTGAATTTGAAAATCAAGAAAATTCATATAAAACATCGATTCACAACACGCAAGAAGTGCTTGGAACTATATTCAAGCAAAGTTCTCAAGCACGATAATATTACTCTGACAGAATACCAAGGGAAAAAAAATATTTTACTGCTAAGCACTCTTCATCCTGCAATCGAAGTTGAATGCAATGAAAAGAAAACCCCTGCGGTCATTAAATTTTATATCTCGACTAAATACGGCGTTGATGTACTTGATCAGATGTTAAGAAAGTATTCAATTAAATCCGCTTCCCGAAGATGGCCGGTACAAATCTTTTTACTTTCTCGTATACGAAGTATACAAAGAGAAAGTATTGTAATCGTCAAAAAATTCGAACTCGAGATTTTGACGAATCTCCACGTTTTAGACCTCCCTGATTCCGAAAAACACAATTTTGGAATTATGTCTGTCTGTGAACACGATAACTCGAAAACTATTAGAGCTACGGGGATGAAATTTGGTACGTGGTCTTTAGACATAATTTGTAGGTTTCTATCAAATTTTGGACAAAATCCGTCAACGGGAAGTCTGTCTGACTGTATGTTCGGGGTCATGCGAACGCTATAACTCAAAAACTTGAAAAGCCAGATGGATAAAATTTTATACACAGTTTTATCGTCATGAATGTAGGTCCGTATAAAATTTTGGGCCAAATCCGTCAAAGGGTTGACTGTCTGTCGGTCTGTATAATCGCATACTTGTTCAGTTTTGAAACTAACTCCCTGCGCATCCCTACTAGTGGCAATGCCTGTGCAAGGAAGGGACGCTCCGAAACTTGGCAGTTTGCCAAAAACAAATTCTGGAGTGATTTTGTAAGGAAGCAAACATTTAGGGAGTCTCGCCAGGTCCTGTTGCGCAAAAGAATGAGCAGAGGATTTGAATTTGTTTTGATCCTTCAAACCACGCGTGGTTCCAACTTTGGTTTACTTGCGACGGAAGTTTATTTGACGTCTTTTATTATTCTAGTTTTCTCTACATGTGTTAGGAGTATACGAGAAAGTTTAGGGGAGACCACTCCCGCTGGTTTTCAATATCCTCGATTTAGCTGCTATCAATGCTTGTGCAATTTAAAAGGAAGTTATTGGTACGAAAATCAACCGTCGTGATTATATTATGAATTCAGCTGATGAACTGCGAAACATTCATGTTTTCTCTAAGACATCTACGCTTTCCGATTTCACTCCAGGTATAGATGATTGACCCACTGCCTAAAGAAGGGAGCGCAAGCAATTCCTTCCAATTAATCAGATTTTTAAATTGATTGTTAATATTTACAGTTGTCTTTAATAATATGTTTTAGAATATTTATTCAGGCAATGGAATTAAAATGTGTGATAAAGTTATAGAATTTTTAACAATAAAAGTATTTTTGAATCTGCCAAGATCCAAAAGTTACGAAATTGCGCGCAAAAATACTTTAGATAGTAAAGAAGTGTACATTGCAATGAATGGTCTTTGAAAATTCCAATTGTTTTCATAGAACTTAATTTAAATTTTGCATCGCAATTTTGTGTCGAATGACGGTCTATGATTTATTCAGTTTTACCTTGTAAAAATACAATCATTTGATGCGGATATGACACAAAGGCACAAGAGTTAAACAGAACGCCGTACAAACTCGGAAGTTTTTATCAGTTACAATTAATTTCCTTAGACATAGAAGTTGCAATACCATTTTTTAATGTTTATCGATAAAGAAGAATCTACGCTTAAAGGCATTATCGAATTTTTATTGTTTTATGACAGCTATATGTGCTAAGCTCATCCAGAAAGTAAGTACCGTTTGGGCATATCTCCCGCGCATCTGACAGCACGAAGGTCGCGCATGCGTAGCTACATCCTTCAACTCGAGAACGAATTAGCCTTTGTTTGTTTACGTTAATGTTTGAAGTCATTGTTTGTCGGTAATCATGTTCAAAACAATCGATCGGCCCGCCAGCTGTGAAATAAGAGCCGTTATCAAATTTTGAATGCGAGAAATGTTAGACCTTGTGAAATTTATCGTCGGATAAGTTAAAGTCAGTCCGGACCTAGCTCCATACGACTTCCATTTGTTTTCTCATCTCAAGAAGTTTCTTACCGGCCAGCAATTTGCAAGTGATGATGAGATCAAGGTAAAAGTCCAGAACTGGTTCAGGTCGCAGGCGGCCGAATTCTACGAAGCGGGTATGTTGCAATTAGTGCCAAGATATGACACATGCCTTAATTCGCATGATGAATATGTCGAAAAGTAGTTTAAGGCGTGTAGATTTTTCTGTAATAAAATACAAATGAAAACAAATTGCTAATCTTTTTTAATACCCAAACAGTACTTACTTTCTGGATGAGCTTTGTATATTATCAAAACAGAGGAGAGCCTTATTTCACTTGTTTTTGAAAGAATTTTATGAAGTGCAAAAGGTTGAGGCATACAACACCAAGAGTATGAAAATAATAATTTATCAATCAGCCCCTGTGTGTTTTCTTAAATTAATGGAGTTAATTCATGCCATCTCTCAGTGCCATAATACACGTAACGGCGCATGCCATCTAACTACATGTTATCTTAGGTTGTGACCCTTTTTTCCTCTTTCGAGAAGTGCCATGGATTTCAAAATTAAATTAGAATGGCGCATTTGAGGAGTATCATGTGAGAATAAACAACTTTGAAGTTATAAAATTTTTCCATGGATACATCTATAGATAAAAAAAAACGTTATGCATGTGTTTGCCCACCTGTGGTCCGGTGGGTTAAGCAAGGCAAAACGGATCGGTTAATCTGAGCAACATGAATTGGAGGAAGGTTATGGGTTCTATCCGGGTTGTGCTCTGAGATAGCATTATTCGAAAATTGGTACTGTCTGTCAGCCACGAGAACTGTAGCCGCCAAATTGTCTAGTTTACGGCGATCGCTATAGAAACAGGTTATCGTAGGAATAATCCATTTCTAGTAGGTAGAAGTTCATTCAAATGTGTTCCGCTGGCGCCCAGAAAAAAACCCTCTGACTTCCGTTGGATTCCTCCTATTCGAAATGGATCTTCTCTAGTATAACCAACTGCTACAGCGACCGCCATCAACTAGACAATTTGGCGGCAACTGTTCTCGTGGTGGACAGACAGTAGACCGGTATTCGCTTTAGCGGTGAATTGTTCGGTGAGGTCGGGCTGGCTGCAGGAAGTTTTCCTGATTTTTAGTCAAGCGAAACACAACTATGAGCCGGTTTCTCTTGAGAGTTCTCCAGGAAGGCACATATATAGGAGGCAAGTCAATACTATTTAGATGTTCCATAGACGCTTTGATGAACAAATGATACCACATTTTTTTTTATCGTAAGTCTTTGATTCATGGATTTGGCTAGACATGTTAGTCAAATTGGGATTTAAACCACTACCGAATACGCGTTTTAACTCTGTTTAAAACGCATTTCGTTGTTTTATAAGAACTATGTTAATTTTACCTATACGCCGACTGTAAGTGAATGTCTAGGAAACGCGCATGAAGTGTGAATAAATTGAGACATTACACTGAAAGTAAGAAGACAAGACATTGAGCAGCATTTAGAAAGTGATACTTTCCATTATCCAGGAAAAGCCGAAAAAGCAATAAACTTTCCATTTCCTGAAACTGATAGTACATATCACGAGAAAAAAAATGGAAAAGAAGAACGGGATTTCACATCATTTCCCACAAATTCACTGTGAAGGGTGAGAGAAATTGTGGGATGGAAAAAAAAATTCAAAATCATTCGAATGGAATAAAGAAAAGAGGCGGACGACTTCGAAAAGATGAAATTTTGATAGGATGTACCCTCGAGGGGGTTATAAATAATATTCATGGAAAACATCTCTTGAAGAAATTGACAGCGGTAGCTACAGGCATTTTATCAAAAGTGCTCCAAGCACCTCCCGGAGAAGTTTCTGATGATTTATTTTCAATATTTTTCAGATTTCAGACGCGCGTCCCGGTAGTTAAGAAGTCAGTATCGAAATGAATAATTCAATGTGTTTCAGGGATCAGCGAGAAAGCAAGTGATCAGTTATGAATTTATTTCAACTCACATGAGGGTTCTTAAACGGCACGGAACAAATTTGCGTTCTCGGCGTTGAAAATCGAAAAGAAGTAGAGCAGTAGTTGCGAATTTCAAGCGATTCATAAATAATTTTCAAAAAAAAATTGAACAAGTTGCAGCAGTGAGCCTGAACATTATATTGTGTTAAAAGACCATGAAGGAAAAACAGATGTGTCATTTCAAGTTACGAAATATATCTACCAGCTTTCAAATTTTCATTAAATTATTGCGATACGAGCAAGGAACTCGCGCATTAGTGCAGCTAAAATTTATAACTATAATTAAAGTAAGAGATGAAAGAGGTTACTGAAATATTTATAGGATAGAAATGCATTAAATATTAAGATCATACCATCATTTCAACTGAATGAAACAGTAAAGTTTTTAAAATATAATTTGTATTTTCATAAGCCGTATCTTGAATATATAAACATTGTATCTGTTATAGAAATCACGTCTATGATCGAGGAAGTGAAAATGTTTCCATACTTCCTTCAATTTATCTTTCTACATATTTCACTGAGTTTTTTGCAGTCCTAAATATTACAAGCTATACAGATATTTGATACCATAGAGATAAAGACCTTAATAAATTAAACCACTTGCAGAAACAATGTAAATAGACATAAAAACTTCATGTTTCGCGAAGTGATTATTAGTACAGGTTTCGACTTTTTTGGAAAATTCGCAATGTTTTTATGTGTTAAGAACCAGTGGCGGCTCGTCCATTAAAGCTGCAGTCTCCCTGAAATTATTTTAAAAGCTTGTATTTTATTTTTTTATTCTATTTGTCTTACTTTCCCACTTTGAGAGATCAATGATCAATGAAAATAGCAAAAAAGAAATAAAAAATGAAAAAGGAAGACAGAAAATCAATCAAGAATCAAGAGAGAGACAGACCAGACCTGCAGAGAATTTTGCCGTCCCAAAGACCGAATTTAGCGCTCTGAACAACGCGAAGAGCTCATTCTGGAGAAAAAAAGCAACCCCTTCTCCTCTTGAAATTAGATTCCTTTGAGCTGCATTTTTTTCAGCTCCGATTGGCGCGACTTCCTCATTTGGCATTGCTTCCCTTTTTCTCAGTAGTTCAGTCATTAAGTAGTTTTTTAAATCAAATTCTGGAGGAGTTGAAAATTTTTGCTTCTTTATGTCTTTGGGCTACTGATTACGAATCTGAGGTTTGACACCAAAAATTTTTATTGCAATTTTAGTTTTAGTCAAGAAAGATGAATTTTTTTGCAGTTTTTGTTTATAATTCAAAAACTATTAATTTTTAGTATATTATCATAAAATACCAAAATAATCCGCACAAAATTTCCTACAACTTAGATCTATACAACTATTGCAGCACTGCTTGGTTCTGAACTGAGGAGCCTCCACTGTTAAGGACTTTTTACTTTCTCGTATACGAAGTGTAGAAAGCGTATTGCATTCATTAAAAAATATGACTTCCAGATTTTGATGAATATCCATGTTTTATACCTCCCTGGGCCGAAAAAACTACTTTTTTGAATTATGTCCGTCTATCTGCCTGTTTGTAAGCGAACATAATAACTCGAAGGGCTAGACAAATGAAATTTCGTATGCGGTATTCACACTAAAAGTGTAGATTTCTGTCAAACTTTGGACGAAATCCGTCAAGGGAAAATTGGTGAATGTGGTAACTCATAAACGCTATGAGCTAAATAAATGAAAATTGGCATATTGTTTCATCATTAGAATTGTAGATTTGCATCGCATCCGCAACGCAATCACTCACCATTCAACTCAACGCAATAACTCAAAAATGCAACAAGCTAAATGAATTTTAGTCCACGGTCTTTACACCAAAAGTATAGATCTGAGTCTAATTTTAGATTAAATCTGTCAAAGTATAGTGTATGTGAACACGATAATTCAAAAACACAAAAACAAGGTAAATGAAATTTAGTACGTGTTCTTGACACCAAAACTGGATCTGTATCAAATTAGGACAATACTGTGAAGAGGTTCAAAGTGTGTACTCGATTCTCTTCACATCATTATACTATGAAGTTAAATGCAAAACGCACTGTGCTGCGGAAGTATGTGAAAAGGTCGGAGGAGAACACATTCCCCACCTGGTTAAACATATCATGGGTTGTTAAACATCGCATATTGAAATTCCGTTTTTATTTTTCTTTATGTCAGAAATTTATAATTTTTGGTGGTTTACACTGAAATAAAACCTTCAGTTAATAAATAAATAAAATAGAACAGAAGTTAAATTTTTTGAAGCGAAGCTTATTAACGCAGTCTTCGGGATGGGGGATTAGCGTAGAAAAACCGACCGTCACGAACAGAAGTACGTCATACCAGCGCAGGCGCAGTTGACATTCCTAATTTTGATTGCGTTGTTAAGTTCAAAAGTGAAGTTCGTGCTGTAGGCATTGCGATTTAGCACAAAAGCGATACTACTAATATTTTAACCCCAAATCTACGTATATGATTGGCACATAGGGATTTAAATGATCGAGTTTTACGTATTTCGAAATTTTTTAATTGATTCGAACTCGCAACCGTTCGACTCGCAGAAGGACGCTATACCACTGCGCCATGCCCCGTCGAGTTTTACTTATTGGAGACATGTATGTAAACTGGAGTAAGGTGTTGGATGGTAATTTTAATGTTAATTTTGCGGATAATAAAAATCAGAGCCACTTGTAAAATTTCTTTTTAATGAATTTAATTTGACTATGAACAGTAATACGGCAATGTTGATAACAAAGTTTCACATTTCAAAGTTTCACAAAGCAGACATTTGTATCATATTTTAGTTATTACAAACCAATTGTTTCCATGATAGAATGTGATGATTAGATTAGATTTTTTTTGTTTCAATATGCAGATTAATAAAAATGCAAATAAATGTTTTTTCAATAACTGTTTGTATGCCTTATAATCTTTTATCTATATGTCATAAATCATAAAAAAAATTATGAGTTTATATATATTTCTACTTATTATCATTATTATAAATAAATAAATATAGGATTTTTAAATGTTTTGTTTCATTTGGGGGAGGGAAGTGAAAGAAAGAGAAAGAATGTGATTTTACCATTATATTTTTAATTATACAGAAAAGCGTAAGAAGCTTCGCTTCTGTCGCGCGTCCACTCACAGACACACCCGCATTTTATTTATTTATTTATTGCTTATTTCGGTTATTATGAAGTACTGTCAAGCATTAATTCTGATTATAAAAGAGAAATTACTAAAATAAAATATCTTATTAGCATGTCCTGCGTTAATTATTTTCTAACAAGTAACGATGAGTCTTAGGATATTATTCTCTCTCTCTCTCTCTCTCAAACGCACATACACACTTATAAAAAATACCACTTCATAATGACTTAACAAAGATTACCCATTACGCAATGTATTACGCGGAAAATGAAAGTAATAGACATTTTTTTGTAATATTATAAAAAAAGGCAGAACTCAAAAAATGTATTTCACAGATGGCTCCTTGTTTCAACTCAAAGAATATAATCCCAACACTTAAAAAGGAATTTAAAGCAGTATCTTTCCCAAGTCAAACAAAAGTATATAACTGCAACTTA
The DNA here is from genome assembly GCA_013235015.1 of Araneus ventricosus. Classification (NCBI taxonomy): domain Eukaryota; kingdom Metazoa; phylum Arthropoda; class Arachnida; order Araneae; family Araneidae; genus Araneus; species Araneus ventricosus. The sequence goes on from BGPR01001435.1 coordinate 103,036, forward strand.
TCGACAACAATCACACTGCACGTGTTTTGATAACATAAATAAGCAAACAAACAAACCCAAATATTTGCATTCACCGGCTTTTCACCACTTCGCCGCTGTGATGAAAAGTGAAAGAGAGAGAAATGCAAATAAAAGACTTCATTTTCAAAGTTAACGAAAATCGACGAACAACAACACAAAGGAGAAAAAAAGAAAATATAACAAGCATCCCCATCTCGCTAAGAAAACAACAGCTGAAGATAACATGGCACGTGTTTTATTGAGAATAACAGAACAAAGAAATTTATCAGTTTCTCGCTCCTTTCTCTTCGAAATAACCAGATAAAAGAGAAGGACCGTTTCCTCAACTTTCTCTCCACAATAGAAAGATCGGTAATTGTTATCGCTTTTTAGAAGGGATGCTGGGAAGATTTTCCTTCGCAATTTTTCTCCTTTCAAATCATCGAAGGCGTTGCTAAAAATAGAAAGTTGCACACAGCGCGGGGTTAGGTTTTATTATTTAACGGAGGCTCGCTTCTATTTTTGACCCTGGACATGAAAAATGATTGTTAGCCACGGCACATCCCGTTCGAGGATCCAGAAATATGATCATATCTATTATCTTCGAAATGTGTCCGAGTCAGATTTTGACTACCTCCATTACATACTACAAACAGCTCGCTGTAATGTTCGGCGCATAATATGCAAGAATGCTTTCAGATGTCGCCTTTGTATGTGTCACGTTGCAGGATGTAGTAAATTTTAACAATAAGGAGAATTTTGAAAACTAGTGACGTAACATTCTGACGTCCATATTTGTAACAGAAATATTTCAATCTGCCACTGACATCTATATTCGGACCTAGTTGCCAGTTTCGGCAACTATTTATTAAGCAACAGTAAACTATTATGATTTAGTAACTTAATATGTCACTCCCAAGTTTGCTATGTAACTGTATTTGCAATGCCACTTTTACCCCAGCAATAGCGAAATCCGGAGGTTAAGAACCCTGAGTTCAAGATCTCCATTAACTCACAGCACCATCGCCGGTTTCGGCAATTTTAGCTAAAAATGCAAAGGCGACAGAAATACAGTCTGGGTATAAATTAGTTGAGAAATTTCATAACTAAATAATTTAGCCACGGCACATCCCGTTCGATGATCCAGAAATATGATCATATCTGTTATCTTCGAAACGTGTCTGCATACGTTTCTGCGTCGGATTTTGACTATCTCCATTACATATTACAAACAGCTCGCTTTAATTTTCGATGAATAATATGCAAGAATGTTTTCAGATGTCGCCTTCGTATGTGTCACGTTGCAGGATGTAGTAAATTTTAACAATAAGGAGAATTTTGAAAACCAGTGACGTAACATTTCGACGTCCGTATTTGAAACAGAAATACTTCTGCCGATGGCATCTGTATTGGGACCTAGTTATCAGTTTCGGCAATTTTAGCTAAAAATGCATAGGGGACAAAAATACAGGCTGTCCACAAATTAGTTGAGATATTTCATTACTAATATAATAGCCCAGATCTGTCTCTCACTGATCCGGTAACGCTCTGACGTCACCAACAATAAATTAGCGCCATAGCACTGCCAGACGTTAAACAGCATTATTTCATTATTAGAACACCTAAATTTCAGTAATTTTCAATTTAAAAGAGTAATTGTCGTTCTAATTTCAAATTTAATAGCTCTAAAATAGTGAAATAAAATTTGCTATAGATTGATATAAAATTTATCTCGCTATGATCAATAGTTCCCGAGGAATTTTAAATTATATTAATCATATATTTCAAATTAATTTCCGTTTTTAATAGAACGTATTAAAACACGTCAGAGGTATATCATGAGCGTGATATAGTTTGGACGTCACGATGCGTCTGATTATTTATTGCAATCGTGATGATATAATTTGATAATATTTTTTTGGCAGCGTTAAAATTTACACAAAGACATCTGAAATACAAGGAAAATTGTTAAACAACGAAAAATATTTCACACGGAATGCTGTTTACCAAGAGGGTTTTTAAATAAAGAAATATGTAAACAATATGTAAATTAAAAAAATATTTCCTGTTATAAAACATACGTTTATTTTATTTATTTTCAATCAATGTTAAACATTTATCTCGCATATGTATTGATTTAAACACATCAAATTTGACGGGAAATCTTTCGAATGAAGAGGCAATTTGCACCCGTCATACCATGACGGGTGATTTTCTAGTAACTAAATAATTTGCTAATTATTAATTGCAAGGTGCCAGTTCAGTGGCAGATTAGTAGTATTCTATCCTAAATTGGCTGATTGATTGCCCTACGAGTTTCAAATCCACATTTCAGTTGAGATGTAGTTCGTTGTTTTTCATATTTCTTTCGGTGGTTTCGTAACGACGGAGACATATAAAACCGGTGAAAAAAAAGAAATGTTGTCTACGGTTTTATGAAACTCACACCGCTGGGTAAGTGCAACGAAATTTCTGTCGAGAATATCATAAATTTTCTCCAAAAATAGAGACCGATTGCACTGCACTAGGTTTGATCGAGATGAACTCAGAAAGCATGGAAGAAACTGATTTTACAATTGGGACATCTTCAAAGAGCAACCATAATGAACCTTTGTGAAAAATGCTACTTAAACTACCTTATAATCATGTGTATACTCATCTTTGGCTAAATAAAAACTACACATTAAAAAAAACTTTCTTTTTGCCTAACTAATTTGTTTCTACCCTGTATGATGCTTCAAATATACAGTGTTAAGGTTTTTATTTTAGATCAGCATGACGCCACTGGAAATTTTCTTTTTGTTTACGTTCCTTTCAAAAACCCGAGACTACCACTTTTGGATGATTTTACTACGGAAAGGGGTGACAGGCAGTTAGTAAGATGAGCGCTTTTAAGTTCTTCTTTGTTAGGCCATGACCTTCGTCCGATCACGTGTATGTTTTTTTCAGTTAAGTCGCTACAGCAAATCAATAAATGAAATAAAATGTTTCTATATACTGCAAGCAAAATGTAAATATCTCCACCTCCATTTTCCACTTCATTCCTACTTTGGTGAAAACAACTCCGCTTGGCGTATGGGCAAAAGCACGGAGGGTTTCCCGGATCTGAGAATGATCAGAACTGTTCAGCAACGGATTCCGAGACTACCACTTTTGGACGATTTTACACCGGAAAGGGGTGTCAGGCAATGAGTCATATGAGCGTATTTCCGGAGTTCTTTGTTAGATTACGCTCAGTAAAATGTAAACATAACACTTCCATTCTTCACTTTTCCCCTATTTTGATGAAAATAACTCCGCCCGGCGCATGCGCAAAAGCGCAGAGGGTTTCCGAATCCGTTGCTATACAATACTTGCTGCATTTTCTGTACAAGAGGTGGTTAGAGTAAAAATACCCTATTCCGAGCACTATAGAGCAAAAGCAGAGTTCATAGAAACGCGAAATCTCGGTGATATCCATTTCAGAACATGGAAAACCCAATGGCACAAAAATGTTTCCGAAATGAACTTATAGGGTACAAATGCGGGCCGTCCCTCCTATAAACGTAGATCATTCGTCATCGTAGTTATATCAGTTTCGAACTGCAAGTGATGATATAGGGAAGGAATAGACACTTATAATTGTCATAAACATCTAAGCGTCAATGTAATTAATGAAAATAAGGTAAAAATTTTAAAAATGGCAACCTTTACAAGATGTTTTTCGTTTCGCCATGTCTGAAATGCATATTACAGTTAACGTTTAATGTTTATCACAATTTGGGGTAAAAAGCATGGAACCATGAACGACAGACTACGTAGATGAGATAAATTTAATTAAAATTAAACAGAACCGATATTCCGAAGAACAAGCTGGTTGCCAACAGCGGCTAGATCGTAATAATGTTTTAAAAAAATTTAAAACATAAATTACAATTAGAAGAGTTTATCTAACAATCGAATGAAAGTGCATCGACTAAAATTCATCTAAACAAGCACTTCAATAATTTCATTAAAAGTAAATTATAGCAAATATCTAATAATGCATACACACAAGAAAAAACCCCTCATATATAACTTTAAAAATGAATGCCTAAGGGAAGTACATTTAATTCGAAAGCAAATGCGCTAGTAAATATATATTTATACAGAGCCTTGAAGCATTTAGGAAAATGGAAACACAGTATAAATGTTCCAATAAATCCCCGAAATCTAATAAGCTTCTCATTAAGCAACAGATAATGAGATTGTAGGATTTGAAAACAATTTGGATAATACAAAGTTCGTCGGTAAAAGAATCTTTCCGATACCATAGATGATTCAATTACGTGGAAAATATGGAAACATGACAACGTAAAAGGAATTTCTATTCTCCTGGAGGAAGAAGAAATGAAAAACATTTAACCTAGGAAATCGTCCTTTATTAGAATTCGCTTGTTTTCAGGATCTGGCAACGTAGAGGAGTTTACCAAACATGAAATTGAACATCTGTATGCGGAAACAGGGTGGGATTTTTTTAAAGGAGAGTGGAACAAGTGGAAAAAAGCATTTTAATGTTCTATGCCATGAATACTTTCTTTTATTATAGATATTTTCTTTTTCAAACTACAGTGAATTTCTTTTTAAAAAAATTGTCTAACACTGCAAAGTTTTACATGCCAGGAGCATCTTAAAAGTATTATTATTATTATGGAATTTTAACCCTGGGCATTAAAATAAACTAAAAATTGAAGAAAAAATCTTACCTGCTCATTATTTCATCTATATGAAACATACATGCTTAATCTTTACATTTTGCTGGACAAAATTTTAAGAATCCACAGAAAAGAGCAATTTAAAAGGAAAAAATGTGTACTCTTTGAACAATATTATGATGCCATTATTTCTATTTTACTGAAAGGGACCATTTTAAAACTTCTTAAACATTTATTCATTAAAACTCTACAAATGCTTTAATTTCCTTTTAAATTATATATACTTTTGTTATTTTTACAAGTTTTGAATCGGAATTTCTTGGTTATTATCTACGTTTTGTAAAAATTTATCCTGGCATAATGGGAACGTTGTCCAGAGAAATGTATTATTCTAAAAAATAGTTTCAGTTATGATTTGCGTCTAACAAAATAAAAACGACTACTTTCGGTCGAAAGCGGGAGGATTTTTCTTATAATCCTAACAAAGAGTTTATTTTAGTTTTCAACACAAAAACACATCCTCGTAATGGTTGGTGAGTATATTATTTTGCAGAGGATATGGACACGCTCCTTTTCCTTTTAAAATCTTTGCAAAATAAGCTCTGCTACCTATTTCGACATCCTGTTTGATTAACCGTTTTTCAGTTCCCTTATTCATAATGAATGCAGCCATCAAACTAATGATGCTACAAAAGAATAGGGGAAGAAAATATACTTGAGTGATTCGAACTTCCCACAGCTTAGTTCGGAGGGTTTAAGTGAAAGTCTTATGTGCTAAGGGTACTTTATCTGTACCAGCGTGAAACCTGGGGAGGGAAAACCCTCTGGTATGGAATCAGAATCAAACATAAGAAAAACATCGAAGAAAATATAAAGACAATTCCAACAATTTTTACTTCCTCGTATATGAAGTATATACAGAGAAAGAATTGTAGTCGTCAAAAAAATTTAAATAAAAAATAAAAACCTCGATCTCGGTATTCTTTAAGCCGATCATTCACTTCACAGACAAACTGTATATTTTGGAAAGCGAGAAGGAAAAAGAGATAAAAAAAAATCTACGGTAATGAGCCAAACGACTTGCCATGGTTGGAATTCCGTCTGGACTAAAATCGGAACGAAAAATCAGAAGGGCCCTGAAAGAGGCTATCGAAAAGAACAATGCCTTGCGTAGATTGAAGCCTCGCTTCGAGGGTAGCATAAATTAAAATCTGCTGACTGGGGATTCGAAGAGCGATTGACAAGCAGCTGTAGAGAAGGGAAGAAGATCGCCCCCCCCCCAGCTTCGTTCAGAGTTAGCGTCCTTTTAAGTACAAGTGAATGGCGTGCCTGTATTTTTCGATTAAAATGGGTGTGGAAAACAACCGGGCTTAGGACAAATGGCCGGCTCTACATTTAAACCTTCCCGAGTCCTAATACACCACCTTTGGAATTCTAACGATCGGTCTGTGACAACGATAATTCGAAAACTGAACAAGCTACAGAGATGAAATTTGACATATCATATTAACGCCAAAATTAAAGGTAGGTGTAAATTTTGGATCAAATCCGTCCAGAAGTTGACTGTCTGTATATTCGCGTAGACATGAAGAAAATACCTCAGAAATATAAGCTAGTTGGATGAATTTTAGTACGTAAATTTTACACCAAAATTGTAGATCTATTTCAAATTTTGGACTTGTCTTGTCTATTTGTCTGTCCGTGGAGATTTGAGCACGAAAACTCTAAAACACAACAAGATAGCGAAATGAAATTTGGTTATGTTGTCTTTACACCATAATACAGTAGGACCCCGGTAATCCGGACGATTTCAGGCACATGGATGTCCGGATTAGCGAGGTTTTTAAAAAATAACGTAAAACACTTTTTCAAAAATTGTATGTATAGGTACTAAGGTATATTTGTATGAACTAACATTGTATGGATAAATTGAATGAACATGATACAGTATGAACATGATATCTACGTACATACATAATTACTACATATGTAAGCGAATGAACATAATCATTGTCCAAAAAAGTGATTTTTTTCACCGTCATCAGTGCACAGTTCTTCTGCGGAAGGATGGCCAGGACAAATATTCAACAACAATACATCGGCGCGTGACGCCGGCAGTTGACTGCCCTTTGATGCGGGTTTGCATCATTCTCCATGGACCGTCCGGATTACCGAGGGTTCCGGATTAGCGCGTGTCCGGATTACCGGGGTTCTACTGTAGTAGATTTGTATCAAATTATAGATCTAATAGCTCAACAGAAAGAGGTCCAACATGCATACTCTATTGTCGTCACTATAAGACGACGGTAAACACAAAACATGTCATATTGTGAAAGTATACGAGAAAGTAGCAGAGAAAACAATCCGGCTGGTCTTTTTTCACCCTCGCTTTTATCCCAAGATAATTTACACTATCCAACACAGAGAAGACATTAGTTATGTTCACGTCTCGTTTTTGAAGCAACACGAGGGCTGTTTTGGGAGGGGCCTCGTAATTTTAAGCCACGGTCAGATCACAAGAACGACACCTGAGCTGGCACCACTTCTCGAAACTTCCGCACCACACCAGGTTATTCCTGTTGGTTTTTATTACATGGTTTTAATCAATATACCCGGTGCATGCTTGGTAATAGAGCATTGACATTTTTGAGTTTTAACTGATTAGTTGTGTGAGTGAGAATTGATTAGTTTTTTATATTCTTTAAAGAAAAAATGGAAGCAAAAATTGATTGCCAATTCATTCTGTGTGTGTTGTTCGATTTTTGGTTCGATATAATTTGTCTGTGTCTGTTTTGAGTGTGGTTGTAGGTGTTTTTTTTTGTATTTGCGCTGCATCTCACACATTGTATTTTATGGGTGGAATGCCATTGGTAATTAAAACTAGGAATCTATTGTTTGTTTCTCCCCGGCCATGGTAAATTTTCATTAGTAAATAAGTTTCACTCCATATGCTGTTATTTGTATTGTCCCCTTGGCCGAGAGAGCCCTTGAAATGTGAGACTTTTATATATGTTTATATGCATTTCATTTACACCCATGTTGCGGGGTGTAGTATGTAAATATGAGGAAAAAATTTTTAATAAATGCGAATGTGGCATGCCTCCGCCTGCTGGTCGGTTCTCTTCCCCTCCGACTCTTTAATGTCTTAAACCCAGTAGGGTAGGCTGGGTCAGTGTGGGTTGTGTTGCACCATACCAGCGGGAGGACGTTTGACCCCCCTACGTAAGATTTAACGTGCAACGGGCCCAATACACGACGGATCTGCAGTGAAATCTGGTTTCGAAACTAGAACCCTCCGACTCAAAGGCCGAAACCTTACCACTAGGCCACCGCGGCCTCACACAGAGATGCTGCAGTAAGTGACAACCACGGTGGAGATAACATCTTGCAGGTAACTTTTCCATAGCAATTTCTTCTCACAAACAAACCACACCTGCACAGGTTATAACCATTTACACACTGGGTATCATTAACTAAAACTTATACAGAAAGAACTGACAGAGCAAACTTCGATGGTCATGAGTTTTTAAAGGAAAAAGAAGTCCTCTTTAAACATGGTTAGAGACTATTAACGTCGTCTTCACGAGATCTTGCGTGCAGTAGTATTAAATAATATATATCCCGATTTCAAGAACATAATTACCGGTTATGACAATAAGCAGTCATTTCTGGAAGAAAAACGCAATTATACTTTTTTTTGCTGTCGTAGAGAAAAAAAAATCGAGTAACAGATTACAGATAATAAATTTTCATTACAGTTCTTCGTGACTATTCTTCAAAATATTCTTCAGCGTCGTCATAAAATTAAAGCACATGCTTAAGAAAGGAAAAAGTAGTAAAATAAATAATTAGTCGTGCAAACTTGGTAGAAGTTTGTTGCCAAGAATAGCTCCATATAGGGTAGGAGTTGGCAGTTTTCACAATCCTTACGTCTGGATAAATCTTAACATTTTAATAGTAGAATATTTTTGCGATTAATATACAGTTCATGGCAAATAAATATTAATCTTAAATAAATATATATATACAGAGAGAGAACTGCTAATGTTTCCTTAGATTTCAATCTTTCAGGGAATAAAATCTTAATGAAATTAGTTTCAAAAACAAAATCCAGAACACCTTTCTCACAATCGAATCAATTCAAGGTCACGTGATGCACGTCAAATGCGCCACACCAGTTTTGGAATCCATTACGTATCCTGCAGGAGGCAGAAGTAAGTGACATCACAGCACAATGTATGGCATGGATTTAGATGCTAGATGGTATGCGTTTTACCGCTGTCATGTGACTATGATATCACGAAAACTGGCTTTTCTTTGTGTTTCTATCTAATGGTAGAAAATCAGCTATCTCTTCCAAGTTTAAATGGAATTATATATAAAAGGGGACAACAAATACTCGTATAAAATTAAGGTTGAAATCTAGAAGTTGGTACACACTCTTAAAGCGCAGCCAAATCGCCAAAGCAAGACGTTGACCGCCGCACTTCATTGCCGCCAAGTTGACAAAGCTAAATGCAGGTAATACTTGCATTAGCTTTGGCGCCATTTTAAGAGTGTGTACCAACTTCTAGATTTCAATCAAAATTAAATCTCATCCGTTTAAAAAAAAACTTACCAGATGTAGCAGAATCCGTAACATATTAATAAAAAAATTAACTGTAGAAAAAAATTCCCATTTTGATTTCTGTTGGCAAATCTTTGTATTTGGAAAAATTATTCCATCGCAAATATTTACAAGCGACAGTATATAATGAAACCAAATAAGCCGTTGCCAAAAATTCTTCAAAAGAAAAACAAATGATCTTCCGCTTTTCCGATCGTCAAAATGATCCCATTCGGCAATTTTACAAGTTTTCATATTAAAATAATATATTTTTGGGGTCTTTCTTTTTAAACAAATTTTATTGCAAGATGTAATTCACGATTTCAATAAAAAATACTCTATAAGTTTTGACTCCAGGATAGTAATTATTCAATTTAATAAGAAGGGATATAAACCTTAACGGAATATGATGCACAGAACTCGAAACACACATTACGTTAACGCATCTTCATTAAAAAAAGTTTGTATTCATTCGGTAGCCATAGACAACTCTAATTGAGAGCACGCTTTTAGATTAAATCTGCAAGCATAGAAAAAGATATTTCTCATTTCTAAATTAATGATTAATGGAATTTTATTTGTACAAAGATGGCAGCACCAAAAGGTTTCAGTTTCAGACAGCAGGAAAACATTAACTGCTCTACAACGAATATAGACTATTATCATTTCTTTTCATTTAACAACATTTATGTTGGCATACATTAAAACCTTTTCAGTACGTCGCTCAAAAACCGCTCCAAAACGACGACTCACTATCGAATCTTGGTTCAGTATATCATAAAGTACTTAATTTAGGCGTATAGTATAATGGTAGATGTCTATTTTTAATGAGATTTCATAACCACTTTAATATGTTAATGTGCTTTTAATTTCAGACAATATTAATATAATTTAGAATAATTTGAAATTTAAAGAATTCCAATTTTTTAAAAAAAATAATTGATTAACATGTAATGGCAATTGCAGCACTTTTAATGCAATATTTGGTCTTGAATAACCATCTACTGTCTGTCCCCACGAGAACTGTCGCCGCCAAATTGTCTAGTTTACGGCGGTCGCTATAGCAACTGGTTATGCTAGGGAAGATCCATTTCAAATAGGAGGAATCCAACGGAAGTCGGAGTTTTTTATTCTTGGAGCCAATTTGCGACGGAACACATTTGAATGAATTTCTACCAACAAAAAATGGATTCTTCTTACGATAACCTGTTTCTATAGCGACCGCCGTAAACTAGACAATTTGGCGGCGACAGTTCTCGTGACGGACATACATTATAGACATTTCTTCGTTCTCGAATTTTTATTACAAAAGATATAACAAGAAGTTTATTCTCATTAGTTGATAAATTGCGGTATTTTGGATAATTTTATTGCAATACTCCTTCTTATTCTTTTTTTTATGAAGAGCAGGTTGCAATAAAATGTCCAAATTTTAATTTTGTTCAAAAAATATATATGTTAGTTTCCGTAGTTGTAACATTTGATTTTGGATAGCAACAAAATCACAGTGAATTGAATTCGCTAATTGAATTATTTTCTTCCATAGACGACGCACTATCATACCTATGAAGTTATCAAGATAGTTTTCAACGCTGAAATGGACAGACATGAATCGGGACTAAGAAAACTCGACATACTAAGAGCGACCGATGATGCATACTATTGGAAGTTCCACTGTATGTCGGATTTTTACTTCATGGTAGTTTTCCGGATTTTTGAAATCAAGTGGAAGTTCTTATCAGTACAGAATTTTTCAAACTGATCAAGTAATGATAAGTACAAAATGTTTCTTACAATAACCTTACCTGAGTTAATCATAATTGAAAACTTTTTTGCTGCAGTCCTTGTTGGTTTCTATTTGCTTTTAGGAAAATTTGCAAGGACCTAAAAAACTTAAAGCGTTAGCTTCGATTGTCGTGTCGCTTATTTTGAATTCCAATACAGTCACTGCGAATTGAGTTAATATCCTTAAACATTTTTTTTCTCTTATGGTTTTAAGTGACTCATTATCGAATATCTGCGATGTTATAAAGATTATTTCAACACATTAAACATGAAAAGGAATTAATCGGGATAAAGGCAAAACGACGTATTAAAGAAGTTTCACTGCATACTTTACAGTGCAGAAAACATCTCGGATTTTCCAAATAAATATCTCAACAGGAACACAGCTATTTTAAGGAAAACTGGAAACGTCGTTTTGTGCACAAAGAATAGAATGTTCCAGAAGGATAAATATGATTTCCCTGCCTCGTCTACCAACTAATTAGTGACATAAAATTCAGTTCAGTGCTTCCTTGTGAATTATGGCTGCGATACAAAATTGATTACAGCTCTGGTATTAATGAAAATGATGTCTCGAATATTCCAGATCCTTTGCGCTGAAATTGCTCATTAATGACGTACAATAACCTTTCGCGAGGCTAGTGGATGAAATCGCCGACTCAATTTCAATAAAATGGTTATTATCAACTGAGAATGACGGTAACAACCTTTGAATAGAAAAGGTTAAATCAAGAATCACGTTGATTTAACCTAGACGCGGCAAAAGAGAATCTTATGTTATAAATAAATATTTTTAAATATACCTTTCAACAAATAAAATAAAAAACGATCTAAAATTTAAGAAATAATAAATTACACATTGGGGGGAAAATGCAAATCTGATATCAATGGAATCAATTCATGGTTGAAAATTATGTCACAATCATTTTCATTTTGGAATCCATTGCGCACATTGAAGGGGAAAACAGTACGTGACATCATAGCACAACGTGCAGTTCATCAGCCACGTTTTTCATGTAAATGCAGCGTCACATGAATTGACTCCACTGTATATCCGATGTACTAATTAGTAATGTAGCATAATGTCTTTATTGACCTCTAATTTACGAATTCATGTCTTCATGAAGTAAAAATGCACATTCTTTCTCCTTCTCCCTCCCACGTAATGTTACTTTCCCTATGATCGTAGTAAAGGCACACGATCTAAAAGGTCGATAATGTTAATGTAACATCACGTGAATCCACTCCATTGTAAATTCGATGCACTCATTAGTAACGCAGTGGACTCGCATTTTTATTGGCCTCTAATTTACGAATTCATGCCTTTACGAACTAAAAATACATACATATTCTCTATTTTTCTACGTAATCTTATTATCTTAATGACCACAGTACAGTAATAAGATCTGGAGGTCAAGGTTGAAGGAGAAGTAAAAACTTAATACGGTGTTTACTCTGAGAGTGCAAATGTTTCACGTTCAACAAGGTGGCATTCATGTAAGAAGCCAAAGTTTGGAAGACTTCATATTGCGATTTAAAAATGTAAAATTAAAATCAAGTAGATTTTATAAAATAAATATTACCTATACGCGTCAAAATCGGTAGATTCAAAAGTTAGATATTAAAATATATTTCGAAAGCAACACGTGAATAATTTCATTATTTCGGAGAAAATGTAAAACTGCTTGGAATAAAAGTGAAATATTTAGAATTTTAACACGATAACGTTATACTATTTGCAACATGCAAAAATCGTCCAAAACGCTTTACAGGGCAGAAGGTTGGACCTAGAGCTACCAAATTTAGCACGTAGTTACTTCTTGGGTAGTAGGTGCTCACTAAAAGTTTTAATTGAAAATAATTGAAATGTTGACGCCTTTGCTCAATAATTTAGCATATTATCGCACAAAAACCATTTTCACACAACTTTAGAATTTAAAAAAAAATTATCTTTTCAGTGATACTACAATTTTTACTTGAATATTAACACATTTAAAAATACTTTTAAATATATTCTACAATAATACTTTTCATTGTTTTACTCACTGTGTTTATACTCACGCGCGTTGCGACGACATTAAATATATTCTGTGTGTGAACGCTATCGTTGCTATCATTTAAGAGTACATTTTTTAAATAATACAATGACCAGCGAATGAAGCCTAAAACATTATCATGCTACTATGTTTCGGGACTAAAGGTTCGAAGTTCCTTTAAATATTTTTTTAGTAAATTACTTTAAAAAAGCTAAATATTTCCTCAACAGTTTTCAAATATTTTTTTTTAAATAAGTTAAGTTTAGGATAAAGGTTTAAGACATAAAATTGTAAACAAAGGAATCAAAAGTGATGTGTTAGTGAAAGTTTTAAATCACAGAAACAATCACGTACGTCGACTCAATGCCTCCCTCTGAAAAGTGAGGTTAGCGAATGAATAAGCAAGGATAATATCTCGGAAATAACAAATAATGTGCCCATACCAGTCATGAGATGACGCGCAAAATAGTTTTTCCTTAACACCCGCTAAATAAGCAGGAAAAACCGAAGAGACTAAACACTATTATTTTCTGAACAGGGAAATGTCTTTGAAGTTGAGAAAATCCAGAATTATGGAAGAAAACAACTACTTTGAAGTTAGAGAAGGTGGTCTCTAATCTATGGGCAGTTTATTCGAAGACGACTACTCTTAAAAATTAGTTTAAATTAGTATTTATTAATTAACTGTTTATTACTATTAAATTAGTATTTCTAAAAAAATGTATGTAAAGATACTAGGGGATTTCGATGAGACAAATTAATCTATTACTGCAGAATGCAATACAAAGCTTACTTCCTGACTCTGTGGGGATTAATTCCCAAACACCAATGTCCGAACCAATTACGTGCAAAATGCGATAATTTTTATTATTCTACATCCTACGTTATCTTATTACTCTATATCCTACATTATCTTCAAATAATGCATTGACTCATATAACTCATTGTACATTAAAACTATAGAGTTCGGAAGGCCAGATAAGATTATAATTGAACGATATTCCCATGACTTAAAAGCTTTCATGGTATCCCAAGTACAACCATAAGCTATGTAAATCCGTTTATAGTAAAACTTTCACACACGGAAAAAAAAAATGTTATATAAAACCCATTCAAAGGTTAAGTTAAAAAGTGAGCTACTGCGCGATCAAAATTGCACAAATATTTCCCAGACTATGCGATTAAGCCGCGGTGGCCTAGTGGTAAGGAGTCGACCTCTGAGGGTTCCAGATTCGAAACCTGATTCCGCTGAAGATCCGTCGTGTATTGGGCCTGTTGCACATTAAATCACACGTAGGGGGTCGAACGGTCTCAAGCTGGTGTGGTGCGGAAGTTTGGAGAGAGGTACCAGCTCAGGTGTCGTCCTCGTCATCTGACAGCGGTTCAAAATGACGAGGTCCGTCCCAAAGCAGCTCTCATGTGGCTTCAAAACGGGACATTAATACAACTAAACTAAACTAAACTAAACTAAACTAAACTCCGAGGCTATGCGAAATCAATCCTGGAGATAGAAAACAAAAACACAAGACACGACCGTATGAGCACGTTCATTCATTTTCCAACGGAAGAAACAAATGCTATTAAAAAGATCAATAGAATTAACTTTATTTCACGAGAAAATAATTAGAACTATTGTATTGCATTTTTTGTTACTTAATTAACGGAATCACGTTTCCAGCAATTGATGCCTCCAATTCGGCGATGTTCAAAACAGTAGATACAGTCTATCTATCACGAGAACTGTCATAATGAATGTTAAAAGAGCTTAATAACATCTACCTTAGAAATGGGCATCGTATTATTTTGTTCGAACTATATAGTGCCGTATAGGCGGTAGATGTAGCCTATCTATCAAGAGAATCAAAATAAGAAACATAAAAGGAGTGCAAGAATGACTGTAATAGAAATAAGCATTGTATTATTTTGCATGAATGATACAGTACCACCTTCATTTTGTTCACGGATTATCACCTGCTGAAAATGATACAGTTTCTATAGCAACGGACAAGAACTGGCAATATGTCTGGGGCAACACAATAGAAACAACAAGTGAAACCAACTCAACATTCATCAAAGAAATTTCATAAATTGGAGACAGCGTGAAGTGGAATACCAAACATTTTCGGGAAATGAAATATCAACCCTCAAGAGAGAATCCCAAAACAAAACAAGATATGAATGAATAAATATCATTCAGGCTCATAAGGGGGGAAAAGGCTTTTAAACTTCAAATGAAATCTCTAATTTGTGAAGTATTCGTATTTTTCTGTTATTTAACTAACTAAATTACGTTTTCATCAACTGATGTTTTCAATTTGGTAGAGTTCACCCATTAGATACAACCTATCTATCAAGAGAACTGTTATTTGAAATAATAACGAGGTTATATTAATAGCAGTCATACAAATTAGCACCTTTTTCTGTATGAACGATCTAGCGCCGACATCAACTATGTTCAAGCCGGTACAGTCTTTCCATTGCGAGAAATGACATAAGAAACATATAGGGAACATGAAGAGCGTAGTAAAGGCTGTCATTGTATTATTTTGCATGAACGATTTAATGCTACTTTCATTTAGTTCGCGCATGTTAAACAAAGGGATTATCACCTAAAGAAAATGGGTCACATCCAATTACCACGGCAACGAACAAGATCTGACATTACGTCTGGGGAAGTTCTTTTGTGCAAGCATTACAAGATCCATCACAACATTTTATACAGGAGACATTCGAAAACAAACGGATCAAAAGACGATGCAACTGAGGCAGCACAATAGAAACAACATGTGACACCAACTCACCATTCATCGAGGAAATTTCCGGACAAATTTCATATATCGGTGACAGCGTGATCCCGGAAGTGGAATACCTCCTCTCCAGGAAACTTTCCCATGAGGTAGAAGTCCTCGGTTTCGGTCTGAACTTCATTTTCACCTCCAACCCCTTTCTTCACATCGATTCAACGGAGACATAAAAGGGAACGAACGACACAACGCTGTGATATCTGGTGATTAAACTTTCCTCATTGTGATTTACCTTTTGCGACACATGTGTTTCGTTGGATGGAAAGACGGTAAGGATAAAAAAAAGGAAAAATGAGATAGAAAATAAGATGATAACCCTCGTATTATGTGATCGGAGGAGATATGACAGCGTTCATGGTCGTTTGAATCAAGAATACTTGAGCTCAGAAAGAGGGAAAGGTTTGATTTGGATCACGTTTGGCGTTTTTGTCACAACCTTTCCGGCGCGTGTGAGATCCCCTTATTTTCCTTCCTTTTTGTGTGGATACAATAATCAATATTGCAGACACGTAAGTTTCGCTTAGTTTTCAAGGCTAGAAGAGACAGCTCATAAGTAGGGTAAGACATAATTTATTGTGCTTGATGCCAACCGCTCAGTATCATCAGTGTTTGACAACACTAAAATTAAAATTTCGGACACAATAGAGGAAAACTTTTGCAATTTAATTTCACTCTTTTTAGCTTAATGAGGTTTTCAAGATCAATAAGCGAAGCAGACAAGAAAAATCAATGCATTGATTGTTAAACGAGTAAGGCTTTCAACTTTCGATATAAATTAAAGTAGGGCATTTCTTAGTAGTTATAGGGATAAATTTGCTAAGTTACTACGAATACATAAAAGAACAAATCGCGTAGAAATGGAAATTAATAATTTATTGTGCTTGATGCCAACCGCTCAGTATCATCAGTGTTTAACAACATTAAAATTAAAATCTCGGGCACAATAGAGGGAAAAGTTTGCAGTTTAATTTCACTCGTTTTAGTTTAATGAAATTTTGAAGATCAATATGGGAAGAATAATATTCTTGAACAATCAATGCATTGGTTGTTCAACGAGTATGACCTTTAATTTTCGGTATAAATTAAAGTAAGACACTTCTTAGTAGTTATAGTGATAAATTTGCTGTGTTACTACGGATACATTACAGAACAAATCACGTAGAAATGGAACTTCAAAGTACAATGGAACTTGGCTAATTCGAACCTTTTTTATTAAAATTCGTCCGCAATTCAATTTTTTTTCTTTGGTCCCTTTCATTTCCAAACATAATATTAAACTATCATCTATAATTAAAATTTATTTTGGTTAATTTGAAGTGAAAACTAAAATTTGCAAAAAAAAATATTTTTATTTCCGATCAGTTTCATTAGTTAAAATACATCCGTACCTTGTATCCTAAGTGATAGAAAGTGAATAATTTTTACAGTCTTTCATTTACTCGAGAACTTAACATTGTATATAATGTAATCAATCAAAAAAGCAATAAAATATTTATTATGCATTTAAAAAACTTTGGAAGACATTAGATGTAAATTGTACCTTTTATTTGAAATTTTATTGCACAACTGTTGCACTCAAAATGCTATATACTGTTTATTTATTAGAAAAAACTCACTTATGCGCTGAAATAATTCATAAAATTATTAACATCTTTAAATTATAATTTTTAATGCTTTATTTAAAAATATTACCAACTGTTTTATTTATTATATTTTATTTATTAAACTGTTAAAAAGATCTTTACTGCCATTTTTAGTTCAAAAATTGCCGTTTTCTCTTGCTGCACTAATTTTTAGTTGCAGTTTTTCTAATTCGAATTTTTTTGGATAAATCGAATTTTTATTGTTGTCATCTTCGAATCATCCAAGTTCCACTATAATTTATTTCAAGATTGCTCTTTATTTACCTAATAAAAGCGGTCTCTAAGGATAGATGAGTTCTTTTTGCAGCATAATAAGAAAAACAATAAAAAAATTATAATTCTTTTAATAAACAAGCTAGATGTGAATTGTATTATTTACTTTAAAGTTTTACTGTATAGTTGTATTCAAAACACTGTACTAATTGTTCATTAAAATTACACATTTATTTACTTAAATTATGATTTTTATAGTTATTAAAATTTTAAATTATAATTATTATCCCTCTATTTAATCAGGTTATTTACTGCTTATTTATTAATTATGTATCATTTATTAAATTGTTGAATATGAACAACAAATCTTTATTGCCATTTTCTCTTACTGTACTCATTTTTAGTATTTCAGTTTATCTTAAATCGAATTTTTGGGTAACTCGAATTTTTATTGTCAGTCAAGTTCC
Organism: Araneus ventricosus; assembly: GCA_013235015.1. Classification (NCBI taxonomy): domain Eukaryota; kingdom Metazoa; phylum Arthropoda; class Arachnida; order Araneae; family Araneidae; genus Araneus; species Araneus ventricosus. The sequence goes on from BGPR01001435.1 coordinate 121,263, forward strand.
ATCGTAATTTTTTCAACTTTCTTCTTTAAGTATTTAATAAAAGGACATAAGTGTTCCTTTTGTTACAAATAATAGACTGCTCCACAGATTTAATTAAATGCGAAACGTATAACCTGATTATTTTTCTATTAGAATTTAATCATATTATCATGAGAAATAACACAAATGTTTAATTCAAATCGCAGAAAAGGAAGCTGAGAAAGAAGCGATTCAAACAGTCCTTACTTACACACAACCACGACTGCAAACACGTCTGCAGTTTTAAAGATATCACAGACAACATCTGCCGCATGGTGCGATTTTTTTTCCCTCCAAAAAGGACGATTATGGTAGCAGTAGAGATAACTAAAATAATCAAAATGCAATCCCAGGTTTCTTTCATTTTTAAAGTAAAGTCGCATAAACTTGCACTTTCACAAGTTCATAGTCAAGACTCAATTTTCAAAATGCAGCTGCTACTTCGACAGATGAAAACGCATTAAGTGGAAAACAATATTTCACTGGCTGCGTTAAAAATAAGTTATATGAAATAAATAAAACAAAATTCGTTTTAGAGAAGGGAGAGAGAGCAGTGGTAATAGAAACATCAAATCGCAGAGGTATGAATTTTAGTACATGGGAAATACAGATGGAAAAAAAACTCATATTCTGGAAAAGAAACATCCAGCGGAAAAGACCATTTTTCACATTATACCCCTTTGTTTTTATTAATTTTATATTAATCATTTTTTATTAACTCTAATTTTTATGTATTAATTAAATTGATTTTATCTGTCTAGGACAACTGTTAGTATCTATAGCACTTCTACATCACTTACAATTCGTATTTATTACGCATCAATGAATGAATTATTATACGACGAAAATCGAATTATGTTTATACAAGGGACTCTTCGATAAGCCTTAATATCTGGTTCATTTTTGTGTCGGTCGTTTCTCTATGTTTTGAAGTGCATAACACAGAGACTTTGTGTTTTTACGACCCCTGATATGATATAGGTTCTCAATTTTGCTCTTACCAGGGAAACGGGGGATTAACCAGTTGGTACTTTTGATTTTTCACTTAAAGAGAAAAAGTATATCATTCAAAATTATATTCAGCATCCTTTTTCTGACTTCGATATTTTTTCAAAACATCAAATTAAACGACACCTGTAAACGTTTTTCCATCAATAAAATGAAAAAAAAAAGAAAATAGGCAATTATGGAAAGAATATCATGGAAGAATACTGCTCGCCAAAATACTGTGTTTTTTCTGCGCAACAGAAATAAATTTATTTTTCTTTGTATTTACTCCATTATTCATGTTATAATTCCGTAATTTTTATTTGTACTTTAAGCTTCGTCGTACAATGAAGGGTACTGAATATGATTTTGAAAGAGCACGTCTTTTCTTTGAAGAATTTTGTTCAGAATTTCAAAAAGATCTACAATTTTGCGTTTTTGATTAATCACCTTCATATACTCACCAATACACAGACCGACAGAGAGTTACCCCGTTTACGGTGTTTGTCCAAAACTTCATGCAAATATAATTTTCAGGTGATAAAATCTTATGCCAAATTACACCCATCCGGCTCAGTGCGTTTCTGAGTTACATTTTTCACGTTCATACGGAGAGACAGGCAGCCGTTTGACGGATTTAGTCCAAAATTCGATACAAATCTGCATTTTTGTTGTTAAAAATCACATGCCAAATTTCGATAATCTAGGTCGTTTCGTTTATGAGTTATCGCTTTTACATACACATGGATAGACAGACATAATTTCAAAACTGCCTTTTTCGGCAGGTCGAAAACGCAGATTCATCAAAATCTCAAGACCGAATTTTGTAGATGATTACAATACTTTCTCTTCGTACGCTTCATATACGAGAAAGTACAAAAAAAAAAAAGCTAAAAGATTCGAAACCTCCAAAAGAAAATAATTCTATTAAGACAATAAAATCATTACAATTTTTATGTTTCATTTCCCTCTCAAAAACGAATGCGCAAGTTACCAACCTTTTAATTTACAAGAACAATCACGAAGCAGGCAAAAATAACATGCGAATATTAGCATGAAACACATTAGAACACGAGAAAATAAGAAAAAAAAACATATAAAGAAATACAAGTCAAAATAATGCTTGATCAATCAAATGGTAAGTGGCTTTGCATTGGGAATCTATACATAAACATATTGTTTTATTCTGCCAAAAAGTAATTTTCAGTGTGTGACAGTGATAGTGGCAGATTTAACAACTGCTTTGAGTGTGTTTCCTTAACCACAACATAAAGCATATGCTTGATGAACATAAACATCCACTAATAATAAAAAGAAAACATATTGGATTAACTTTTATACAGAATACACTTTTCCCTGCGAAAAAATGGCGAGCATCATGACGGCAACTGTCGACATTTCAGTCACGAGACTTCTCAGTTTAACAGTATCCGTAAGTTGCCAGCTGGATTATCTAAGATTTTTCTTTAATATTTTAATGGAGTCAATTTATTCCAGTGATATGTGTCAACTCGCGCCGCGCCAGGTTAATTGTGGAATCAGTCGCGGATTTTGCAGGGGAAAAAAGGATATGACGTCACAGCGTAAGACAACATGTTGGGTGTTAGATGATTTGCACAGTTGCGTCTGTCATGTGAGAGTGAAATTACACGAATTATTATTCTTAAATGACCAGGTATCAAACATCAAATTGAATCGTTTAGAAAAATGATAGTTAAAAGTTTACTTCCAAAAGCGCTTTTCCTACATTTTTTTAATATACAGTAAAATCCCGGTTAACCGAAACCCGGGTTATCTAAAATGGTTCTGAATTCGCAAATCCAAAAAACACATATTGTACTGCAAGGGAAAAATCGCGAAGGCGAGACATTTTGCAACGATTTCCCTGCTTTTTTACTTTCTCGTATACGAACTATACAAAAGAGAAAGTATTGTAATCGTCAAAAAATTCGAACTCGAGATTTTGACGAATCTCCACGTTTTAGACCTCCCTGAGTCCGAAAAACACAATTTTGGAATTATGTCTGTCTGTGTGTCTGTGAACACGATAACTCGAAAACTATTAGAGATACAAGGATGAAATTTGGTATGTGGTCTTTACACATAATTTGTAGGTTTCTAGTAAATTTTGGACGAAATCCGTCAACGGGAAGCCTGTCTGTCTGTGTGTCCGAAGTCACGTGAACACTATAACTCAAAAACTTGAATAGCTGGATGGATAAAATTTGGTGCACATTTTATCGTCACGAATGTAGGTCCGTATGAAATTGTAGGCCAAATCCGTCAAAGGGTTGACTGTCTGTCGGTCTGTATAATTTACTATTGAAACCAATCCGTTATCTCCACGCGCATGCGTACTGGAAGCAATCTTCTGTGCACGCGAAAGGAGCGAATTACGTCAATTTGTCCTTGAGACGGCAAGAGTGAAACCTAGCAGTGTGCGACAGATATGCGTTTTAATCGGTGCGCATCGTTTTGAATTTTATTCTTTACCTAGATATTATTCGATCACTATAATGAAAAACCTTCTGATAGTCATTGGATTCTGGATAACAGTAGGTTCGAATTTTTTTAGTCACGCGGGAGAAGGAGAAACGGCACGTTTTTGGGGAAGTATACGAGAAAGTTCAGGGGAGAACACTCCCGCTGGTTCTTTTAAGCCTACCGAAAAATGTCAGTGATTAGCTTTAGAATGCTAAAATTACAATTAATGGGTATTAACAATAATAGTTACTAAATTGTTTACCTTTGCCCTATCAGGTACACAGCGCTCGAACTCGCCGGTGCGAATATTGCACCCGAAGGAGGGCTAACTTTAATAAAGAATATAAGTGTAGCTTACAAAGATATTATTGAATTCGTTTTACACTCAAAACATTTCAGAATTATATACAAGATAGTAATAGATGTTCATGGCTTAACCGAAAAAATCGTTATCGATCCCTCCCCCCCTTTAGTTTGGTTAACCGGGGTTGTACTGTATTAACAAGCATTGAAATACTAAATTAAATTGATTTGACATTCACATAAAAAATTTAAATGAATTTAAAAAAAAGATTAACGTCTAGGTACTGGCTTTTTTCCCTTTTTCTTCTTCTTGCAACCATATGGAAAAGCCATTAAATCTACAAATACATTACTATGATATTTGTAAAAAAATGTTTATTTCGAACTGAGAAGGCCGTTTCCTCCTTATATTTAGGTTGCTATGCTTTTATAACCTTCAAAAACTGACGAGTACATAAAAGGACATTAATGATAAGACCATTATAAAAAGATGGGTAAAGATTGTTAGAAGTTAATAAATGTATTCTTTCAGATCGATGGATCGAATATCGGACACTCAGGTGCACCTTTAATTGTTTCAATACAAAATTTGGTTAATAGAGTTAGTTACAAACAAAGCATGCGCACAAGATCTGAAAATTTTAGAACCTACCGTGATTCAAAAAAGGGCTTTGGTTTGTGAATGTCCCAATAGTATCGAAAGATTGGGTTGAATGCGCCCCTGCAGAAATAAAAGACAGTAAACACAATATTAGGAAAAAGAAATATTTTGTTGACACTTTATAATTTTTTACGCATGTTATTGGAAAAAAATACTGAATGAATGGAGGCATTTGGCAATTTTCAAAATTTGTTAATTTCACAAAAAAATTTTCCTAATTATTAATTTCGAATTGAGAAAGCCTCAAAAAATATTTTTCCTAAATTTTTTTCTCATGTTCAAATGTTCATATAATAAAAAATAATAATAAATAAGAATATCATGTAATAAATAGCATGTATAATAATAATTAGAATAAACTTTGAGTGATTCGAATTTTGGGATGCATTGTCGCCTTGTAATCTTTTAACAAAACAAGTTTCACTATATTCGTTTATTCCTATGGTTATAAATAATGTCAACCTTTATATCCTTATAGTTTTGAAAACTTTTGTGCTTTTGACATATGGGCGTCTGCTTTACAACTTTTATTTTAATTCCGTAGCTTAATTTATTTATTTTCCGTTTTCTAAATTAATAAAAAAGACCAGTCATCAGATTGCACCAACACCGAGTTCTTTTCCTAATTCAGGCGCCAAATGCTAATCCATTCCCTCTTAATTCGAAATTCTTTTTCGACATATTTACGTCAAAAACTGTAAAGAATGTTCGGAAGTTCAACATAAAAGTGAAAGAAACTAGCGTACTTTCAAAGAAAATTTTTAAAATAAATAATTACTTTTGTTTTGTAGGTGGTAAAATAAAAGAACGCTACAGTAATTCCTTTACGCATAATTAACAGCAAAGTACCTAAAGTGAGTTTCGTTCTGGACGTTAGGTAAATGTTTTACGGATACATAAACGCGAAGAAGGATAATGCTCGTAGCATTTACTTCTTTAATTTTATTAATTACTAGAAGGAAATAATTCCGAAATGTTAGTTATTTCCTTAAAGACAACAAATATCATTGTGAAAAAGTCAAAGTTTTGCTTTGATCCTGATGCTGATCGTTTATGATTTGTCGCAGGATATTTGAGTGAAAATTAAGGTAAGGAGCAATAATTATAAATAAAATATTACAAAGCAAGATATACGTTGGGAACTCTTGTTTAGCAAACTGATGCTTTACGGTCGTCACGAACAAAATAAATTGTACGCGGAAATTCGAAAAGAATCACACAGAGATTACACGAACACTTTTATACACACACTTTTATTTAACACGAGTTCTTTCATGTTTGTAAGAACAAAAATTTGTAATCGATTTTCCACTCACTTCCTGATTGCTATATTCTGAAATCTTGTCTCTTCCGGATTACAATGCAATATTTTCTAGGATTTAATTATCAATTTAATTAATTTAACAATTAATTAAACTTTATATTTAAACAAGAACAAATTGGATATTCAGACGTTGTTCTACCAAAGTTTTCCTGAAGATTTTTCCTGCTGATAACCAGATCGTACTTTTAAGGTAAGAAATTAAGAATATTAGAAGAAGGTACGAATTAAAATACATGTTCACAGAATAAAAATGTTATTTAATATGATGCTGAAAACAGTATGAGTAGAAAATGAAGCCGTAATGAATATTATAAAAAAAATTCCACACATTAATTTTAGAAAATTTAAATATATTATGAATATAATTAGAATTTCAATTAGCTTGAAACATTTTTATATACGCTTTACGCTTTTGCAAAGGTGCAGAGATCTTTTTTTTTGAATTCATGAATTTTCATAAAAATATTTTCTACTTTTTAGTAACTGATAAAAGGCTATTTCATTCTAAAGTTTATATTTATTATTTTATCTACACTAACACAACATTAACGCAACTTCAGAATTCGCCATTTCACACAATTTAGTTATTCGCGGTCCATTTTATTTTACTCCGCGTCAATTCCCCAATATATATTTATAAATATACTAGCTGTTACCCGCGACTTCGTGCGGAAGAATTTGAATTATTCTTTTTTTAATTCACGAATGTAAATGTTTTGTTGCATTTTGAAAGGGGAAAGTAAAAGTTCTGACGGTTGATAATACTTAATTGGACGACTGACAGGAGTGTACTGTACATGTATGATGATATAGTTATGTAAATTGTTTATCTTTACTAATATACTTTTGTATACCACGTTATTTGCACGGATGTAGAGATTGTGTGGGCTGGACACACGTGAACACGCCACATATAGTTGCCCATACGAAAAATATGATTTTTCCAAATGTACGCCTCCCACTTTCAGTGTCTGGCCTGAGCCTGGCAAATGATATTTTTAAAGGGATTTGTTACCTTTTGAACTGAGATGATAAATCCTTCGGTATTATCGGAAGGCGTGGAATTAAAACACTCTCTCTTCTCCCTATATCAGTCATAACAGTAGCTTTCACGACGTTTGGATCTAGGTGTGTAATTTGTAACCGTGATCCATTGCGCAGTCTCGGTATATCGAGGTTACGTATTAGAAGTACTGGCACACCGACATTCAATCTCGGCTTGTCGGAAGGGCCCCTGACAATTCTAAGATGTTGAAGAGCTCTACAGAATATGATGTTCCTTGTCAATGCCCATTACCGTATCTCCATATGGATATTCTGTAATATCTCACTGTGAAAATTAAACAAAACATCGAGAGAATAATTCACTAAAACGTCATTGGATCACTGTGAAACCGTATTAAAAGCTGTAAATGCTACGACAACAGGAAACTGGAAGTGTAAAGTCTCCTTTGTTGTTTTTGGTGAAAGAAAGCAATATTTTCTTATATTAACTTTAACACTGGCAAAAGCCTGCGCGCGAAACAGTAATTTGGCTTGAATTTATTTCTATAAGAATAAAAAGTATTGGTAGAAATTACGTTAAAAAATACTTTTAAACCTTTATAGCAATCAGAGAAAACATTTCATCGCAATGGAATTAATAGCTTTAAAAAGATCATTTTCTGGTCTTTAAAATGGCATAAAAATAATTGTTGTCTAATAAAGATTTCAGAAGTTATTGGCAAAAAACGTCTAAGCGTTAGGCTTAAAAGCGGCTGATGTTCGTTATTTAATTAAATATCTTAAGAACTAATTAACTCTGAAAGATGAAAATAGCACCTTTGACCTAAAAATATGCTCTAGAATGCCGTGTGTAAATTTCATGTCGCTACCGTTTACCGTTTAGGAGGAGTTCTTGTGACCGACCGACCGACAGACAAATACATGTAATTTCTGCCTTATTTTATAGATACAGTGGCTCCCAATAGTTTTCGTACACTTACGATTTTCAATGAAATAGGGCTCTATCCATGAATTAAAATTAATATTTCGGAATAGGTATTTAATAATAAGATCTATAAACTATTCTTAACAAAACTACATGAAATATTTTAAGAACATAGTAAAACTTTATTTTTACGAAATCAATAATCAAAAAGTAACAAAAATTTTATCTCACAAAAGTCTTCGTACACTGAAATATTTTCGGATAAATTCATAACTTAAATTATCGTCTGTCACTTTATTTTTATTTTTGCATTGTGTGGGATTTATAAAATCGTTTGGCTTTAATTTTTGTTTGCTTACACCCTAATATTCTATTTATTATTTAAAAATGGCTCGTAGTCGCAAAGAAACAACAATAAGCATTCGAAAATTGATTATTTTTCATCATAGTAGTGGTAAATCAGTTCGGAATGTCGCTAAATTAGTTAATTTATCCCATTCTACAGGGCAATATGTGATAAAACGCTTTAAAGAAGAAAATCGGATCGAAAACAAGGTAAGAAAATGTCGAGCGGCAAAGTTTACAGAAAGCGATCAGGGATTTATAATTAGAAAATTTGTGAAAAATCCACGTTTGAGTGCTTTAAAAGTTTCTGCAGAATTTAATGACAAATTTTCTACTCCAATTTCACCTGAAACTGTTCGACGAGTTCTCAGAGCAGCTGGATTAAATGGGCGTTCTGCCCGTAGAAAGTTTTTGGTTGGTGCGAAAAACAGAAAGCTCATGCTTTCCTTCGCAAAATAAATGTTAAATAAACCCGAAACGTATTGGAACAATGTATTATTTGCAGATAAAAGCAAATATAACATTTTTGGTTCCAATGGTATGGAGAAGAAAAAATGAGGAGCTTAATCCCAAGAACTTAGTTAGAACAGTTACGTATGGCGGTATAGGTGTCCTTGTGTGGGGGTGCATGTCAGCATCAGGACTAGGTAATTTGGTATTTTTTGATGGTATAATAAATCATGCTCTTTATTTAAATATTTTAAAAGACAATTTAAAATTATCAGCCCAAAATTTGGGTATTGGAAACAATTTTTTTTTTATCAAGATAACGATCCTATGCACATGGCTCTCAACGTTCGCCTCTGGTGTCTCTATAAATGTCCACAAAATTTGAAAACACCACCTCAGTCGCCAGATTTAAACCCAATAGAACATATTTGGAGAGAACTGGAGGTTAGAGTACGAAAACACGACATTAAAACTAAAAGCGAACTAAAAACAGTAATGGTGGAAGAATGGATGAACATTGATGCAGAAATTACAAAAAAAAACTAGTGAAATCTATTCCCAAACGCTTAAAAGCTGTTGTGGATGCTAAAGGATATCCTACTAAATATTAATTTAACGAAAAATTATAATATTTACTAATATGTAGAGATTTTTTTAAAGTGTACGAAGACTTTTGTGAGATAAAGTTTTTGTTACTTTTTGATTATTGATTTCTTAAAAATAAAGTTCTATTACGTTTTAAAAATATTTCATGTAGTTTTGTTAAGAATAGATTATAGATTTTATTATTAAACAGCTATTCTGAAATATTAATTTTAATTCAAGGATAGAGCCCTATTTCATTGAAAATCGTAAGTGTACGAACACTTTTGGGAGCCACTGTATTTATAAAGATAAGCAAAATTTTCAGAAATAAAGGTAAATTAGTTCAAAGTGTAACCGTCGCCTAGCAACGGAGTAGCTATAAATTTGCGTTATTTCCAAATCGTCTGCACGTAATTCAAGTTTTTAAACTTTAAAAAATTAATAAAAATTGAAGAAAAAATGTCACAGAAAATAAATTGGTATCATTGAAAAGGTAAAATTTTGAGCTTTAAGATAATATAAAAATAACTTTTATCGGACAATTTGTTCCGAAGTTACGGCGTAAAAAAGGATCACGTGATAGTTGATTTTAAAAATAATTTATTCCACATGTTTTCGCATTCCTGAAGGATCACGTGACAGTTGATTGAAAAATAAAATAATCTTCATCGCGAATCGCGGAGTCAATGGGCTTTCTTTGTTAATTAATTTTAATCTGTAGTCAAAAACAATTAATTTAACGTGATTTCACCTACCCTATGTCCGTTCCTGGGTTTCAAGTTACAACTCTGCCAATTTTCATCCAAATCGGTTTTGTAGTTTTGCCGTGAAAGCGTAACAGACAGAAAGACAGACTCACTTTCGCATTCATTATATTATTAAGGATTAAGGATATTACATATTTATAAATATATACCCAATATATTTTCATCCGCTTAATATTTTCTCCGACAAAAAGATATATATATATATATATATATTAATTTTCGTACCAAAAATCAGTAAATTCCGAAGTACTAAACCAAATAATGTTTAAACTTAAATAAGTTCTTACTCATCTTTGTTCAAAAGCTTACATGCACATATTGTGAATTTTGTATTGAAATGAATGACTCGAATAACAAGTTTATTATGATTATTAGTGTTTATGCCACAATGGAATAAAAATGATGCTTTGAGGAGAAAAAATCCAGAAGTAACAAAATTTAAATACAATGAAGTGCAACAACTTTTCCTCCAATTACGTCATTACGGAAAAAGAGATATTGTGTGTGGAGAGACTAAAAAGAACTTCAACAAAGAAAATTATACTATGCAATGCACACGCTGATCATAACTCTAGAGTGTACCATGGTTAATAAAATAAGTAATTCTTAAATCTACACACACAGTCTGACTTTCAAAATACAGAACCCAAACAAATACAAGTTAGATAAAAGAACGTAACGGAGAGCAAAATTTGATTACCCAACTTTTGAACAAACTTGATTTGATTTAATTTGATTGGGGGGTTTGGGGGATTTTCAGCAACAAAGGCTATTATCCCCTATTCATTCCAAAGTTCTTTTCAATCCGAAATATATAAAAAAAGAGATGAAAATTGCCATCAAAAGACGGGCTAAAAATATTGCCGATCCGATTCGGTCAAGAGGAGGGGAAAAAAAAAAAAAAAATGGCACCCTCCTGGAAAGGCCTCCATATTCCTTTTCGAACAAATTTCAAATACTATTTTCTTTAAAAGAAAAACATTATTCAGTGGAATCAATTCATGCTCACGTGATACATTTAAACCGGGCTGCGTCAATTCGAATTTTAAATTCATTGCACATCTGGCAATTGTTGTTCGTAACATTAAGAACAATTCTTTTGCTGCAGGAAATAAATTCTTATTTTTTTTACTTGTATTTTCTTTGCTAAAACAATTCTGTTGCCTTCATTAAAATTTTATTCAATTCTTTCTACCAGTTTTAAACTTTGTCTAATTTATTTAATAAGGATTTTTATTTACATTTAGAATCATTCGTGTTCAGTATCATTATTCGTGTAAGTCTTATTTTAAGTGTATTGGCATTTTTAATATGTTTAATAAGTTCTATAACTATTTATTTTTAATAATTTCATCAATAAATATGACGCTATATGAATTGACGTTTTTATGTTCAAAATGATAATGTCTGATCGTTTGCTAAACCTGATTTAGTATTATTAATATCCAACAAAAAGAAAGAAAATTACTAACGCATGCTTCTGAGCCACATAACTTTATTTTTCTTTAATAAGAGAGAACGATCACTGATAAATGCATACTTGGTTTTTTAGTAAAGGAGAAACTTCTAGAACTTTTTAAATTTCTGCATGAAAAGGCAATTTACGTAACATTGATCCAGGAGGTCGCGTAAACTACAGGGAGTTTCAATTTTTTTTTTCTTCTGAAAGTTCTTTTGAGCAGAAATTGCATGACAAGTTTCATTAAATCCCGAGTAACCTCTTTCTTAGTTTAAAACTGGAATAAATAAACAAGTATTTTTTTAATATTTTGTTTTCCAAGTGATAACAAAGGCAGCATACAAATCAAAACACCGTAACATGTTTTATCACACATTTAACAATGAAACTTTTATTCCACTTGGTACAACATAAATGAAGTCAGTGAAAGATAAATAAAAATCGTTTGGTAGATTTCTCATGCTTATTTTAATTAGAGACGTTATACAGTTTAGAATTCAGATCGTCTCTCTCTAATAAGCATGAGAAATAGATTCTAAACTTTCACTGATAGAATACACCAGCATGCAAATTGATTTGATAACTAGAATTATGAAAGAAAATTAAGAATAATTATTCTATATTTCCGTTCTTAATTAACCTAGACATGAAGAAGATTTGCTGTCAAAAAAATAAAGTAATTTGAATTGCAAATAAAGAAAGCAGAATATTTTTTCCATTGAATCTGACGATATGTCAAAAGATTAATCATTAGCTTGCGCATGTTAGATATAAGAATACAGTACTACCGCCGCGATAATTTGACAAATTTGGCATTAGTTTTCGCACGGTTAAGACCTAACGGTTGTCCAAAATGTGAAGAACTTGGCGACGAGGGACAGTACCGCGTCCTCAAATCTAATCGTATTACTGATACCATCTTTTGTTTCGGCAGCAGAAAGTAAAGTTAAAGGATAATTAAGAAAAGAAAATAATCAAGTGCCAATATTTGAAAATTTACTAGTTCTGATTACACAAAGAAGCAAAAAATAACTTGTATTTAGGAGCAAATAATAATTTGCATACAGTAGAGCTTAAACCTCTTTAAAACAACAACGGATTCACTTGAAGTCGGAAAACAACTTAAAATTACGAAAAACACAGACATCAATTCACAGAAATTTGCAGAATCATTTTATGAGTCGTATAAATTCCGTAATGTTTCATCAGATAGTAAAAGCAAACAAAAAAATGTATTTACGGTTTAAAAAAATGAATTTGCACTATCTGAGTAGATTAGTATTCTTAAAATTTTATGCTGTACGTATGGTACCGAGAAAATGCGGAATTCGGTTATTTGAAAGGATCGTCTCTCATATATATTATTATTCGCAGTTTGAATAGATTCAGCAAAGAGTGACAGGGTACCTTTAAAAGTTTACCAAGAACTCCATGAAACAGATACGCCGCAGGAGAAGAGCCATCGGAATAGATTAAGAGGATCCTTGAAGTAAATACAGAACTCCACCGACTTGTGCTAATTTCCACCTGAGGTGCGCAATTAGTAGGTAGATCATCTCCCATTTTATTTCCATTCTGCTAATGAGCTTTCTCTCAATCTCTTAATAGTTCTCCTTACCAGTCTTCTAATACTAAGAATAAATTATACTGTGGATCATTTTCTTTATTCTTGCCTTCTATACAAATGAAAGTTTTTACAAGGACTAATCTTATAAAATCCTCCTAATCCTTTTTCGCTCATATCTTTATGATGTATGTGAAAAGGAATTAAATATTTATTGGAATAACATTTTCGCTCATATTTCACAGGAATATAAATGTCTCGACTTTCTGCCACGTATTTTTGGAAAAAGTTTCTACCACCTTTTCATTTTTACATTCGTTTCAAATCCGTGATCAGAGATTTTTTTCGCTATTTAGCTCATGATCAATTCTAACAATTTCGAAAACGTCCCCAAAAGTGGTTACTAAACCATGGTAACTAATTCAAGCAATAACTAAACTAAGAAATATATTATGTTCTATTTGGATAACAACAAACAAAAATTACTCTAATCGACATAAAAGACATTTCTCTAAAAGTAGTTTCACTGCAATAATCCATTAACGGTAAGGAAACACAACTCAATTTTATAGAGCTAAGTTAACCCTGGAATCGAAATTTCACTGCTGTGATCTTTCTACTGAAGGGTCACAGCAGTCAATTTGCTACCTACTCTTAAATAATTCCATTTCGGAAGAGTGTATTTTATTAACACAGAAACTAAACAAGAACAATTTTGATTTATTATAATACTTATTCATAGACATTATTATTTTTTAAAAAATAATACGGACCTCTATTTAACGAACCTCTATTTTGCGAACTTTTCCTTCGAACCAAGAACATTTTGCGAATTTCTTCGTAAAATAACCTCCAAATAACGAAATGCATTCTCTATTTAACGAACTTTTTCTTGTGATCCAATATTTTTTTCTTCCTATTTCTCAAAATATATCTGAACATTTCAAACTTATTCTTTCTTTTAACACATTTTATGGTGGTAAATGACCTTGAACTGATTTTACCAGTCGCCTAACTCACCGAGAGCAGTAAAATCGAATGTCATTATTTGGATTTCATTAAGGAAGTGCAACCTTTATCCACCCCCCTCCACACACACAATGTCCCCTTCACTAGGATATTATATAAATCAATATCCCCCTTTCACTCTCAATGGAGCTGTCCCGTGTCCTTGAATTAATCTCCCGTTTTCTAGATTGTTCATCAGAGTCGTGCTGGTAATTTCGGTTCTTGTAGCTGGAAAATGTCAAAGCGAAAGTGTTTCAGCATCAAAGAAAAAAACTTAATTCTTCATGAGGGTGGATAAAGGCGTGAAGAAAAAGGATATGGCTTTAAAATGTGTTATTCCTCCAACCATAATAAGCTTATCAACCATAATAAAAAATCGCGGAAAGATACAAAATTATGATTCATCGAATTCTTGTTCAAAACGTTTAAAAACATGCGTCTATGAATATGTGGATGAGGCAGTTTTGAAGTGGATGCACACAATGTGAGATAAAAATGTTCCGATTTCTGGGCCTTTCATAATTGAAAAAGCTCTTCAATTTGCAAAGGCATTGGGATATGACGAATTTCGAGGAAGCAATGGATGGCTTGAAAAATTTAAGAGAAGACACGGAATTATGGCAAAAGTAATATCTGGTGAAAGTAAAGACGTTGATGATAATGATAGTGAAAATTGGATAACGGAGACACTGAGTAAAATTTTAAAAGACTATAAGCCAGAAATCAATTTTAATGCGGATGAGACAGCTTTACTTTTTCAATGTTTCCCTCAAAAGACATTAACATTTAAAAAGGAAAAATGCTTTGGAGGAAAACAAAGCAAAACAAGATTAACTGTCATTTAGGTGCAAATATGACTGGACATCAGAAATTGAAACCATTAATTATCGGAAGAAGCAAAAATCCAAGATGTTTCAAAGGCGCAAAGTCTTTGGAGGTTGATCATGACTTTATAACAAAAAATCTTGGATGACGTCAGAAATTTGTGAAAAATGGGTTCAAAGGTTGGACAAACTTATGATTGCAGAGCGTCGCAAAATTGCTCTCGTTTTTAACAATGATGGTGGGACAATGGTTTTGACTATTGTCCCGCCCATCCGAAGGAAAATCAACCAAAAACTAAAAAAATGTTACAGTTTTTTACTTGCCACCAAACACTATACATCAAAACTGCAGCCAATGGATCAAGGGGTGATAAAAAATTTCAAAATACACTATCGCAAGAGAATAGTGCGAAAAGTCACTGCGCTTGAGAACAATCAATCCATGCCAAAGATCAACAGACGGGAAAGCATATCATAAATTTCCAAAGCATGGAACTATGATGTCACAGATCGTACTATTCTACTATCTGTTCGTACTACTACTCGCAACAGTTTTGCCAAAGCTGGATTCTTTGTCAGCAATGACAATTCGGCAAGTACGGAGGATGAAGACGATATTCCCTTAGAGGAACTTAAAAAAATGCGAATACAACTAACGGAAAAAAGAAGAAATTAACGATGATATGCTGATTGATGATTTTCTTTCACTTGATTCTGAAGCTGAAACCCCGGAAACACTAACTGAATTGGATATTTTTGACAGTGTGAAAAATAAAAATAATACAGCAATGAATTGCGATAAAGACGAAGATGATGAAGATGGAAATGATGCGAGATGTATTATGAGAGAAAACATTTTTTCAAACAGAAAACTCAGACAAAATTAAGACTTTATCAATAATTAAATTTAAGGACGCATGTGGTAATGCATTTTTAAAATTACTTGTTATAATAAATGCGATAATGTCATTAAAATTCATTAATTTTAATATAAAATTATTTTTTAAAATTGAAAATACCGTGCATTCCCGGACAATGTTTTTTTTAATTCTTGTTTTCCTTGCAGATTTCTTTTTGATGGGGTAAGATATATAAAACAAATAGATAATAATTTACAAAATAAAGGTGTGATTAATTACTTTTTAATAATATCTAGTGTTTATGAATTTAAAATCTGTTTTGTGTAATTGAAAGTATTTTAAAAGGTTAAAATTTAACGAATTTTCCATACAACGAACTTTTTTTCGGGATTTAGTGACTTCGTTAAATAGAGGTCCGACTGTATATTAATAAAGAGTCCATCATTTACAAGCTGCATACGAGTGGTAAGCTCATAAACTAGTAGCCAAAACTGGAATTCTTGTACGAACTCATTATTGATTCGCCCAATCTGTTAACAAAAAATAAAATTCGACGGGAGGCTGCCTCTACGAAACGGCCGCTGGGATTGAGGGCCGTAAACTTACTTACCTTACTCAACTGTGACTTTCTGTGACTAAAGTAGCTCTACGTGACTCTGAGATTATGTGGCTGAACTCTTTGTGACTCTGAGATTATGTGGCTGAACTCTTAGTGACTCTGAGATTATGTGACTGGAGTAGTTCTTTGTAACTCTCAATTTATGTGACTGATCCGTGATTTTGGTTGTTTTTGTTTAAATTGAAAATACAGTGTGTTTCCGTACAATGTTTTCCGGACAACGCGAAAAAAAAATTCTTGTTTTAAAATGTAATATAATTATTCATGTTATTAATATTGGATAACTGCTTTTCTCGTTCTTCTCTTCCTCACTTATTTGACGTTGAGCAGCAGCTCGTTTTCGTCTCCGCTTCAACAAATCACTTCGCTGACTCATTTTGGCAGTTTCTAGAAATTTCTACGAAACAAAATTTGGAAAATCCAGTTAATATACCGCTCACAACCGACTGCAGCAAGTTACTGAGGCCGCCAGACAGTTCGATATGAGAAAGCGCCGGAAGCTAGGTTGGTCACTGCGTGCGCGCTCATCGGTCGCTGTGACGTCATCAAAATTCTTCGTGATTTTCACCAACTTTGCAACTCGACTGTGACTAAACCGTAATTCAAAATTCTAAAATTCTTTTTGCAATCTTCAATGTCTACCTTTCTCTGTTAAATGAAACTAAAACCAACTCTCTATGTTATTTGGTTGCGGGGCTATAAGCGTTTAACTTTACAACGAAAACCGTCATAATTTTTTCCTTTCCCGACACTGCATTAGACCACTATCGAGGGACATAATTTTACGTCAAAATTTTGCCGACGATAATTAGAGTGCTGAACCTTTTCCTTTGGTTTAGTGTGAACCATATGTGGAGTCAATTTGATTCATAGGGTTTGAAAAACTACCAGCTGAACTGGATACGGCAGTCCTTACACGACAGCGCCTAAGCCTTAAATGGCTTAGAGTCTGGAGACAGTACAGCTTCAATTCAATTGGTCAATGAGAAGAGGTTAAAAATACGTATTCGATTCGCTTCATAACACGACGAAGCTGAATAACAATAAAAAATTCAAGGAAGGAAGTACAGTAGTCGCCGCTGGTAGTGATCATGGATATAACGATCAGTCGGTTGTACTGATTAAAATTGCTTAGAACGGATCTCTCGTATCTAAACGTATAGAAAATCCGCCGGTTTTAGAGATCAACAATTCTCTTGTAGTGATCAACAATTCTCTTGTAGTGATCAACAATTCGATTGTAGTGATCGTTTTCGATGGTCGAGTGGGATGTGACCATAAGGAACTGCTTTCGCGATGGAGGTTTCATCAGGACCAGATAAGAGAATGATCCTGATGTCATGGAAAAGCCTTTCCGACCTTTTCCGAAGACAATTACGAGGCCTGGATCAACTTTGACGCAAATTTGGAGACAACTAAAAAAAACTACAGAATAAATAAAATGTCAAGCAAGGATGAATCGAAGAGATGACGTCGCAGAGCATGAGAGCAATGATGATGCAGGACCTGAAGAGAAGCCACAGTCAACCCAAGAAGCTCTGCAAGCCACTCGTACATTAAGAAAATCAGGCCAATGCCGTCTATTGACGAGTATTGTTCATATGAAAGGTTTATCCAACAAATGCTCGAAAACTCAAAAAACAGGTTACTCTGAACAACTTTTTTTAAGAAAGATAAAAATATAAATTTAATATGTATGATTTTTTTTAATTCTGTACATTGCATCGATTTTTTTTCTAATTAAACCTAATGAGTACATACCAAAAGTGTTGTGTGGTTTATTTTTTCTGCTCTCTTTGTATACCTATAGATTTATATTATTTTTGAGACATTTTGGGTACCGATCATTCGGATGTAGTGATCAATTTGGCTGCGATCCAATGTGATCACTACAAGCGGCATCCAGTGTATAAGAGAAAGTCGATGAGAGATCATTCCCGCTGATTTTGATCAAAATTTACTTATTTTGTATTGCCGAATACATTAAGCACATTAAATGCGTTAAGAAAACAAGGAGATTACCTTTTTTACAATATATTCTTATTTTTTGTTAAATTCCCTCTTACTAAACTTGCCCATCCATATTCCTTTATTTACATTCTTTTTTTCAGGACTGGATCCCACTACCCCGCCCGCACTCCACACGCAAGAATTCTCCAGGTCTCCTAAATATCGGTTAGCCCTTATGGAAAAATATGCAAATCGAAGAACGGAAGAATTTCACAACAAAACCGTGTTTTATGGAGGAGTGAAAAGGCAGCGACCAAGCATTCTCTCCTAATTGAAAATTCCGTGCACGTGAATCAAAAGTCGTCGCGTCAGGGCCAAACAGCTCCAAATGAATAGCGAGTGTGACGTCATAAAAGATCGGAATCTAAATACAACATACCACTACAGTTTCCTACGGAGAAAATTTTAAATTCTTTTCAGGGATTTTTCAAAAGTTCAAATTTTCAGGGAAGCAGCGTGAAATGATTTTAAGTGCTTCCAAAATTAAATTATAGTAATTCCAATTTTTTTAAAAAAAAATTATTCATTGGAAAGTGTCTTAAACGTTTTTTGTGTCTTTGGAACTACCGCCTGTCTCGAATTATTTGAATTTTAGTTTGACCTACTAATATTGTCAAAATACTTTTTACTTTCTGGCATACAAAGTATAAACAGAGAAAATACAGGTCGTCCTCGACTTGCAAAAGAGTTGGCAGATCGAATGTCGGATTTATGCTTTTCAACAATGTTTTTATTCAAATGGGTAAAAAAATTGTACATATAACAAAAAATACCCAATCTATGTACTATGAACAAATAATTGCTGTGCATAGTGTGAAAAACACAGGATATGTGCTCATTGTAGGTATAGTACGAGGATGGATAAAAAAAGTTTACAAAGGTAAAAAAAATAATATTTATTAACATTAAACAGAAAATACAAAAGGGAATTAAGAGGCATACTTGCCGATCACTTTTCCACATAATCACCAAATCTATTTAGGCATTTATCTATCTGAACGCAGGACCAACTTGTTTAACACGGCTTGGCAGAAATCACGCCCTGTCCACTGAGCCAGTTCTCGACGTGAACCTTGTTCCAGATAAGTGTTTGGAACCCAGATTGGATGCCAAATCTGGGCTATGGGGGGTGGGGGTGGCTCCAGACTTCCCACTCGAACTTTCGCAGCAATTCTTGAGTTTTGCGAGCAGTATGGGTATTGTCATGCAGGAGGATGACACCATCACTCAACATGCCAGGGCGTTTGCGTCGGATAACTTCACAATGGCCCAATGATCATTTCCCTTTTCCAAAATTGAACTGGAACAAGGTTCTCTTCAGAGAGTGATGTGAAAACAGTTGCCGAAAACTGGCTCAATGGACAGGACGTCATTTCTGCCAAACCGGGTTAAACAAGTTTGTCCTGAGTTCAGATAAATGCCTAAATAGATTTTGTGATTATGTGGAACAGTGATCGGCAAGTTTGCCTTTCAATTCCCTTTTGTATTTCCTGCTTAATGTTATTAAATAATTTTTTATTACATTTGCAAACTTTTTTGTTGGATTCATCCAAGTAAACAAAAATACAACATGAAATTACTTTTTATTTGGAAATTTATTTTCTGTGTTCGTAAGTGCGGATGGCGTAAGTCGAATCATTACAGCACCCTCGCCTACGATTCCGTCAAACTTTCAAACCAAACAAACATGAAGGCGCTTCACCCCCGATATCAAGCATAGAGGATTAAAGAATATAAATCTTTTCAAAGACATGTTCGCGGTACCCGAATTGTTCGTTAATTCATCGTCTATTTACCACAGATTTTTAAAGCAATTAGATCAATTCGTTTTGGTAGCTCCCGAAAAATAAATAATTACGAAAATTTCAATCCAGTTATTTAAACGTAATACTCGTAAAAATAAGACATATATCTTGCTTGGTTTCTAAAGTGAGCAATGTTCCTGACACTTCAGTCTATAGGCCTCATAAAATTATCAGTTATTTGGCCATTAACTTATTTTCATCCACATGTGGAATAATGCGACTTGAACGAGCATCGTCGAGAGTGTATTATTCCGCTAATGGTGAGAACTGACAGTCGTCGCGAGCGTATTATTACGTGGCCGGTAACAAGTGAACATCGTCACGAGCGAATTATTCCGCGGATGGTTATAATTGGCAGTCGTCGTGTGCAGATTATTCCGCTTGCGAATACAAATGACTTAAGAAACCCGTTCAGGACCAGCGAAAGTAGAAAGTAGCGCCCAAGAGATGGAAAATGTAAATTAAATGGAAAGAAAATAATAGAGGGAGATTGGGACTTTTTAAAACTCTTCCCAACTGGTAATCCCCCATTTATATATATATATATATATATATATTAAATGTCTTTTATAAATGTGTAATTTTTTCTATGTTTTAACTCTTTTTTTTTGTAAATACTCGTACCTGTTTACTAGCCGCAGCTGTGTTGTTTGTTTATTTTGATTTGCTGTTGTTTGGTACCGTTTTAATTTGTGGCTTCCTATATTCTTTTAATTTTTTTTTTCTTCTTCTGCTTTTTTTCTTTATTATTATTTATTTTAATATTATTTGGTTAATATTTAATAAATTGTGTATTGGACAGTTTGAAATTAGGTATAGGAAAATTTGAAAGTGCAATAGGAAATTGTGTATAGGTTGATTTAGCCTTTTTCTTGTGATGCAGTGTGTTGCATGTTTCGGTTTTAATTTGTGGTTTCCTGTATATACATATTTTTAAGCTTTCTTCTTTTTTTCTCTTTATTTTCCTTAAGATTGTATTTTAATTTATGTTACTTGATAATTAATCAAGATTTTGTGTTTAGGAAAGTTTTAAAGTGCGTATAGGAATTTGAATTTGTGCTGGTTATTTTAGCCTTTTTTCCATTGAAGCAGTGTACTTTGTGAAGAAATTTTGTACTCGAATTTGCTGGCGTTCTTCGGATCTGTCAGTGACTCGATATTTGTATGTCCGTAAGGATAGGTCAAATTACTAGTTATATAACCAAAAACTATTTACCTACCCCACATCACTGGGCGGGCATCTTGTGTTTGTTCGGCGAGGTATTCGTAATGCGATCACCGACAGTAATGAGAATATTCTCTCCGAATCTCAAAGCCATTAAATCACTACGTCTCCGTACGGAGGTGTAATCAAAACCAATCAATTCCTATTACGATGTTCTTCTATAAACACATTTTAATCAAGAAGATTCATTCAGTCAATTTGTAGGAATTCATTCTTTAATACAGAAAAAAACCCAAGAGAGCAGAGTAAATTGTCTGAAAGGTTTATCTATAGATAAAAGTATCGATGGCCTCCAGACAGTAAAAAATCATCCTAATGATCGGGAATAAAATAAGATATCGTTACCCATGTGGCAGATAAGAAACAAAAAATACCCCATTTTTAATCGGACACAGCGCGAGTAGACTTATTGATCCTGACCTTTTATAAATAACGTATTATGGTTATTACGGCCGGAAACTTTTCGCGCTCGAGTGGGCTTGTTTACGGCACATGACGATCTCATTATTTATGATGTGCAGGGATGATTATTTTTCATAGACCTCAGAGTCCTGGTGTAATAATTCAGAATATGTAAGCAAAATGCTTTTTCCGTCCAATGTAGTTTTTGTGGAATTATTCCTGCGTAATTACAATGGCAACCAGAAATGGAATGATATAAGTAAATCATACAATTAACAGTAAATGCGAATTAAATTAATGAATTTTTTGGATGAAAAATTTCTCAGGTTTCAGTGCAATACAAAATGAGATAGACTAGTGTAAATAACGATACACGTGATATAGTAGCGGCGTCAAATCATATTCGATAGATTTTTCATTTTTTAATTGCATAAAATGCCATAATTTTACTTTCCGTTCGGAAACACTTGGGTAGTCGAAATGCGAAATTTTTAATTTTACTTACTCGTATACGAAGTAAAGAATAAGAAAGTTGTGTAATCGACCTGGAGTTAATGCTGAATCTCCACGTTTGGATATTACTGAGAACATCATAACTCAAAACCAGAACGAATTTAAATTTTTAAAACTAGAAACTAAACACCAGTTTCCAATTCACATTAATCAGTAATGAAAAAACAAAATATTACGGATTTTAGAAAGTTAAAAGGTATCAAATATCGCACTTTACCAAAATATTGTGAACAGTGGTGTAATCGCAAAATAAACAGCCGGAAAACTCAAACCTGGATGCAAAAAATCCCACCGTTTTAAGGAGGTTTTTACAATTTTTCTTGTTTATTTCTCGTAAAAAAAAGTAGCGATGGAACGGCGTTCCTACATCCCTGATTGCGAAGGATAAAAATACAAATAAAATCTGTAAAAAATATTTAATTCTAAAATTGTTTTTTAAATCAAACTGTCTAATTTGTTTATTAAAAATCAAACTGTTTATAACAAAAATTAAGATCCATTCTGATATATAAATCGACGTTTTGCAACTGTTATTAAGTTTCAAAAATTCACTACTAAATAAGACCTTTAATTAAAATAGTTGCTTAGCAGCCGTTACAGTGCTAAAAAATATTCATAACGCATTAAATTGTAACGAATAACCATACAATCTGTAATACTGGATAACTGATTTGGCCCATCTTGTTCAGTATATCTTCTAATTAGTAACTTTTGGTTAAGAGTACATTTTTTTTTATTTTTTCCCTAGCAAATTACTTTTTTTTTTGCTAAATTACGTTTACTACATAATTTTTCAAGTGCGACTCATTTGGCTATTTGCAAGATTACCCAGTAAAAAAATACTGTCGCCCACTGTAAATACTATTATCCATGTCGATAAATACAGAGCTATCAAAGCAAACACACTTCAGACTATTCTATCAACAAGACTAATTAAAAACAGGTGCATCGCTAGTAAAAAACATAAAGAATCTAAAAGGGAAAAAAATAGAATTTCTCAACGAAAAGCACAGTTAAAAATCGATAAAAAATAAATAAATACAGTCAAGTTGGAAAAGAAAAAAATTAAATGGAATTCAGGCGTCGTATTGTTTAATATTCCATCCATCGATTTTTCTTTTATCTCTTGGGAAATTAAACATAGTTGCTGGAAAATTTTGAAGACTGTCTGCCTCCAGTATAAGCTTTTAGAATACTTTCGTATACAGTTCTTTCGCGCGCTCTCCCTCCATGCTTTTGCTTTCATTTTTATTTAATATAGTGGAAAAACGAATTCCATCGGAAATACGAAAGGCGGGAAAACGTAGCGCGTTATTGGAAACAAAAGAATGATAACTTCGTTTTAAATAGAGGATAGAATAAAATATTCATCATTCACGTATTTCACATTTTAAGAGAAATTTTTGCTTGGTTTCATGTTTTTTATGAAGATAAAAAATATATCCATGAATAAATATTTTGAATTTGAAAGAATCATATGGTAAATACAACTATTTACAAAACATCTGACAGTTGAAGCAAATAAAAGTTATGAATAATGATGTAGTAAAAATTTAATGTTGTCAAAAACAGAAAGGAAAAGAGAAATGTAAAGGGAAATAACACGTTCACTAGCCTATTATTTTCGAATACTTTAGATGGTAATAAATCTGCTTTTGTGCTGGCGATATCAACAAAAATAAGCACACGAAAAACATAGACGATAGTTACAAAGAAGTATATTTATATTTTATGTAACTAATTGGGTACTGTACAGTAGTCTTGGGATTTTGCAATGGAGTCAATTCAAATAACGTAACAGTCACACGACAACCATAACTAACTTCGCAAGTCATCTGAAATCTAACTAAAAGCTCTGCTGTGACGTCACGACTTTCTTCCTCCTGTGAGATGTGCAATGGATTCCAAAACTGAATCGCCACAGAGCAATTGCCGATTATCACGTGCGCTGAAATGAATCCATTATTTACATCCGAAAGCATAAAAATACAAGGCATAGGAAGTGACTCGCCTTCCAAGCGGAACAAAATATGACAGATTGAAGATTCATTCGTGAGGAAGCAAAGCGAAATCAATAATGTGTATGAAGGTTTGACACCAGCACGTCTTTTGCTTCAAAGCATCAGTCCTGCATCAGCCGGGAAATTATTTCCAAAGCTAATTATTTTCAGTTTTTAAGACAATTGCAGCAGAATTCTATGATTTCAAGCTAAAATTTTTATTAATCAAATCTCTAGATGCAATTTTATTGTAAAAATAGTTAATTGATATGTAGATCAACAATGGAAATGCAAAAGCTCTAATACTAAAACTGAAACATTCACAAATTCTTCAAAAGTTTCAGAGCAAAATTGCGAGTCAGACCTTACTGAGTGCATGCCAAAATGGCTTTTACAAGGGGAAGGGCTGAAAATTAGAATGATGTGGAGTGCGACCACGCCATTTGCGCGGTACGGAGTGAACGAGGATGTCCAGCTTTAGAATTAAAATACACTGTGGAACATTTCAGATTATAAATACAATTCGACTGATGGATTACTCCATCGCAGTTCTTTCAAAAATCCTTAACGAATTACTCAAGAATTTGAATTCTTTCACAAAAAGAGAATCTAAGCACTGTAAGGGAAAAAAAATTCTCAAAGTAATTATGATCAAGCAAAAGATCCCGATATTAATATCTGTGAAATATTTTTCAGAAGTCGTTACGAATTATTAAAGATAGCAGATGAAGGTGGTTTTCAATCTGTCTGAAAAGCTATGGATAGATGAATTCGAATGTGGGAACAGTAACAGTTGGAAGAAATATCTATAATAAAAAAAGAGCAGATTATGAAAGGGATATATGAAAAGAAATAGCATTCCATAAAAAATGAATATAAAAAAAGGAAGTAAAAGAAAAGGAGAAAGAAATTTTTTAAAAAGGGGCGAATGGATCTGAAAGGAAGGAAGATGGTTACGCTGCTCAGCAACTATTCAAAAGCATGTCTTTACAATTAAAAAATGATGTATGTTTGAATAGATGGAAATAAGTCAAGGATTCTAAACGGGTGCAAATGTAGTTTATAAAAAACATCATTTTAACTAGAAAAAAAAGAAAGAAAAAATTTGAAACAAAAACGTCCTTAAGATTTCACATTCATCTTCCCACAGATAATTATGTTTTAAGACGTGTTTTGGAGTTTTTTGTTGCAGTCGCCGCTTCCATTT
This sequence comes from Araneus ventricosus, assembly GCA_013235015.1. Taxonomy (NCBI): domain Eukaryota; kingdom Metazoa; phylum Arthropoda; class Arachnida; order Araneae; family Araneidae; genus Araneus; species Araneus ventricosus. Next base: position 146,613 of record BGPR01001435.1, read on the forward strand.
GCCGGTTCTTTAAACCAACTTTTTTTAAAGACCCAATGAACAAAATAATTGCTTTCAAGTCAAGAATAATGATAGAGAAAAATTCTTCTGTAAATCAATGGTGAAGCATAAGTGCAGTTTAACACCAACTGTTCTTACGCTAGTGTGTTGTCTAAGTTTGGAGAGTGGAGTCTGTTCTGCTTTCAAAAAAACCCTATATATATACATACGGTTTTTCTATTTTTTAAATTGTTTGGTTTTTCTTCCCTTTGAAAAACTACTATCTTTAATATATAAACACGTTTTTTTCACCAACTAATACTACTATGTTGAAAAAGTTCCGGAATTTAATAAATATTTTCCAAATGCAAATGAATTTTGCATTTTCCGTAGAGCAAGGGAAGTGTTTCTTGTTACCGACTAGCAGAACAGGTTTCGTCAAGTTCAAATAACTCCTGATTACAGGCATTTAAAACCTGCCATCGTAGGGAAAGTCAAGTTGTCAATGCTCCATCAATATAAGGTGCAGGTTCATAGGTATCTTCCAGTGCCAAATTATCTGTCAAAACATCATATTCCTGTACTTCCATAACCAGCTTATTCCTCTGATCTTGCACCATGGCTGAAGAATTTCATCAAGGGACTCTCAAGTTCGGAAGAAGTGCAGAGACGAAGGTAATGAAAGAGGTGGCAGAAGGAGGCTTGCAATCCGCATTTGTATCTTTTTGTGAACGATGGCAAGAATGCACAGTTACTTCGAAGGAAACACCAAATGAACAGGCTCTATCTGTACTCACTCTTTCGGAATAAAATAAGTTTCGGAGCTTTTTGGATGTAGTAGTGATGATAATAATAAATGAGGTTTATGCCTAAGAACATGAATAATAATTACAGAACCCGAGCAATAATAATTAATGAATTAATAATAATATTAATATTACTTGAATAAAAATTAATAAACTGAATACGCTTTACCACAAAAGACGATCAACATGCAACCCAACTTTCCGCTTGGAAAAATTTTAAGAACTTTCTTTGAAGTGTACTAGAAGCACTAGTGAATACATCAACTTTCCAAAGACTTCATTTATTCTCCGATTTAATGAAACGAAAGCTTCAGGCACTAGCAATGAAGCGAGGTTCTATTACGAGGAACAGAGCGCTTCAAGCGTCAAACACCAATTATTTGAAAAGATATTCTCAGGCATGGAAACATTTCGTCGAGAGCAACCTGCAGCATAACTTAACAGACTCGAATATATTAATAAGGCTAGGTGATTTCTCTAGCTATAATTAAAAACCAATTTGAGAAATGATTTTGGAGGAATACGTGATTTCGAGAAACTGCACCCAGTTCTGCACATGAATTTTTATGAATTAAAAAAAAATCTCAATTTTGATGAAGAATGTTTCCTCTCAGACATGGATATAAGAGATCATGACGTAAGATTGTACGAGGCATTTCTTGGGAATCCTGTTCCGTGTATAATTCTTTGAGATGAAATAAAATCGAGATACTACTACATTTAATAGTTGGGTGGGTTTTATTTTTTTTTTACCAAACACTATAAATGAGATTTATGTCTAAGAACCTGAACGGCAATTACAGTACCACTTCACAACAAAAGACGATCAACATGCAATCCATCCTTCCGCTTCGAAAAATTTTTACAGATGGAAGAATACAAGAAACACCAGTGAGTACGTCAACTTTCCAGTCGCTTCCTTTCCGTCCCGAGATTTAACGAAACGAAAACTTGAGGAACGATACGATGTTCTAACTCGAGGAGAAGCGCTATTAACGCCTCAAGACACCGATTTATTTGAGCAGATGTTCTCAGAGCTGGAAACATTTCGTGGAGAGTAACCTGCAACATAACCTTTAACAGACCCGAGTATATTAACAAGGATGGGTGATTTCTCTAGCTATAATTAAAAATCAATTGAAGAAATGGCATCGTAGGTACGCAGAAGAGATTTAAAGTATTTGATATTGTGATAACGCATCCAGTTCTGTAAATTATTAATCACGAATATAAAAAATTGGTTTTGACATGATTATCTCAACACGGCATTCTGATAACAGATTTTTGAAAACGCACGACATAACAAAAGTTAAGACATTCTTCAAATAACACATATTTTTTTCCATCACATTCTTTTGATTGTGTTAAGCATGTTGATTTCTCAAACTCCGATTTCCATATAATGCGGAACTAATTACCTGTGTTGTTAGGAAGTACTGCATCTGCATATAAAAAATATAGAAATTTGCAAAAACTAATTTAATCATCTAAAGAGAAAAAATAATTTTTTTTTTAAAATAATTGAAGGGGGTGGAACTTTGCGGACTCAATAGAAAAGCTATCATTATTGATTAGTATATCGACTAATCCAAGAGGCTCACAACTTGATTATGAAGTGAAGTGTGAGTCAAAATGAATGTCTTGGTTTCAAACTTCAGTGTGCAACAGGTAATTGCTGTATACATTTGAAATATAACACTTGAAGAGGTAATATAATCAAGTTGAATGCAAACATAACAGATGAGATAATCTGTTGGATATGAAGGAACGTAACTCTCAGAAAAAGGAAAAGCGCCACCGCATTCTTTTATAGTAGTGAGGATAGATCACACTAACACACAACCTATCAGTGGATTGGACGCTCAGCTGAAAGTGAACTGTTACTTTGGCCACCATATTCGCAGGTTTCCTTTTATGGTGGGGCATGCACCTCCATGTCCAACAATCATAACTGATTTGGTCACCATATCCGCAGATTTCGTTTAATGTCCAACAATCATTACTAGTTTTTAGTTAGCTTTGTTGTGTTGCTACTGATTTTGCTTTCCACTACTTGCAAGTAGCTAAATACCTTATACTTTCCAAATGGGAAGGTGTGTATCTGGAATTTTATTTTATATGTTTAATAAATGCTGCTCCAGGGGACTGGGAAGGTACTCTGCGGCCTCCCTGGTGCTGGGTTTGACTCTTCCCCATCCATCCTTGTAGACTCTAAACCCAATGGGTGAGTCGGGGGACGTGGGTCATGGTCATGATAAACAAGCATTACTGATTTGAAAGCCTGTATAACAGCTGCTATCGCCAGCATTACCAGATATACGCTACAGAAAGTTTGGCAAGAATTGCATCTCATACTTGATGTATACCGCGTAACAAAAGGAAAGCATATTCAATATGTTTGATGCTTGCATTCAAAAATTGAATATATAACCTCTTGAAGTATATATATTTCAAATACATACAGCGGCTGCCTGTTGCACAGTAAAGCTTTGAATTCACTAGGACATTCATTTTGACTCACCCTGTATTGCTCTATCATTTATTGGCAGATTCCAATTATAAAACAATTATTGGATTAAAATAACAAACTTATAAAACGCATACATCATTCTGCTCGCACAGACACAAATATAGACACAAAAACAAAAATGATATAAAATAAATACCTCTTAAACAAAGGCAGTTCATATTCTTGAAGAGATTTTTCTTATCCTTAACTTTAACCTCTTGTAATTTAGAGTTAAGTATCGCCATTACAGAGTTTGCTAGATTCAGCGGACAATTACTACCCTCTTCCTGAAACAATTCTAATAAATTGAAAATTCTGCCTAAATTTTCCTCCCTTTTTTCAAGACATTTACAAGCATTTAGGGAGACAAAATTGAAAAATAGGGAAAAAAAGATGCGTAACGGTCAGCCAATTGTGACGTCATAGGAAACATTTCCTACAGTACTTGTCACAGAGTTTGTAATATTCAATGACTATGCAGGTAATCGACTTAACCTTCCATAAGTGCATCATAGTGGACAAAGGTAATCGCTTTGGTAATTTGTAGCTCGGAAATGACGATAAGGGTTGCTACAGCAAACGTGTGACAACAATGTGATTCAGATTTACATTTCATGGCAGCGAAGGGTGAATTATTCAGAAAGATATTGTGGAAATATGTGTCTAGAAGAGAAGTTGACTGAATTTGGAGATGAAAAAGTTTTGAATAAAAAGGGTGTTTTAAATGAATGGTGATTCATTTCAAATGCTTTTTTTTACCCCATCCAATTCAAAGTTTCTCATTCTTTCATCACAAACTTGTCGGAACTACTAGATAGATTTTACCCTTCCAGCGGCCGCGCCCTGAAAGGTTACACGTACTTCCTAGATACGCTAACGTGAAATACAAATTTGTAAAAGTCCACCAAATGAAATTTTAATATAATTAGTATGGAAACAAGAAATATAGATTATATAAATAAAAATTGCATTTATTTTTATAAAAGTACGCGATATAAGTACGTAATATGATGAACGATATAAGTAACTCCTATATTCACAGGGCTACTGGAGGGTTAATAATCATCATAAAGCGATAAAAACGTTTTAGGCCTAGAAGGAAAGTAAGATTATATAATTATATGAAATGAAATAACTAGCTAAAGTGTTCTCCAGGCGATTTTTTTGCATATTTACACAATAAGTCGTATTTAACTTCGTTATATAAAGAAAAGAACTGAGAATGAATTTTGGTCTTCTTCCCTTTGACCTGTTGGGTTCGAAATTTGATATCGAGCTACAATATGGTGCAAAGATCACATATTAAAATTAAATTATCTTACTTGATGCGTTTTTAGGTTATTATGTTCACATGCGCACGAACAAACAGATCGACACACTTCCCGATGACGTATTTTGTCCGAAATTTGATACAGATCTACAATTTTGATGGAATGACTGCATACCGAATTTCATTCCAAGAGCTCTACAATACTTATGTGAAGACCACATGCCAAGTTTAATCCATCTAGCTCGTTGTCGATCGAGTTAACAAACACACGCATAGGCACGGAGACATGATTCCAAAAATGTGTTTTTCGGACAGAGCTCGGTGCAAAACGCGGAGATTCATCACATTCTCGAGGTCGAATTTTTCGACGATTAGAGTAAGCAAACCGGCGGGAGTGGTCTCCCCTAAACTTTCTCGTATACTCCTAACACATGTAGAGAAAAAAATAAGCGAAACGTCATACCACGATCTCCGAAGGTCGCCCAACACGGAAGTGGAATTAGAAGCCGGCGTGATTACTAGTAGCCTTGGGTGTAAGATAAAGAAAACGAAATTTGCAATTTGAGCGCCTTTTTTTAACCGATTGACATAAAAAATGGACACAGATCTACAATTAAGGTTAGAAGGTCACATACAAAATTTCATTTATCAAAGTAATTTTAAGAAGTAATTGCGTTAAAAATTATGCAATTATATAGACCGACAGACAGTCAACCCTTTGACGAATTTGGCCTAAAATCTGCTACGGACCTGCTTTCCTGATGATAAAACTGTGTACCAAATTTTATCTATCTAGCTGTTTTAAGTTTTTGAGTTATCGCGTTCACATTAACACGGACATACAGACAGACTTCCCGAGGACGGATTTTGTCCAAAATTTGATAGAAATCTACAAATTATGTGTAAAGACCACATACCAAATTTCATCCCTGTAGCTTTAATAGTTTTTGAGTTATCGTGTTCACAGACAGACATAATTCCAAAATTGTGTTTTTCGGACTCAGGGAGGTCTAAAACATGGAGATTCGTCAAATCTCGAGTTCGAATTTTTTGAGGATTACAATACTTTCTCTTTGTATACTTCGTATATGAGATAGTAAAAATGAAAGAAATATAACTTCTGCATGCTATAATAAAATCAATAGCGGAGATGATATCGTGCGCTTAGTCACGAAGCGTTTCCCTCGAGTTGGTAAATGTACCTGAGATTAATAAAAATGTGTGTGCAGCTTCTTTTTTTACTAAAGACCATGGTTACTAGAGCATTCATTCAGCTTATGTTCATTTTTTAGCAACAACTGTGTAAGATAATGACAGTCATACTTCTTTGTTTCTTATGAAATATATGCCTCCATCCATGTTTCATAACGAAATCAATTCACATGACATCGCAATCACATGAGAAACGTAAAACCGCAAGTCATCTAGTATCTAAAAAATGAATCAGAATAGCAGAAAATTAAACGAACCTGAAATAAGGTCATCAAGCCTGATAAATGACGATAAATTTACGGACAAAAATATGAATCTTACAAAGTATTCTTTACAGTACTGGAAAATTTGTTTTTTCGTTTTCATTAGTAATGCTAATATCTGAGCTCAGTATAACTAACTTAAACAAGATTTTGCTTTGAAATAGATACAAGGGGGAGGTCTCAAAAATCTCTTACGTATTTAAATATCTGCATGAGGCTTATTTCTTTTTAACCCCTGAATGGAAACGTGTAGTCGCGATGATTTCATTTCCCACTCCAACTGAGAAACCGATGCTAAAAGGTGAGCGAAATCTTCCTCTTCCATGCTCCAGTATATCCCTGAAAATAGAACCTAATCGAAAAATAAGATTTAGCACGATTTTTAACCCTTTCAGTCCGATTTGGAATCACCATCAGCATACAAACCTGCCTCTGATACCAAATGGGCATCTTTAAATTCTTCGCATTTTCCTCTTTTAAATATATTTTTTATTTTTACCAATAAATGGCTGCACTATCCATTTTATCTATTCAAAAATTGCCTTTTTGAACTTCACTTCATTCAACGAAAAAAGCCAAAATAAAAATTAATTTTAACATAATTTAAATGAAATTTCAGGTACAATTTCATTCTTATTATTTTTAAATATGTTAAAATATTTTATTTCAGCTGTTTTTTTAAATATTATTTTTTTTTAAATGTTGCGTTTTGTTTGTTTGTTTTTCTTTCTTAATTTTTTTAACTTTCATCTTAGGCCCCAAAATAAATGCATTTCCCATATTTCAGAATGAATAATTCTATGCTTGGGACTGAAAGGGTTAACGATGGTCTCAGTATAATCCCTCTCACAAAAATAAGCCCTAGTTAACGTCGTCAGTTGGATGGGCGCAAGACTAATCGACGAATGACTAATACGAGTTCATGTGCAACATACCTGCACATTTGATAACTAACGAACGTCGTCAGCAGCGGCACCATAGTCAGACATATCGCCAGAAGAATTCAAAGCATTACAACACTGGATGGATAGAGGTTTGAACTGTCTCTAAGAAGATGGACAACAAAGTTAAATCTGAAAGATACTGGCGTGATTAAACGTCCACTTGCATTTAAGTCTTTCGCAGATGGACATAAAGACGTCCAAGGTTTTGTTGATTTGTTCCTGAAGAAAACGATATGACTGTATTGGAGCAAAATCAAATGTTTGTGCATGGACATGTAGAGAATAAATGTGATTATCTTCCTTGAATAAATGTAAGCTGTGCATGAAAATAATGAAGCCTTAATGTGTCTTTTGGAGCAAAAATTAATATAAAACCAGGTATTACTATCTACAGTATGCTATTTACAGATCTTGAACCAGTTGAGGACCAAGCACTCTCTCTGCAGGGTCTGTAGTTTCCAGTTCTGGAAGTAGTTTTTAAAACCATATGAATCAAGCTCACTCCACATATGAGTCAAATTTAGCCACATGAAAGGTTTTAGCAAGCACTCCGATGGTCTCAAGCAGAATTTTTATGAATAAATAAGGTGAAATAATGAAGAATTTAAGAAGGAATGCAACATTTCACAACTGCTTCACGACCGTTCCTCTTATGTTACAGCTTGCAAATGATTTCTTAACATAATAAAAAAATGGCATAAATACTGGTGTAAGAATCACATAAATAAAAATTGTTCTTGTTTAGTTTCTGTGGTCATAAAATATACCAATAATTTAAAAACAGACTTCTCTTAGAGAAGAATCAGACGAACTCAACGTTTCCATTGACTTGATAAACCAGTGAGACGTTTCCATTCTGGGATTAAAAAACTATAAAACGCGCATCTAGCCTCAAACGATTTCACCAAAATTCTTACAAAGCAGGATTTCAATAAAATTTCTAAATTAAAACGAAAAGTATCCCTCCATTTAAAAAAAAGCATCATGAAATCTGAGCTCAGCAGCCAATTAGACGACATGAACATAACAAGCTATCTTTTTAGCATGTTTACAAAAAAAAAATCAAACATGTCATTTAACAGAATAGTGTCTTAAAGTACAAAACGGCCCCAAAAGAACGCGAGGGTTCTGGAATTCTTTGGCATGGGTCCAAACGACCGCATCTGCAAAATGGAACTTTTACTTCTGTTTTCGCTCGATAGCAGTGACAATTAGCAGGTCTGCTGTTGATCACGAGCGCAATGGGATAGCTACTACACGTAGTCTAATTACTTCTTCAGATTTGATGCGATTAGTTTTAGTTCCCATTCACCTATTAAATTACTTACATCACGGAACCTTTCATTTTATTTTCCGAAAATATGAACAAAGAAAAAACATTCACCGTCAGAGTTCTCCTCTCAGCTTTCTTGTATACTTTCACTAGCAGATTACCCGGTGTTTCCCGGCATTTTCTTATCAACCTCGTGATGGATAGCAAAGGAATTTTTAAAAAAAACTACGAGTACTTTGTTATATATGTGGTTTATAAACCACACCCGATATTAAAGTGTTAACTATAGTAAAAAAGGGGATCATCTAATTACATAGTAAATGTCAAACAGAAGCGAGAGCCAAATGATATTTTTCATTATGAAAAGTATCATAAAAATATACTACTACCCAGAAATAAGTAAAAACTCTTTCACAAATGCATAATGCTTACAGATTTCTTTTAATATATAAAATTCAGTATCTAAACAATGAAAATAATTTTACAACATGCGTGCCTAATTTAAAAAAAAAAAAAACTTCTCTTGAGAATAATGCAAAAACTGTCTATTTAATTCAAAATAATAGATATTTTATTATATTGTATCCTTTTCAATATATTTTTAAATCTTAAGTTATGGGCTTTCGAAATTTTTCGAATCTATGCATATTATTCATTTCTGGAATCGGTTAATTGTACGCTATTCTATGAGGATATAATTGAAACATCGACATTTTGATAGTACGAAACATCTCAGTTCCTTTAAAATAAAGATTAATATCACTTTAGGGCGTATAATAAATCAGAAAATTCATGCCTAATTCAGTTATTTTCCTCTTGTCAATCTCCGTACCAATAGTATTTAAATTTTGCCAATTCAAATTACTAATCAGGAGAACAGTCGACCAAATATTCATCTTCAGAAAATTTTTATTTCGTTCACCTATTTTCTTCGTTCAATAATATTTTAACAACTAACGTTTTGTTGCCATTCTGCGTAAAATAAATTTCAAATAAACAAAAATAATACAGTGAAACCTGTGTATAACAATACTGTTTGTTACAATAAATCTACCTTTAGCAATATTTTCTTGGCGCCAAATCTGGTACCAAATTTCATAAAAATCGCCAATCGAGTCAATTGGACTATTTGTTACATGCATTTTGGAGACTTGGGTCCCACCCTACCCTGAGGGACTGTGTTAGGGCATATTTACCCCTCCTATACTTCAAGTGGGTTAATGAGGAACATGTGTACCAAGTTTCATCAAAATACCTTTAGCCATTCGGAAGTGATGCTGGAACAAACATACATACGTTGAGTTTTATATATAAAGATAATATGCGACGCTTTGTATTTAATTTCGTTGTATACTGAAGAGAATCAATGATCCAGTCTGTTCTTTCTTTTAACAATTTAATTCAAAATTTGGGTATGATCTACAATGTTGGTGAAAAGATTACATAGTAAAATCATGCATCCAAATTCTAGTATTTTTGAGTGAGCGCCTTCACATGCTCACGAACAAACATACCAATCAAAACTATGATGCATTCGGTTCAAAGTTTGATAAACATTCACGATTTTAGTGATAAAACTATGTCCAAATTCCATCAATCAAGCTCGTTAAATTTTGAGTTACCGTGCTTACATACACACGGACCGATAGACACACAGACTACTTGTACATAGAATTTGTCCGAAATTGATAGAAATATACAATTTTTGTATCAGGACCACATACCAAATTTCATTCGTCTAGTTTGTTTCGTTTTGTATTTACCATGTTTAAAGAAAAACAAAATTCCAAAATGAAATTTTTAGCGAGATCTAAAACGTCGAGAGTTATCAATATCTGGAAGTGGAATTTTTTGACGATTACAATATTTTCTCCTCTTATACTTGATATAAAATAATGTTTCATATTGTAAAATATTTAATTCTGTTTAATTTATGGTATTTCATTTATAATTAGTAATATTTAATTAATTATAATAGTAATACTATTTAATTAATTAAACATTTAAACTTGACACTAGCTCCACCCATAATTTAAGAATTATTTTAGTTTTACTTTAACTTTCTATTGTATGGCAACCTGATGTGATCAACAAAAAAATATGTTCTGAGCATTCTGTTCGTATGATCTTGTTGCGATAGCGATATACTAATGCAAAATCAATACTGCTTTTAAAATAAATGTTTATTTTTGTATACTTTCACGATTTTATCATTCATTTGGAGATATATCTTTTAAATCATTTGAATGTTTTTAATTATAAAAGGCGTCCGTGGAATTGTTTTTGCGGCTCTATTTTTAGATAATACAAAAACCTGAGACTGTATATTTGTAAAGTGGTCGGATTTTCTGAATTTTAAATTTCAACCCGGGACGCTCAGTATATTAAGACGGACGAAGAGACAATCCGAAACAAACAGTCAAAGCCCGGACGCATATTTACAAACCCTACCCTAATACACCAAAGGCAGGAAATCGGACAATATCATTGGTTCGCTTCGGCAAGAGCCGGTGACGTCATTCATTGCTATCGCGCTTAGCGTAAGGAAATCGTAACAAAACACAAGAGCAGTCCTCTTTTCAAAATGATGTATTTACTGAATGACTTCGGATACAAATTTAAGCAGTATCCTAACATATATCTTTGCCTCGCATTTTTTGTTTGCTCTCTAACGAAACAAAACTTACCAGTAAATAAATCTTTCTTCTGTTGGACATGATTTTCTGCCGTTCCATTTGGTATTTGTACGAATTAGTATTTGTCGAATAAACTCTCCACAGTAATATTCAAGCGAATTTTTTCAGCCAAATCCAAGTTATTTTTGAGTAAAAATGGAATAGAATAATCGCTCGACTAAATAAAATTGCGAAGTAGGTTCGTATCGTAGTTCGAAATTCGCGAAGTCCAAGCAACGGAAACCTAAACTAATTCAAATATCACATTCAATAACTTTTTTTTGTTATGATTTATGTACGCTAAGTGAAAGAGCAAAGAATGACGTCACCGGCTCCCGGCGAAGCGAGCCAATGATATTGTCCGATTTCCTGCTTTTGGTGTATCAGGGTAGGGTTTGTAAATATGCAGCCCGGACTGTCGCGGCTAAGCGTTTAGTCATCTATTCATGATTCATCCCCGAAAAAATTAACACGTCTGAATGAGAACGGTATGTCAAAAACAAAAGGTTGATCAATTTATTATTTCTCCCCGGCCATCCACTTTTAACCAGTGGGTTTGCATTACATGCGTGCATCGAAGTGCCTTTTATTTTCCGAGCTAGAAAAATATTAAAGTATTTTCTGAGTAAAGAGAAAAAAAAAAGAACTTCAGCTGAATTAAGGAGAATTAATGTAATAAAAGTTGAAAAGGAAGTTCTTCAGCAAGTGCCTTTTTTAAAAATGAAATCTAGTTAATCTTTGAAAAAAGATTATATGATTACTTACACATAAGCAAGAATCTGGGACATTTTTATGAAATTCGGTGCAAATGCCGATCAGTTAGGAACAAAAAGTCGAAAATCGGGAAATGAGACTCATCTAATTCGGACTCACTTAAATGTATGAGTCTAATAATTTATAATAAAACGAAGCAAATAATTTAAAATTACCAAATATCGCTGTTTTATTTTTTAAATTAACACCATTTCATAAAAATCTGATATTTCCATTGAAGAGGTCACACATTTTTGCTTCTGACACACCAGTGTAACTTGGCATTTACAGTAGAATTTGGTCGAAATTCGAACCCTTTTGATTCGAATTTTTTTCTCTGGTACCTTGAATTTTTCATTAGAATAATGTTAAAATATCGTCTATAATTCGAATTGATTTTAGTTAATTCGAAATTAAAACTAAAACGTCCGTTTTTATTTCTGAATTACTTCCGTTAGTTAAATAATCCGAACCTTGTGTTCCCAGTAAGTGAATATTATTTCAGATCCTTAATACACTCGAGGACTTCCCTGCTGTATAATAATAAATAAATATTCAATAAAAGAAATATAAAAATAAATATTCCCAATAAAATTAAAAATATTCCTTACAATATAAATAATATAATAAAATATTTCTTAATAACAAAAAGATTATTCCATATATAAAAAAATATTTCTTACATTAAAAAAACCCTTTGAACACGTTCGATGTGAACTGTATTGTTTATTCAAAGTGCTGTATATTTTTTATTAAAATATCTTTTTTATCGAAACTATTACTTTTAAAGTTATTAAAATCTTAATTATAATTATTATTACTTGGTTTATTAAAATTACTTACAATTTATTTATTAAGTATTATTTTTTTAAACCGTTAAATATTAGAAATAAATCTTCACTGATATTTTTGGATTAAAAATTGTTCCATCTTACTATACTCATTTTTCGACCCATTTTTTCTTAATTTGAATTTTTAAATAAATCCGATTTTTATTGTGGCCAGCTTCGAATTATATTTATATGAAACAATAAAGTTTGGGATTCTGTTATATTAATATAGCACTTCCAATTTTGCTATGTAACTGTATTTGTAATGCCACTCTCTCTCCAACAATAGCAAGGTCCGAAAGTTAAGAACCTTGAGTTCAAGCATTCCGTTAACCCATAGCACCATCGCCATCGCTTCGAATTAAACTAGTCCACCTGTATTTTTATATTATTCCCATTATCAGGTTACATACGGGATACCACGTGATCATGTTTGCAAACGCCAAGTAACCTTGGGCGAGTGACAGACGCTCGCCTTGCCGCAGGTGCAACCCAGAGATAGGTAAAAGCACAAGAGCATTACTATTATCGATGGCAACGCGGATGCAGACTTCTTAAAAACTTTCTGAACGATAGACAATTACTATTGAAAGAAACGATGGAATAATGAATGATAACGAAGGTAAAATGCTTTCTAAATATTTGTGCTCATTAAATATTTATCAAAAGTAGTTGAATATTACACTAAAACTCGTCTATATTGTAAGGGCAAACACAACTGTCAAGCAGGGGCGGATTAAGCTTGTTGGAGGCCCCGGGAGCAGAATTTCTTGGGGGCCCTCTGAAATCATTACATATATGTACTTTTACATTTCATCTTGCCAGTCATTAGGCTTTAAAATAATACAGTTTGCATACTTTTAATAATGATAACTATATTTTTATTAATAATATTTACATTTTATAATTGCTATATTAACTGACTTTATAATTAGTACATTTAATCTATTGGTTACATCTTAATTAATCCTAATTAAGATGCTTTGAATCGGCATAAATATATAAAAACTTATATATTATCGAAATAAACTTGAATGACATCTTGAAACAGAATCTATTGAATAAAAGAGAAAGCAAATGAATATTTCTTAGCAAAATTGCTTTCTGTATTACTACTGAATACATTACTATTATATTGCAATCAAAAAATCAACATATAATCTTTACTTTTTTCATTCAAGAACCAATTTGATATAAACCATTTTTTTTTTGTCTCCATTTTATAGTTTTTTTTTGAGGCAAGCAATTCATGTACAAACGAAAAATGTTCCAATCGTTGAGGCTTCCTCAAAGTACTTTTAATCTGAAGATTAATACCCAATCTGGCTCATTCTAAAACGTTTTCAGATTATTTCATAATGCAACAAAGATGTAAAGCTAAATTACTTTTATTAATCATTCATAATAAGTTTTAAAAATATCTTTCTAACTAAGATTAATACCGAACTTAAGAATAAATCTTGGAGATACTTTGAATAGAGCATGGACTTGATTTTCATAAAAATGCGTGAGTTATGAAATACAAGCACATAAATTAATAAATACATATAAATTAAAAATACAAGCAATTTCTTATCAATTTTTTAAACATCATCATGATTTTCAAATAATTGCTAAGAAAGAAAATTATACGTTGGTTCTAAACACTCAAATGCTTTATAATTTTTTGAAATACTCAATGTAAAGCGACAAATTTTAAAATTATACAAAATTTGCGCATATTGTCTTGAAAGAAGACGATTATGACTGTTTATAAAGTAAATTATTAAGTTCAATCGTTATTTAGTTATTCATGTTCCATGTATAGAAATGTATAGTACATATGTATACTATTTAACAAATTATTGCAGAAGTTCAAGGCATTGAGCTTCCGCAGTAGTGTTTGACTCTTTTCAAGAGAGAAAATTATAACATTTTTTGAAAATTTTATTTTTGTTTCAAAAATAAAAACACAAGACTAAAGAGATATAAGATTCAAATTAAAAGCATATTTTTATGATAATAAATATTTCAAAATATATCGTCATCAAAATACAGTCAGTTGCTGGAAACATAAGATTCGAACGAAGTATTGATTTCTTGTTACTTTTACTTGAAAATTATATTGGAGATATTAAATGGAGCATGCTTTTATAGCAACGTTTCAGATGCGCTGTTATAGAAGAAATTAGACTTCTTGTAATCTGCATCTTATTTTTATCATAATATATGTAAACAATTTAGTAATTGATAGTCACAATCTTCTCAAAGATAACAAATGAGATTAGAACTCTGGTTAAAATTTTTACTACTGCTGATGAATATGAATTTAAAGAAACTAACATTTTCACATTTCAAAAACATTATTTTCAAATTAAATAAAAACGGCTGCATTCTATTTAATAATGATATAGCTCTAAACTACCCGAAAATATTTCGAACTTTAAAGAAATTTATGTGTTTTTGTTTCCTGCTTCGAAATGCTCCAATGAGCTCATGAAAATGGTCGAACTTTTCGATAAATTATTTACTATAAAATATTATTCAAAATTAAAATGATATCTTAAATAAAATTAGGTTATTGAATGCAAAAATTTTCAAAATTAACCAGTTCTTTAGGCATAGCTGTGTCTATGCCAAAGAATGAGAATGCGTTTTTATACAATTACGTAAAGCACAGCAATGCATTTTTTTCTCCTGACATCTACCAAAAATTTACCGAGGCTTATTTCTTCGCCATACTGGGGATCGAGCCTCACACAACTTTGAACAGCGTCGCATCCCTAATAGCAATAAACTTTTCCACTGTAACACAAAACCAGAAAGAGAAATTTCATCCTGTAACGTGGTTTCCCATGTTCTGGGGTGTACCTTGATGGCCAGATTCAGACAAAAGGCGGTAGGGTGCCACGTTGTGTCACGGGTATTGTCAAATGACCTTTAAAAGGCGTTTAACAAAAGTTTGAGGAGGAATTGAATAATCGGGAGTCATAAGTTTTTCATTTCCATTATGACATTTATTCGAAATAGTCAAATGAATGCAATTGGCTCTCTGGAAATAAAACCGATCTATTAGTACTAACGACAACTAAATTATTTGATAATCACTGAAAATAAAAATTCACCATTCAATCTAATCATTGAAATGACAGCTTCGTGAGAAATTTTTTTAATAACGAATGGGTTTTTTCCCTTATGACTGAAAGTCCTGATGTAGTTGTGTTTTTCCATCTGGAATTAATTAAACATCGGTCTAACTGAACTAGAATTTTACAACTGGTTGGATAGAAATGCATTTTGGAATTTTCTTGAATAACTTAATTTATCGCGATATTTAAAAAAAAGCATTTCGGGCTCCCCCTTTCAGCTCGGGGTCCCAGGCGCGCCTTCTTTAATACAGACCTGCGGTCAAGTATTAATAATTTGAATAATCGAATTAATGACTCTGTGTGAGTAAAGTCTACAATAAAATCAGTCTCCAGACTAACTGAACAAAAGAAAAATTTAGCATGTTACACGCATAATACTACGTTATAATCTGTATATGTCTGTTTTTAATGATAAGTGATATTATATGAATGTAGTATTATGCATGTTGTGATTCAATTCATTCATTGCTCACCTTTGTACGAGAGATGATTTTTTCAGGGTGAAATAATGTTAATTTGAATTGTGGCTTTTTAAACATTAATTTTTTTCAATGCAGTACACAACGTTCGAATACTTAACAGACTGACAAGTACAACAAACACTATACATAAAAAAATACAACCCCTGAAGACCACCCCCATCGTTTTAGAACACATGCTCGATGAAAAACTGCACATCTAATACTCGATTAATCCAGGACTGGCAGAGGGCAAATAAATTCCTAGATGTAAAAATAATAATGGAATAATAGCAGAAATACGAGTTTGAATTATCAAGTAGAACTCATTATAAAACAAAAAAGTCTTTATACTCAATATAACAATAATTAAATCTTCTGTTTTTACTTGAAGAAATGATGTCCAACTATAGCCATAAGATATCTTATAATAGAGATTTAGAATCAATAAGGTAGGGTTGAAAATACACGTAAATTTTTATTCACAATTTCGAAACTTTTGATGCGATTGATAATTAATATGTCAAGTTTGATAGATGGATGACAAATAGAAGAAAATTATAATTTTGTCCGTGTTAATCTTAAAACCTTTATTCTAGATGCTCAGTAAGTTAATGTTTATATTTTACCATAAGCATTACATGGTATATTAAAATACAACAATTGCAACTCAAAACATATCGAACAATGCAGTCAATATCGTTAGAATGAAAATAACTACCCAATGTGTAGACCAAAAACAGATATTTTTTAGCAAAAAGACAATTTCTCTAATTAATAAATATAATCAAGCCTTAAAAACTTTAAAGGCATTAAAAAAATCACAGAATGCTTACTACAAATTCGATAAAGTGATAAACATCACTTGAAAGAAAGACCATAAAAAAAACTCTCTTTTTATTGAGATTGTTTTGCGATAAGATTCAACTGCAATTCAAAACGAAAAGATAAACGTGTTCCTTTTATTGAATCAGGAAAACGAAAGTAAAAAAAATCACAGAAATTTTGGTGATATCAAAGAGCAACCAAAGAATAAAATAATATCCATAATAGAGAAGAATCAAATCGACATAAACACAACATTCCTATGTTAAAGTAACGCCTGTGCTATTTATCTTGATTCAACTAACAAAAAATAGACAAGAACACTTTACCTGAGCCTGTGTTACAATACAACAATCTGCTTCCCATCCTTCGTGAATACAAAGAGTCTTTCATTGCTTAATAACAAAGAATGTTCTAAATTTCGTTTTCATCAACTCATTAATAATGCATCGAAAAAGTGTGAAAGGATTTTGATTAAAACACACTCCAAACCGACATTCTACAATCCTCATTTAGTTTTTGAATAATCATAACTGTGAAAAACACATCAACAGACCCTATCAACTAAAAGAAAGAAAACGAAACACTGATTCACTTCTCGATCCGAACGATATCTCAAGTCCCGAAATTACTCTTCGTCCTCCAATAATGCTCCTCGTGCAACACCACCACAAAGGAACTTTCTCCCCGTTCCCGAAAGAGAACTGCACAGTTCGAAGTTTCCCTCTGTTTCGGCCTTACAAAGTAAGTGAACTCTTTAAGTTTTGTTCGCAACTCTGATCGATACAGCAGCAGTGACGGCAAATGGGGCTCTTGGCAGGTTGCCCGTGGACGAGTGGGACAAGATGCCGAAAAGGAGCCCGTGGGCCAATAAAAGATATGGATTTGCCAGACAGCCAAAATTCTCGAAAATGCCACGCTCCCCACTTTACCAAAAGTCTAACGAATTCATACGAAGAATTTGTATGAATTCGTTAGAATTGTTTGATTATAACTTGGTGTCATGATAAAATGCAACCCTTAAATGAGAAATCATATATTTATGATTCTTCGTAAGAATTGCGAAGGCCTTATTCGATTTTTCATTCAAAATGAGAAGAACTTAACGAGTAAATAACTGACTTTAATACTCTAAAGATAAAACAACTAGATCCAGGTTGGAATATCTGCAAAACTTAGCCCTTCAGTGAATAAATGAAAATAAAGTAATATTTACACAAAACAATCACTGTGCGCAATAGACAGCCAAGTAAGACCATCAAGATCGCGTGACCACCGTCGAGCAGCTCATTTATGTTTGCCACAATTTTGGCAAAACACCTCAAATTTGTTCATATATCGTCGTTCTGGCATCCACACAGTTTTATTTTACTTTTATGAATATATCATCCCTGAATTTGGAGAATAAAGAAATTAGAAAAATAGCTCAAGTTTTTTCGTGAAAATTCTGCTTAAAAAAGAACACAAACAAAAGCAAGGCAGTGGAACAGAGACCAAATGATATATTAATTAGTTGATTGAGATTTATTTCTTGTGCACCAAAACATTTTTTCAGTCTTGAAGTGGAATTCCATAAAAGCGTGCATAGAAAGGGGAAAGATGATATCACGGCAAGTTGTTGTCCCGTCGAGAAAACGACTTGTGATTTTCCAAAACATTGACGACAGTGTTTTCCGAAGTGTTCACATTGAGACACCACAAACATAAAAGAAGGGGGACAATTACTGGCCTAAAGTACACTGTCTGAAAGAAAAATCAAAGGGGGAAATGATGCACAGGTTTTATTCGCTAGACTAACATTCCATTGTTAAATTTCAGAAGGGAAATTCAGAACCGTAATCGGATGACAAAGACAACACCCCAATCCCCGAACATCCACACCACATCAGCAGAACGACATTTGACCCAAAATGAAATGCGAAGACGCCTCATATAAACAAAATCAATAGTTTCAACTATAATATGAAGTGCAATTGGATTTATCGTACAAAGACAGACTTCCGGCCACCGAAAGTTTAACAGAAATCTGCAATTTTAGTGTCACGACCGCATACCAAATTGGATCCGCCAAGCTAGTTGCATTTCGGAATTATCGTGTTCATACTCGGAAAGCCATAATTCTTAAAATTATTTACTCGGATTCAAGGATGTCTAAAACTTGGAGATTCATCAAAATCTCGAGGTCGAATTTTTTGACGATTGCAATGCTGTCTCTTTATATACCTCTCACAAGAGAAAGTAAATATGTGAATAACTTCAACTATAGTTTTCACCAATTCCTCCCAAGGGGAAAAAATGACGGGAGGAAGTCTTTTTCAAACAGCCGCTGATCTTAAAGGCGTAGGACTACTTTACTCGCGTGACTCTTTTGTTTCTCGGTTCCTTTTTGTTTCTCGAGATTCTCTTTTGTTTCTCGGATTCTCTTTGTTACTCGCGATACTCTTTTGTTCCTCGAAGTTACTAGCGATACTCTTGTTTCTCGACGTTACTCTGAATTCTCTTTTGTTTCTCTGAAATACTAATATATGGAAAATTGGCAAAATAAAATGAAACTAAGGTTACGAAGGAAATTGCTTTATTTCTTAATAAAATATATTACAATGTCAATTCTTATGTTTTGAATTCTTCAATCGCGAGTGGATATGTTACAATTCTGTGTAGGATCGGGCGATGATATGAAAAGTAACATACATAATTTAATAATTCGGGACTAATATTTCTTGTAAAAGTTGAGTGAATATATGAATTCCCCAGAGTACTAGGATAATTTGTTGGCACCATGTTCAAATCCAAATGCTTCTTCATGAAACCGAACGCTTTCTCATTCCTTTTGACATCTACATTAAAGTCACCCATAACAACAATTGGAACATTTTCATCTATATGAAACTCAATAAACTACAATTCCGATTTTCATTTTTTTTTGCAACTTCTGTTGTTACCCTTTGTCTCTAAAATAAGTCATTAGTTATGTTTTTAACATATGCAGTTACCGAGATATAGAGGATCTCCCATACAACGTTTTTTGTAGCGTTTTGGCATACGAATCAAATTCCTTCTTGAAACCACAATGCGAGGAACGCGGTCCTACGCTAAAACATACTCAACATTAAAAGCATTTTAAATAAGAAACTTCCTTTCCTAATGACAAAGTAAGGAAGTAAAAAGAAAAGCACTCAGCAAAGAGACACAAAACACTTTGACGAAGAACTTTATCAAATGTTTGTTGTGCGACCAGATTATTAGATCGATAACCGAACATCTTTTTATTTCAACAAAAGAAAGCAGAAAAGCCTTCCTTGTTTTGCTTTGCTCAGTGTTTCGGCATTCAAGCGGCTTGATTCTCTACGAACACAGGCCGAAAGGATTACGTCCGAACAATAAAACTTTCGACAGAGCTGATGGCAAGGGACTGAGAAAAAGAGGAAACAGCCCATTACAGTGGATGCCCTTGAATGAGCGGATTTCAAGCGGCTTTAGAGATACTTTAATGAAACAAGGCATGACAAACTGTAGACAAATAGAGAATAGGAAGCTGGACCACAATTCCAGCAGCTAAGCACAAAAATTCTTGCACTCGATTGGTTTTCTTTACAAGATTTTGGAACGTGAGTTTTTTGGGAATTCAGAATACAGTAGTCTCTTTACAATCCGGCACTTCGTCAATCCGGCCCCTGCACTAGTATGGTGTTTTTAGAAGGGGGAGTGGGGAGTGCGCACAGGGAAATCAAGTCACTGCATGCTAATGCCACTGTGTCTTGGGGCAGGAAACGATAGTATAATTTTCTGTTTATTGCACAAAATATGCAAAATTACAAAAAGATTTTGCTATTCAAATGCGTTATTTACTTTCTCGTATACGAAGTATACAAAAAGAAAGAAAGTATTGTAACCGTCAAAAAATTCGAACACGAGATTTTGACGAATCTCCACGTTTTAGACCTCCCTGAGTCCGAAAAACACAATTTTGGAATTATGTCTGTCTGTGAACACGATAACTCGAAAACTATTAGAACTGCGGAGACGAAATTTGGTATGTGATCTTTACACATAATTTGCATGTTTCTACCAAATTTGGACACATTTTGAACAAAATCCGACAACGGGAAGTCTGTCTGTCCGTCCCTGTTCATGTGAACACGATAACTCAAAAACTTGAATAGCTATATGGATAAAATTTGGTACACAGTTTTATCATCATGAATGTAGGTCTGTATCAAAGATTGGACCAAACCCGTCGAAGGGTTGATGGTCCGTCGGACTGTAAAATCGCATACTTCTAAAAATTATATCTCCTAAACCCTTTGGCTTAGATAAATAAAAATTGGTATAACGGTTACTAACATTAATTACAGATCTGTGTCCAAATTTCGTTTCAATCGGTTAAAAAAAAAGGTGTTCAAATTGCATATTCAATTTTTTTTTACTTGCGTACTGGAAGCAATCTCTGTGCATGCGCAAGCTATTCAGCGATAGCGAAGGAGGTCATTTTCTCCTGTTTTCTTTTCGCTCGAACACGCCCTCGCTTTAGCGGAGTTATAATACATACGCATCTCTTTGAATATGATTCTTCACCTAAATATTTTACAATCACTATAATCTACAATGAAAAACCTTCTGATAGCCATTGCCTTCTGGGTTACAGATGGTTCGAATTTTTTATCCACGCAGGGGGAGGGGAAATGGCAAATTTTTGAAAAGTATACGAGAAAGTTTAGGGGAGGCCACTCCCGCTGGTTTTTAAACCTCCACTAATCCGGTGGCAGTCCAATGGTCTAATATTTGCAGGATTACCGAGTGGCTACAGTACAAATAATGAAAATGCTGCAGGAAATTTTAAAGTCACGTTTGGAGGGATGATTTAATTGTGAAACCAGCCGGAAATCCAGACTGTTTAACTTTCTCAAATCCAGGGCCGTCTTATCCAATGGTCTAATTTGGGGCCGGCAAATCTACTGTACTGAATTTATTTCAATTTTGAACCAAAAAACTATTTAATTAAAATTTCAAATAAAAAAAGGTACAGATTTGCCAAATTGTAAGGCGTTAATCGGAGAACAGGTGACTTTTTTTTTCTTTTTGGCTCCTCAATTATTTTGAGGGGCAGGTATTTTCTTTGGGCCATAGACGCTCAAATTCTTAGGAAATATTCTGATGGGGCGCCAAATAACTCTAGCCCAGGGCGCTCAAATTTGTTAAGGCGGCCGTGCTAAAATCCAGAATTTCCGGATTTATGAAATGTGGACTCATTTTCTCAAATTTTGCTTCCGAACTATCATATCAATCAAAAATTGATTATGTGGATGATATTCTGACAGAATGTAAAATATCCTAGACCACCACAGTTTAGATGTTGGGCAGACTGTGAAATGACAATTATTCTCGTTACAGAAATACAAATGAAAGCTTTGGTTGAAAAAAATTCCTCTCAAGATCATACTGGTAAAGATTTTAGAGACTATTCACAGCATAACTGGATATTTATTAAATTTCTTTGCATTCCATGATCCATTCTGTTCCCGATAGCAATTCCTCATCTCCGACAACTGTAACGAAGTGTATATGCACTGTAGCAGTTTAGTAGACGTTAGCTATAGGTTCTAATCTAATACTGAAAGGGTTATATGTAGGGTTGCCATAATTACCAAGCATTGATAAGGGACGTTTAAGTGCTAAATAAATAAAGCATGAAAAAAGTGGGTAGGTAATGATTTATTTCACTCTGATAAACCAGCGGGAGTGGTCTCCCCAAAACTTTCTCGTATCCGCCCTAACGCGGGTGGGGGAAAAATACACAGAGCTGCAGTAACATGGACGATTCCCAACACAGGAAGAGAAGAACGCGAACCCCGTTTTATGCGCCGTACAATGGCGAAGAAACCGAATATGAAAGTTGAACGCATTTTTTTCAACCGATTGAAACGAAATTTGGACACAGATCTATAATTAATGTTAGTAACCGCCATACCAATTTTTATTCATCTAAGCCAAAGAGTTTAGGAGATATAATTTTTACAAGTATGCAATTACACAGTCCGACAGACCATCAACCCTTCGGCGGATTTGGTCCAATCTTTGATACAGACCTACATTCATGACGATAAAACTGTGTACCAAATTTTATCCATATAGCTATTCAAGTTTTTGAGTTATCGTGCTCACATGAACAGGGACAGACTTCCCGTTGACGGATTTTGTTCAAAATTTGATAGAAACATACAAGTTATGTGTAAAGATCACATACCAAATCTCGTCCCCGTAGCTCTAATAGTTTGAGTTATCGTGTTCACAGATAGACATGATTCCAAAATTGTGTTCTTCGGACTCAGGGAGGTCTAAAACGTGGAGATTCGTCAAAATCTCGAGTTCGAATTTTTTGACGATTACAATACTTTCTCTTTGCATACTTCGTATGCGAGAAAGTAAAAATCAACAAAGATTAAACAATCGAATAAAATGAACACATAAAATAATAAAAGCGATGCAAGGTTAATCCTTTTTAGCCTAGTCATATTTTAAAGTTGATTTTACTTTCTTAATTTTATTATTCTCTTCTTTCACATAATTATAAAATTAGGCGCCAAAACGGGTTCGCGCCAAGCGTTGCCTGCATTGGTTAGGGTTTCAATAGTCGCGGTACCATCGCGCCCTAGGGTGTCTCACCAGAGTTCAGAGAGAAAACGGGACATTGCGTAGTGAAATACGGTACGGGATAATATTTACGGGACATATGGCAACCCTAGTTATATGAAAACTCAACGTCCGCATCAAAATGTCTTGCTGATCACACTGAACTTTCACATTTAGCTTATAAATGAATAAATATTCTACGAAATCCTATTAAGTTTTTAAAAAAACACCACAATTATCGCAAAAAAAAAGAAAGAAACTTCTGCTATAGATTGAGAAATACAGTCGGCACCAGCTTTATTACTCGGGCTTCCGACTTCCCTCAGGCTTTTCTCGGGAGCAAAAGTAAAGAGACAGAAGAAATAAATAATGGAGGTCCGTTTTGCTGCAGCTGACAGCAGTGACATACTTTTCCCTGAGCTCCCCGAGGATATTATGCGGTGCGATAGGGCCGGGGAGCTAAGTTATGGCGACTCGACTGCATCGAAAATAGGTACAGTGAAGACAGTCCAACCCCTTGTCATCCATTAAGGAAAGTAAATGGAGGCTTTTAGACATCAGCGCAAAGTGAAGATTACTTAATTGAAGTGAATGGAAAAGGTGGGTGTAGTTTGAAAAGTTCTCGTTTCAAAGCCTTCAGGGTATCCCGGTGCGTTGGAAAAGCTAATTAAGGCAAAATTACCTCTTTACCGAACGATGGGGCATTTTTGTCATCCTTTCAGGGTCTTTTGAAGAAAAGAAATATCCTCTTTTGCGATATGTTTACCTGACAACCCCTGACTGATCTTAACAAAAGTAAATTACCTGGCTATCTCATGACAGTTTTCTTAAAATAGAACAAGAAAACCCTAAAAAAAAAATAAAAGGTACATTTGCGATCTTCGTGACTACCTTGGTGATTTGGAAATATTGATTTTCTTGCAGGATTCAGTCTAATAAGTTTTGCACAGAAAAAATAAGTAACTTTTAACGTTGGAGAAATTCTTCGCAATAAGAAACAATATAAAGTTGCTTTGAGTAGTAACTACGGCAAAGAATCGACGCAATACGGATGCTAAAGTATATCTATAAATGTCGGTATACATGATACGGCAAGTAAAATATTTTGACATTTCACATAGAATTCGGAGACAAAAAATAAAGAAATATCAGCTGATACTATGATTTAATATTTTAGATACATTCCCTCGGTGCATGTTATGTTCGTGCTTGCAAGACAAAGAATTTTTTTCGCCGACAAAACAGCGAAGTGCAATTTAAAATGCCAATCTTGCTTATCTTTCAGTAGAGATTTGAAATGGGCTTTCTGATGGAAAATCCCCCATCTCTTTTGTGTTTCTTATATTACTTTCAAATTCCACTCTTCAAAAAAAAGACTGGCATACTTTGCTGAAACAGAATCAGTAATTCGATATAATCGCTGGGTATTCTATTTTATGCCACTGAAATGTGGATGAAATATTAAAATAAAAAAAGATATATAAGATTTTACCTAATCATTCTGTAGAATGCCTACACAGAAACAATCCCCCCCCCCCCCAGTTATGCAGTAGGGAACCTAAACACACCTCTTAAAATATAGTTAGGTTCGTAAAACATTGCAGAAAAGGTTTTACTACTGTATATTTCAAAATCAATTAATGCATAGTAAGTAGTCTTTTGTACAAAGAATTGCAGTTGATTCCATTTTGTACTTCAAGCTCCCACACAAATGTCAGTTTTCAATAGTCAGCCCGAAATGCATAAAATAGTGGTTGATTTCCAACCGCGTAACTGCATTTAGAGGTGTATAAAAAAATAAAAAACAAAAGAAAATCCAATTATTGACACGCAAATCACGTATTATTGTCAAGCCATATTCCAAGCGAATCCGTTTCAAAGCAAAACATTTAACAGACAATCCATACAAATACGACTTGGTTTCATTCTGACATGCGACTCGTAAATATTTTCATGCCCCACGCATCTATGTTTGACCATAATTCAAATATGATCTTTATAATAGGTTAGTTTTTATGTTTACCGAAGGATAACATAAATATGTTACTGAGACTAAAGATGCACACATAATCCGTGTCTGAAATGTAACCAAAAATGTAACAGTAAACTTGTAACTGTTTCTATTAAAGCTTAAAAATTGTAATTGGAAACTAATTTAAAAGGGAATTATGCGTAAATCAATTAGCTTTATAAGGTTTCGACAAATTTTTGAGACGCAAGAGCCAAATTTAGCTCCACATAACAATTTATAAATTATTCGAGAGCCATAAATACTTTTTTTTACTAAATAACGAAAATTTATATATTATAACAAGTAATAAACCGGAACAAGAAGATCTATAGGTAAAACAATAAGAAAACATAGCTCAAAAACCTGCCCTTATAGTTTTAATAAGGGAAATATATAATTGTGGTCAACGGGCTCCTTTTCTCTGAAAAATGCTCTACATATATAACTCGTGGCTAGACATTTTAATTTTAAGGCATTGTTGTAATATGACATTAGTAATTTAGCTCTTAAATTTGCATATAATGAAATTTACGTAATAAAACAACTCTTGCATAAATATGTAGAGCTAATATACTCAGAACTCAAATTGAACACATTTGTTATGTTGTAAAAATCTCGAAAATTTGTGAGATGTCTGAAACAAATGATATCGCCATTACGTGAATAGCATATTTTAAAAATTTTAAAAATGAAATTGTACTGGATTTATTTTTAATTTCAATTTTATTTCAGAGCCGCAGGTTCTCAACCCTGAACGGACTTGAGGTAGATCAATCTCAATGCGCATTGGAATACGCGTTGTCATTTTACTGTCAATGTTGTAACGTTTTCTTTCTCATAATGAATAAGAGAGGCTGCCGACTACTTTCTCATTTATTTACACAATATGGTGCACTTTGTGCTTCCTAATACAGTGAAGGGAAGCGCATTTTGGAGGTCTTTTGTATAAGAAATTTAATATAGATGCCCATGTATCTAAGCCAGAGGTTCCCAACCTGTGGTACGCGTATCCAAATAAAAGTCGGCAATGGAAGAAACAAGAAAACGTAAAAGATTAAAAAAAAATATAGAATTTTGTTTCCCCAAGTGAATACTTACTATTTAATAACTGACAGTGATTATTACCACTTGAACAGTTGATTATAACTAAGTATAATTTTTAGCTATGGGGCCGTTCAAATATTACATAAGCATGTTTTTGGTATTTTTTGACCCCCCCTCCCCC
>BGPR01001435.1:174350-257415 GCA_013235015.1 Araneus ventricosus
AATATTACGTATTGTTGTCGTTATTTTCTCATGCCCCATGCATCTGTTGTTTCAATTTTAATTCAAATATGATCTTGTTAGTTATTTTATGTTTACCGAAGGATAACATAAATATGTTAATGAGACTAAAGATGTTACATTGGTTCCCGTGTCTGAAATGTAAACCAAAATGAAATAAACTGTAACTGTTTTTGCTTAAAGCTAAAACTGTAATTGGAAACTAATTTAAAGGGGAATTATGCAAAATCAATTAGGCTTTATATACTTCTTGCAAATTTTTGAGACGCAAGAGCCAAATTTAGCTCCACATAACAATTATAAATTATTCGAGAGACACACAAGGCAATGCTTTTTTTTTACTAAATAACGAAAATTTACATATCATAACAAGTAATAAACCGAACAAGAAGATCGAATAATAAGAAAAACATCGCCCAAAACTTGCCCCATAGTTTTAATAAGGGAAATATATGTGAACAATTGGCCTTTTCTCCAAAAAAATGCTCTGCATATATAGCTCGTATTAGACATTTTAATTTTACATATATGACATTAGTAATTTAGCTCTTAAATTTGCATATAAATGAAATTTACGTAACAAAAACAACTGCTTGCATAAATATGTAGAGCTAATAGAACTCAAATTGAACACATTTCATTAAAGCAAAATCTCGAAAATTGTGGTGATGTCTGAAACAATGACATCGCCATTACGCGTGAATAGCATACTCAAAAAAATTTCACAATGAAACTAAAATGGATTTCACTTACTCTTAAGCCAGAGCCGCAGTTTCCTCAACCCTGAAAGGACTTGAGATAGATCAATCTCAATGCGCATTGAATACGCTTGTCATTTTACTTTCAATGTTGTAACGTTTTCTTTCTCATAATCAATAAGAGGCTGCCGACCATCAATTTATTTACACAATATGGTGCACCCTTTGTGCTTCCTAATACAAAAGTGAAGGGAAACATTTGCCGCACCAATATAGATGCCCATGGGATCATAAGCGCGAGAGGTTCCTAAACTGTGGTACGTATTCAAATAAAGTCGGTAATGGAAGAAACAAGAAAACGTAAGAGATTAAAAAAAAAAAAATTATAGAATTTTGTTTCCAATGTGAATACTTACTATTTAATAACTGCCAAGGAGGATACCACTTCCGAACAGTTGATTACAACTAAGTGTAATTTTAGCTATCCTGATAACTTAATGCGAAATTACATTACAATACTTGTTTCATTTGCTTTACTTTGGACTGATAATATTGGTGTGGAATAAAATGTGAAAATAAAAATTCTTAAAAATCTTGTTAATTCTACTCATTTGACTCTCAATCTAACCTCTCAGCGATTAACATCATATAAAAACTTTGGCTAGACGGTTGTTGGAGGAGTGGGGTGGATGGATAAGGATAGTACTAAAAGGAAAGCGTAAAAAAAACTTAATCATAAGTGTCATGAGAGAAAAAGGTTGAGAAACCCAGATCTTAAGCATTTGTGTTTATGAGTTATTGGTGTCTGCACACTGGAATACACTGTCAGGATGGCAATCCGTAGACGGTTTTAACTAAAATTTTATAAAAATATCATGCACCAAATTTCATTCATCGCTATTCGCTGTGGTGTTTAGGAATTACTGTATTCACACGAGGCCGATAGACAGACAGACTGGATGGATTTCTGTCCAAAATCTGACAGAAATTGCCAATTTTGGTGTAAACCTGAACAGACCAAATTTCAGCCATCTAGCTCGTTGCATTTTTCATTACCCACACGCAGAGGCAGAAATAATAATTCCAAAGATGTTATTTAAATTCAGAGCGTCTAAAGGAGGAGGTTCATCTAAATTTCCGAGGAGCCAACTTTGACGCCTACAATACTCTTTTTTTTATAATTACGAGGGAAAAAATACTATACGCAATCAAAGTGTTCCAAATAATCAATGAAAAAAATCTTCACAGCGAATTATCTGCAAAACCATAAATATGTACTGAAAATTGCCATATTATAAAACTTTCTGCGCAACATGAAATAAACAATCCTTTTACGCATGAGACCGACGCTAACAACTTGACAAATCTATCGAATCAACGAAGTGGGCAACAATGAAAGAGCGAAAAACGACAAAAAACTTAAAATCGTTTATTTTCTTTCAAAAAGAGCAAAGTAAATTTTTATCAGAACAACCCATTATCGATATATCGTCCCCACCACTAGTGACAAAATCCGACTGTCAAATTACTCGTCTTTCGATTCTGCGTCTGCATGCACCAATAGAGCTTCTCTACCTGACTTTATCAAAAGCCGAAAAGAGCTACGAGATATAAAAAATATAAATTATGAAAACGTATCGGTCTTAAAATTGCTCAAAGTAAAAAAACCGGTAAAGCTTTAAGGAAAACTAGAATCACAGAGTGTTATTTTAGCACTGGGATTTATACTCTGGATTATTTAAGCTCTACAACATGCATTTCAGAAAAAAAGTTTTCAATGCTTCTCTACATCCTCAATAAGAAATATAAAACAAAATAAAGGAAGAATAGGAAAAGGTTCCATCATATTTTCTACTATTGTAATTTTCTATGATAAAAAAACTTTTCTTTAATAGGCAAATCAAGATTTTAACTGTCGATTTATCTCCTCTTCAGAATGCTCTTTTCAGTAGAGATAACTAAAATGCAACATAAATAATTTCAACATAAAATTACTCAGGAGCGTTTATTGAGATGAACTCTCGTTAATAAGTATCTAATTTTTGTTAATTCCGGTACAAATAAATGGATTTCTTAATCTTAGGGG
The DNA here is from genome assembly GCA_013235015.1 of Araneus ventricosus. Lineage (NCBI taxonomy): Eukaryota > Metazoa > Arthropoda > Arachnida > Araneae > Araneidae > Araneus > Araneus ventricosus. The sequence goes on from BGPR01001435.1 coordinate 177,153, forward strand.
GGGGGGGGGGGGTTAAGACTTTAATAAAATGTGATCCTGCTTTTAAAGTTGCACTCGGAGATCTCGTCAGTTAATAATATTTATATAATATTAAAGTAGAAACTTTTGTGATCTTTTATAGTAAATCTGATTGTACTTTAGACATTCTGCGACCGACCTATGCTAGAGAATCTTATCAGCGAAACACAGAAAAGTATACAAATAAACCTTACGTGTACAAGTAAATGGTTGCTTGAAGAGCGTCGAACGTCACTCCACAAATGCGTCACATCACTTCCCAACAATCACAATTTTTCAAATGTATATCTTTCAAGTGTGGGAGGATCTTGGGGTGACAACGCGCAGTAAGATGTCAGACGGCATGTCCCTACTCACCAAAATATATTACCAACCAAACTGATAAAACATGCCGAACATACACCATTGCAGACTTCTGAAAAATATCGGCTGAGGTAATATAATAAGGGTTTCTTTGCAATGGATTCGATTCTCGTGAGAGCCAGCTACACGAATGTAACGGCACATACCATCTAGCATCTAACTGCATGTTGCTTCCACGTTGAGCAGTGATTTTTTTCCTTTCCTGAAAGATAGATTCTGTAAATTAACAGGAATGAGGATGAATTGATAATTGATCAGAAAGAAAGCATTAAAGAGGTTCCATTTTATTTGATTGAAATGTTTGTTGAAATAAAACTTATTAGAATCATAGTTCTTGTTTTTTTCCACTTGACATGTTGATTTTACAAGAACACACAGCGAAAAGGGAAAACAAAATATCTACATATGATCTAACACATAAGCAAAACCAGATAATCGCAACGAACGATTTGAACCGAACCAACCTGGTCTGAACCGATCCATCCCAACCGCTGATTAAACCGATCAATCCCAAACCAACCTGAACCAGATCCGAACCATCCTGATCAAACCACAAAATCTATTTTATAAAAATTCCAGCTTTGAGATGAACTTGTCGCGCTGAAATACTTCAAATCGACAAATATGTTCAAAACTGCCAATTAGACGTTCAGTTACGTGCTGTTCAATTTCCTGTAATGATATTCAGCTGAGAACTCTCGATCATGTTCGCTTTCTACTGTCCCAGTAATAGTATTTCCGTTTAGTTTCTTCATTGCGTCTTGTAAAACTCAGCGCAATTATTGAAAAACACCAGACAGCTGGGCGAGACATAATAACCGCGAATATAGAAAACTGATTCGATGGCTTAAAAACATGAATGAAAGATTTTATAATGAGCAGCCAAACATTTCCAGTTCCGTAGATGAAAAACCAGACCGCGTGCACAATAGATTTCATTGAACCCGGGGCTTCTGAATAAGAAAACGATATCCCAGAAATAGCGAACATTATCTCACCAGATGCCATCAGGAGATACTGTGGTAACTGCAGTAGAACAGGCACAGTGTTCCATTTATAAGTAGAGAGCATGGTTACTTTGGACTCATTTGCAGCACTATTTTGATAAATAGCGACTATATAGCTTCCTCCACATTTGAAATTTAGTTCATCAACTGGCTCTTTTTCATGTAAACTGTCATTGATAGGCAAGTAAATTTTATACGCACCGGGTCTCAAGTCCCAGTAATCTGTCATGCTTATCTTTGAGGGTCGGACTATATTCTTGGGTACAATCTTATACTCACTTTCACCAAGAAATAAAAAAGATGAATTTTTATTGGAAGAAGTGAATTCAAAATCAGTGCGGGAAAATATTCTAACTCGTGGATATCCAGTCTCGAGTTTGATTCTGCTATCATTTTGCATAACAACTTGTAGTTTGCCGTCGTCTAGAGTTACCATCAGCGATTCATATTCAGTTTCTGGTGTAAATGGTTTCCTTACTGGATTTTCTGCAGAGCAATCGGATGGCGTAAATAATAGGTGGTTCAGTTTATGCAACATATTTCTTACGACTTCACTCTCAAAGGCATGCAATGAAGTTTTGGTTGCCCCAGTCATGTTTACAGTACATGGAGAGTTATTTATTATAGTCAATTCACTTAAGCCTTTTTGCACTGCATGTGGAAGGTCACGTTCTATGCTCAATTGGACAAAGCCAGCCAATAAAAAAGACAGAGCACAAAGAACACCTCCCGTTGCTATCTTTTGCAGAGGCGTCACAAGTATTCCTAATTTACCGAAAAGAGGATAGAATCCAAACTTAAATATTGGAATTAAAATAAGAATCAAAACTGGATGCCACAAAAGCATTTGGTCAGGTGGAATGCGATATCCTAAAATATCTATATCCATCCTAGAAGCCTGCAATACCCAGGCTGAACCCATCTGATGATACAAGGTCCAAAAAAAGGCCAAAGGAGAATAGACTTGAAATACATGAAAAAGTGCTTTTATATCAGATATTAAACCCTTATCAAACTGATCGTCAGCATATTCTAACCAATGTTCTTTTCCTTCTTCTTTATCCTTTAGCTTTCTAGTCAGTGCATGGCCAATGCACTTGAAAACTGAAATAAAAATTCGGTCTTTGACTGGAATAATCCTGTACAAAGGTTTACCGAGAATAAAAACAATTGCTCCAATTATGCTCAAAAGCGCAGGTATTCCAAAAGCTAATGGATAACAGGTATCATTCCCAAAGCAGTTAACATGTGATCTGAGAAAGGGTGTGAAAAAAGATGCCGTAATGTTCCCAAAATGAATAACGAAGTAAAACAACGAGTAATACAATTCTCGTTCTTTTTCTTGATGATTTTCAAACTGGTCTCCACCAAAGGCTGATAGACATGGTGCTAAGCCACCATTACAGAGAGCTACTAAAATAAACCCAATTATTGATAGCGTTCTCATAGCCGGAACAGTCAAAAGTGTGGATCCTACAACGACAATAATTTTACCAACAGCATACCAAACAGACACGTGCACAACAGTCCAGAACTTACCAAGGTAAGAATCGGCTATCAGTGCTCCTACATAGGGAGAGAAATTCTTCAACGCCATGAAAGCATGAAAAACAAGAAAAGCAGTATATTCACTATAGTGAAGTTCCCGAATTAGATAAAACATGAGAATCGCATGAAAGCCGTAATAACTAAATTTCTCACAGAACTCTTGAATGAGAAGGAGAGGTATACAACGAGGATACTTGGGTTTGTCGATTGCATCAGGCTGCGAAACGCTTGTAGTAACATGCGCTTTGTTGTCTGTTTCTTGCTCATGTGAGCTTGACATTTCTTTACTGGACATGTTTTAAACCTCAATCAGCCGACGTATTTTTCCACTGCGCTATATTGGATTTTTTGAAGCAGTAACTTCTTTTTTGGAGAATTTAACCATCGGCTTACCACTTTGATTACGTTTGATCGTATTTGTAGGAATATATAAAGTAATGCATTCATTCCTGAAGACAGCAATTTTTTAATAGGTTGCTTACAAGTTTCAAATCTCATTCAGATTGAGACTTTTAAACTCCATAGTCTTTTTAAAACTTTGCCAAGTCATACTTTTTCAATATAAATGCAAATTTTTCTTATCGGAAAAAAGGTAAAATTTCACTTTGGAAACAAACTTCATAAATGTTTGTTTTAATTCTCGCAGTGTTGCCATTCTTAAAAAACAAAATAGAGATAGCAAAAGGTAACAAATCTCGTAACTAGATCAGCAAGGCAAAGGAAATGCTTTTACTTAAAAACTGTAACGGCTTTATTTAATAACAGAAATGTAGTATACATTTAACAGTTCATTCATGCTGCTACAAAAATTACTCAAAGCCTTAAAATTTATCGATCATGTAACAACAACAAAAAAAGATTTCAATTTAATATGAGAGTGTAATGCACGCTAATAAAACTTTAAAAAAAAATTCTAATACCTAAGAGTTTACTTTTAACTTCGCTTTCATCAGCCCTAATTCCTATTTAATTTCGCAAATCATTCCAATTTCACGGGACCAATTTTCCTTGAAAGTTATCTAGGAACGCATCTGCTCCCATATATATGAGCTTTTTCTTACTTAAAGTACTACTAAGGTGCTCCAGGTCAATCTCCTCCTTTATCCCAAGTTCATTATCAAAATTTAGTATGAGCCCCTGGCTAATGAACTTGGCTAGTTACGCTAGACAAAGGAGGATTAGTCAATAAAATCAATTATGGAGAATTCAAAATTTCGATTACATATAAAAAACACAGTTTATTTAATTTAAAGGGTCATTTCAAAGAGTTTATACTTATGTTATCCAATTTGGCCGCTTGGAGGACCAATGGGCAGCTAAATTAATTTTTGCATTTGGGAGGTCAACGCTCCAGGAAAAAGACAGTAGATCGTTTAAGCTTCGTTCTTAGAATTATGATTTGCATACTGAAACAACAATAAAAAACAGTGTGCAAATGTCTTACAGCGAATACAAAAGGAAATAATTTTAAGAAAGTATAAACTCTACACTTCGCAATGGCCTTTTAATCTCATTTCGGAGTTATGTTAGACCAGTCTAGAACGTGAATTGGAGACTATGTGAAAGCGCTTTGCATATCAGAAATTCCTCAGAAGAATTTCTCCCTTGAACATAAAAATCTCATTTTAATTAAAATGGCACACAATAATTAAATTGCGCATTCATACTTGGGTTCAAACAGTAGGAAAGACAAAAGTCGGCGCCTTTTTTAAACGCCAAATAACAGAAAGTATTCCATGAACTGTCATAAATTCATAAAATGAAATTTCCTCTTATTTTTCCCCCATGCATCACCAGCTGACAATTAAATAAGCACTAGACATGGACGGATCCGAATTACGAAGAAATGCATTTTATCGGATTTGACACGCTCCGAAAGAACAGGCGATTTGTGGTATTCATAGTTTTCAAAGGGCTCTGTCTGAAAACATTCCAGGCATTATTCTGCTGTCATCGGCTAGATGATATTGTGGGCCATATTTCACAGAGGACAGAAAGAAAGGAGCTATATAAAATATTGGATTAGTCTAGTGCATTTGATTATGGAGACTGGGGGAAATAGAGGGTTAAAGCAGCTTCGAAATCGATCAAAAAGCAGTACTAAAGGTCTCTTTTTCCATTTCTTTTTCGGTCGGATAATAAGAGAATTGTTCTCTAACTTGTCAAGAATTTTTACGTAAGCTTCCTCTAAATAGTTCCAGCAAAAAGAAATAAGTCAAATGCCATGAAAATTATTTTTGGCATTGCTTTTTCCATGAAAACAACAGCAATAAAAAATACTCAAATTTTCACTGAAGTTTTTTTTCTTTCTTTTAAAATTTTTTTAAACAGAATGAAATGATTTAACTTCCTCAGCAGTGAACGAATTTTAGAATTTTCTTACTTCACTTATTCTGAAATTATGGTATTTTGTTTTCATGGTAAAGTTTATGGCTAAATTTAGAAGTAATCAGTAATATAAAGATAATATGATATCCATTCTCTTTTATTTTGGCTCGACCATAAGTTCAAATAATTTTTTTAAAAAAAATACTTTAATTATTGTACTAAAAATTAGATTTTTTTTATTTCAATTATTTTCTACATTTTAGTCTTTAATTTGTAGTTCATTATTATAAAGATTATGAAATGATGAAATCAATTTTTTTTCTCAAATTCACTACCAAGAAGCGCAATTCATATGGATTCAAAATTCAATTAAATTAATCGATTAACTGATAATTAAGTTCTGAAAATATAAAAATCGTGTATTGTCATCGACAACACGTAAGTGTACCAAATTTCAAAACTCTAGCACGTCAAGAAGTGAGTGAAAAATAGATCACAAAGTTCCATCTTTACACACACGAAACAAATTAAGTTAAATAAAAATGTGCGAAAAAACAAAACACTGATATGAATATTCTGAAGAATGGTAGAGGAGTTTTTAATTTAGTTGTTGATGCGAAAAATGCCCAAAACAAAATTCATAATTATTTCAGAATCAGCAATGTGTCAATCAGTGATTTGTAATATATTATAATGTAAGTTTAAATTTAATAAAAAAATCTGTCCTTTGCAGCAAATATCTCATATGACTGCTGCAAGTTCAATTTCTCGATAATAAAAAGAAAAACTACTGTAGTGAGTGAATTATCGTTACAAATCAGGACCATCTAGACTTCCCATTCTTAAATGAACAATAAAAGGAAATATTAAATTAAATTTCTTTTTGGTATAACTTTCGTCTTCAGCCTAGTACTAGGTAGATTGTACTGTAAAGAATCATGAATTAAAGATAATGGTAAAGTAGGGAAACAGGATGCACGAGACATCAGGGCACCCCCTTATAATAATAATATAATATTTTTTTATCACGTATTCGCCACACTGGATGTGTCTTCCCTCCTAAACAACGGTCAGATCGCCAGTCGCTCTAGAGCAGTTTAAAAGAACGTTGCGTTCATCAAAGGAAGAAAAAAGTTGCTTCTTAAAAACTGGAAACACGATCAACTTATTGCGGTGACTGTAATTTTATAATTCCAATAAAAATAACTAAATCATTTTAAAGATTACACTTTGTAGATCCAATTTCTATTTAATTTCAATTTTTTGTGCCATTTAATCCAGTGAGCTAGGAAACTGGTTCCTGTGACTGCATATTTATAAATTGATTTTTACCCTTAAACAAGTGGTTGTTTTCAAAACGTTTCATATGCCAGTTAAAAGGTAAGGCCCACTGAAGATTTTGATATATTGAAATAGCATTAAAGAGGAAAATTATAGTTAGCAGAAACGCTTAAACTCAGAATCATGTAAAATCGGTACTCAGTTGACCTGAATTGAAAAATTCAGTACTCACTATAACCTAAATTTTGAAGTGCAATACTACCATTTTGAATCTTAGAACTATTTACTCGAAAACCAGATAAAACGAGCAAAGCGAGTAGATGCCGACGGTCCGTTTTTATTACACCCCCTATCCGAAAATATGGCAAAAAATTTTTAAGACATTAAAGATTAATGTATAAAATAGATGATATCTTGTTTGTATCTGGTAGTAACCGTTAAATAATGCGTGATGGTATACAAACATTTGGATTCGATTAATTCAGATATTGGGGAGAGATTGTTTTCCGTGTGTTCAGCTGCAATTTCGTGATTAAGTCTAAGTCAGATATTGTAAATAAGAAAAAAAAGTTATTTTGTATGAAATAAAACAACACCTGCTTTATTTACGGAAACGGGCGAATTTGATGAAAGTTATATTGTACTGCGAAGAATAACAAATCGAAGCAATTAAATGAAATTTCTAAAAGATTTCTTCTATAAATAAGATAAAAGTTTGTCATCACACCCAGAATAAGCCTTCTAGGGGCCCTTGGGCAATGCAAGTTTCGGGGCCCCTTTCCCCTCTCGAACTTCCAAAGCGGATATTTTTTATTGATTTTAATTTAATCTTTATGTAAGAAGTTTTAAGTAGCAAATTTTGAGAAACTGAAATAACGAAACATTTAAATGCGGGTCACTTTCAAGAGAGTTGGTTTCAGTATCTCGAATATAAAAAGAATTCAAAATTTAAACTTAAAAGTAATTTTAAACTAAATAGTAAAGAAAAAAGATTGGCAAAGTTTTCTTTTTAACACAACCGAAATACTATTTAATGACAGGATCGGACATTTTTTTAAATAAGGCAACATTTTTTTAGAATTATGAAACATAAAACTTGAAAAAGGCAATTAATTAGGAAAGTTGTTATAATAATACTCTAAAATACAAACGACACTTGATTTTAGTTTGTTATGCCCGGCGTTGCCCGGGATTAAAATACTTTCATGTCTAATATTTTTTATGTAAAAACTACTTTTGTTTAGAAATTTATAATACTCATAATTCTTTTATCATCTGAAACGTTTTTTTATTAAAATGAGAATATCAATTGAACCAAACGAGCCCATGATTGTCATGAGGCACGGATACCGGCGTAATTTCTCAAGAAGCCCCAAAAGCCAAATCCCAGTTCAAATGAAATTACTTTGCATTTCAAATTATGTTTAGATATGCCCTTTATATCCCGATGACATTTAAAAGTACCGCTTCAAACACGCTTATATCTTTGTAATAGGACCATTTTTCCCGACAGTATTCACAAGAAAACGAAGAATGTAGTACCGACAGCAAGCAGTAGATGGCAGCTGAAGGTAGAAATTAAATTTTTTAACTGATCCAAACATGCTCTTTCATGCAGTTCAAAATAAAGAAAAACTCATCCTTAGAAACATTTCAAAGCAGCGACAAAATAAAAGGTGGTAATGATGAGTTTCCAATTTCAGGAATGGATAAAAACAAATACCGTAGGAAAAATCGATAAAACCTGTTGACGACAGCTAAAAGGAGAAAAAAAAAGGCAACATTTATTCTGCAATTAATTACAAGGAATTGCTGTGCGTTTTCGGAATCAATAAATAAGACGACCTGTACATGCACATTGAGAAAAACAGTTATGTCAAAAATCTAGAATAAGATCGAATTTCAAGGTCCTTAGAAAACATGAGAACTTATATAAAATGTACGTATAACTCGGCTGGTGTGTAATGAATATTTTGTCTAGTATTCTATTCACGTTATTTTAAATCTGAATTTTTAATATCAATAACGTTAAACACAAAATAACAAATAATTTAATTTTTCTTTTTTTGCTATAAAAAGGTGTAGCGATGGATATGGCATCGCTTACATTTTTGTCTTCTTAAAATTAATTTTCAGTAATCTAATACAATAAAACCTCCTCAATACGTCGTTCAATTGAGTGAAGATTCGATCCAAAACGACGAGGTGATATCGAATCTTCGCTCAAATAGCGATCAACTACACACTTTAACCGCACAATATTATGGTTATAGGCAGTGGAGGCTCGTCCATTAGGGCTACAGAGCTGCAGTCCCCCCTGAAATTATTTTAAAAGCTTGTATTTCCGTTCTTATTCTAATTGGCTTACTTTTCCATTTTGAGCGTTCAATGATCAACGAAAATGACAAAAAAGTAATAAAAAGCGTAAAAGGAAGACGGAAAATCGATCAAGGATTAAGCGAGAGACAGACTAGAGCTGCATTAAGTTTTGTCCCTCCTAAGGGATCAAAATTCGCGCACTGAGCAACGTGCAGCACTCATTCGGAAGAAAAAAGCAACCCTTTCTCCGTTCGAAATAAAACGCCCTTCAGCCGAGTATTTAGCTGCTCTCGTTTGGCGCAACTTCCGTCTTTACCTTTCTCATTTGGTGGGTTTTTTTTTTCGCTTTCTCTCAGTAGTCCAGTCATTAAATAGTATTTTAAATCAAATTCTAGTGGAGTTGTAATTTTTTGCTCCTTTATATATTTTGGGGTGCTGATTACGAATCTGAGGTTTGGCACCAAAAAATTTTGTTGGAATTTTAATTATGATAAAAAAAACATGAAAAAATTTTGCTTATAACTCAAAAACTATCAATTTTTAGTATATCATCATTATATACCAAAATATCAACACAAAATTTCCCACAACTTAGATCTATACAACTTTTGCAGCACTGCTTGTTTCTGAGCTGAGGAGCCGCCACTTGTTATAGATCTGCTTTTTAATGAAACTTCACAATCCTTCAATTCACAATAAAACCTGTCCTAGAAAAAATATTGTTATAGACAGGTTGAATATTTTCACATCCAATATTTATGTAATTTATAATTTTAAATATTTATATAGTACTGTATTTAATAATAGAATAACTAATTTCTTTGCGCTTATTGATTCATCTTGCAAATACTCGCTGATTTAAAACTGTACTTTATAAACTTTAAATTATTTAGACACTTTTTTAAGAACTTCAAAGAGAGAATTTTAATAAAAAAAATGTAATAACAATAAAAATATGCATAAAAGGGAGATGCAAGCATAATTTTTTTCATAACAATATTATTGAAAATAATCTGTTAATTTTGTTTTCTTACTTGTTGTAGCAAATGATACTTGCATACACATATGCTTCAGCCCATCTAACGACTTCAGATGTCCTAATTGCGAATGAACAAGTTCGATAGCACCTGAAAATAAAGGTAGCGAACATCTGTTCACATTCCAATCGCAGGCCCATCCGGTCTCCGCGGGGGGGGGGGGGGGCCCTTCCCCCGATTCTGCTGCTATCCACATTCTGGACCATATGGTGTCATTTTTCAAGGCAAAAAAAAATAGGTATTGTAAGGTGATACAATTTTCTAAGTCATTGTATCGGTATTGTGTAGTGATACAATTTTCTAAGTCATCGTATCGGTATTGTATTGTGATACAGTTTTCTAAGGCCCGCTGCAGCTGTGTCGGAGAAAGATGTTTTTCCAATATTCCCTACACGATTTTATATAGATTTGCATAGTTTCAGATCGAAAAATAAAAAGCATGCAGTACAAGTTTAATAAAGTATTATTCATACAAATCCCTATAGACACTTCTGAGGCAAATTATACGCATGCTATTAAATTAACGAAACTGTACTTACTTAGAACGAAACTATACTTAGAATTAAGAAGAGCGGATTTAAATATGCCCATGATACAACTCCAAAGTTAATATCTTACGCTAACATATTTGCCCTCATATTCGTATAAAATAGATGTTAATTTATAATTATTGCTTATATATCATAAAATCTAATTTAACATTTACATTCTGCTTACGCATGCCAAAATACTCGCAGATACATAACATACAGTGCATCTTCAATCTGCATTCCAATATTGGAATGGAGAGCAAAGCTTTGGCTCTGGGCCAGTCGCATTTTTGCTAACCCGAACAGATAACGAACCGCTAAGCCACATTTTCAAAAAGAAAAAGAAGAAAATAACTGAAAAATGTATATTTTGAAGCTAAAAAATGAAAAAGACGCCCATCACATTGATTTATTCCTTCTGGATTTGTAAAAGCAAGAGGAGTGATCAATTTTAACGTGTTCTGACTTGGACAGTTAGGAAATCAAAATGGAAGAGGTGTAAGGAAGTGAAAAATGTGGCCCTGGAAAATAAAAAATTAATTTGAACCGTGAAATACATCGAAAAAACAATAATAAAACAACTGCAAAACATTTCCCGCGAAGTGATAGTCAATCTTTCTGCTTTTTAATATTCACCGACTTTTAATATGATTCAAACACAACACGAAAAGCCATAAAATAAATGAGCGACGAATTGAGATTATGAGAAATGAAATCTCCTTAAAATCATTTTGCCTTTTCAAGTCGGACATTCAATATATTTTATTGATCAGAGAGTAGTTTCGTTTTAAGCGTTTTGTTTAACTTGACTTTCTTCATGTTTGTAAAGCAGGAATTTTGTAATCTATTTTTCACTCAGTGGCGGATCCAGGGGGGAGGGGGCTATCGGGCTAAACCAAAATTCTTGATTTTATTTAAAATCACTTCAACTGTTTGTTCTTAATTTCCATTTTTAAAAAATAATAAAATCGTGACAACATTGCTTTCTGGCTTGACAGGCTCGAAAATTTTGCTTCTTTGCTAGTCATTCCACTTGTACTTGTAGCGTTGACGCGGAGGAAAACATTTTGTGGCTAGTTATTTCACTGTATTTTTTATTACATTATCGAAAGTATTGTAGTGTTCTTTATTATTCCTATTGTCAAGGGAAGAAAGTCTGTAAAGTTAAAGTGTTTTGGTTTACATAAGCAATGAGGTTTGACATTCGTCACTACGATACAAAATTTTTATAACCTCACCCCCTCCGACCCGAGTTTTGGATTCGCCACTGTTTTCACTCATTTTCCGATGTGCTAGAATTCTGAAATTTTGAATACTTGTGTGTTTTCGATGCCAATACCACATTTTAAATTTTCAGAACTTAATTAACAGTTAATTGATTGATTTAATTAAAATTTCATTCCTTAGTAGTAGCCGCACCTAGTAGTGGATTTGTGAACAAATTGGTTTGAAGATTCCATAATATTTATAAAAACGAATTATAAATTTAAAATTAAAAAGAAGCTCCGATGTACTACTAAAAACAGCTACTTAAAACTAAAAGTAACTACATAAATCAATGAAAGGCTGATTATTTAGCGCACTTTTAGGACTATTTTTAAGTTATCGTATTAAAGACACATTTTAAGTTAAAGCAAAGAAATTTCCGCACACAGAAAGCAGATGATAATTTTTTTTTCAAAATACAGGATTATTATAATAAAAGTATGCGAGCTTACAGCACTATCGAGAAAAGCCAGAGATAATAAGAACATCAAATTCCATTGGTATGTATTTCAGAACATGGGAAAATAAATGAGGCAAAAAGAAAGAAATAGAATGGAAAACAAATCTTTTAAAAATGCCCTTTTATTTTTTTTACTTACGAACACTTTACCGTACTTCGCTTTATAAGCATTAATTGAACTGACATTTAGGTGTATATGACATCAATATCGACATTCAATTTTTTTTTTTTTTATACTGAGGTCTGATCACTTTTCTTTCCCTATCTCACATTTTAATGAATAATTTTTGGTTTCATTCGCTTCACTAAGACAAAACTGCATATCGTGAAGATTTGGCGCTTTTTTGATAACTAGTTGTTTCTCTACAGTATTCTGAATAGGGACAAATGTTTAAATGTACCGAAACGTTATAACATTTTAATAAGAATAACTATCACGCAAATGATTCATGATATTTCCCAACAGAATGCAGTTTTAAGAAAAATCTTTTGGAAATTAAATAATCTTTAGCGAATTAAATAAATGAAAATATTAACAGTAAGTGAATGATGAACTAACAATTCGTAAAACTACCACTTTCGTGGATTCGAGACTCCATTCCACCGAAAATCCCCCGTGTCCTCGGCTTGGTGTACATTTAAATCAGTTAGTGTTATACGTCGTCTCGTTAGTGTGAATTTGAAGAGTAATTAGAGTATCAGGTTTTGTTCTCGTCATTTGACAACTGTTCAGAATTACGAGATCCGTCCCGAAATAACTCTCGTGCAGCTTCAAAATGGGATATTATCTATCTAAACAAATAGTACGGTATCAGGTGTCGCCTGATACTGTACATTTAGTACTATCAGCGACACCTGAAGTGCCTCTTCATTTCACAACTGTTCAGAATAACGAAGTCCGTCCCAAAATAACCCTCGTGCAACTTCAAAATGGGATATTAATCTGGCTTAAACTAAACCTAAAATTCAAACCACACACTTAAAACTTCTCTAGAAAGATTCCTTCAAAATATTTTTAAATTAAAAATGAAGGATAACCATAACTAAATAAGATTTAAATACATAAGCTAAATTATTTTCATAAGAACAACCATTATTAAGATGGCTTTTAGCTTGCCTTAATAGTTTTGGAACTGATTCAATGTAAAGCAACTATCAATATTCATATACAATTTCCAGGCTTTTGCACTGCCATGTAAAGTGGGTTTGTGAATTTGTATGACTTTAGAGGCCTAGTGAGTATTCGGTTGGAATTCTAAAGAAGCCATTAATCTAACTTAAAGTAAATATAACAACATTCTCCCTTTATAAGACTTGAGGTATAAATAAATATATCAGCTTTACCCCCATTTTGCAAGTTATATTTTTAAATAACAATTTAAGCTTTATTTATTTAAGTCCGAGAAAACGAAACATTTCTTTTTTCTTTCAAAAAAGATATTATGGAGAATTCTTGAAACATAATAACAAAAAACTTTCAGAATTTTTACTTTTAAAATTACCATTATGATAAAATAATAAAAATATAAATACCTTCGGAAGAATATAAAAAAGAGGCATAACAACTATTACGATTCTAAACGTAAAAGGTAAAAAAGGGAACTTTAATTTTCATAATGAATTATTCTCCTTTCATTCACAAAATGGCTTATGAGACAAAATTATACATTGTAATTGCTACGGTTACCGTTAATGAAATGCACAGAAATTATTGCTTTTTAGAAAAACAATAATTAACTAATATTATGTATTACATCCATTCCATGAAATTTCAGACCAAAAACCTTAATTTTATCAAATTAATCCATTTTTTTTACTTTCTTGTATACGAAGTATAACAAAGAGAAAGTATTGTAATCGGCAAACACAATTTTGAAATTATGTCTGTGTGTCTGTGAACACGATAACTTGAAATCTATTAGAGCTACAGGGATGAAATTCGGTATGTGATCTTGACACATAATTTATAGGTTCTGTTAAATTTTGGTCAAAATCCGTCAACGGGAAGTCTGTCTGTCCGCGTTCATATGAACACTATAACTCAAAAACTTGAATAGCTAGACAGATAAAATTTGGTACACAGTTTTATCATCAGGAATGTAGATCCGTATCAAATTTTGGGCCATATCTGTCAAAGGGTTGACTGCCTGTCGGTCTGTATAATCGCATAGTTTTGAAAGCAATAACTTATTAACAAAATGACTTAGATAAATGAAATTTTGTATGTGGCCGTCTAACATAATTGTAGACTTGTGTCCAATTTTTGTGTCAGTCGGTTTAAAAAAAGGCGTTCAAATTGTAAATTTGTTTTCTTTATTTTAAGCAGCCCTATTGCGTAATCACACTGGCTTCTGATTCTAGTTTCTCATCACACAATGATGCAAGGCTATTATTGCGTAAGGGCGAGTTAAACTTCCGCTTCTACCCCCGCGTCTCTCTTTTGGAGCTAGGGAAACCACGACCGTCGTTCAAAGGTTCCACGAGGCTCGTTACAGAGGTCGTGGGGAAACTCGTGGTGTTCTGGGCGTAGAGCTGATTCAAAATTTTTATCCGCGCGAGGGTGCGGGGAAATGACACCTTATACGAGAGTTTTTGAGAAATAAGTATAAGAGAAAGTTTAGGGGAGGCCACTCCCGCTGGTTTCCTAAAATCTGTCTAATCTTTGGAGTTGGGCTGCATCAAACAAAACAATTTTTTGAGCTTTAGAATATTAATCTTTTTTTCCCTCTTTCAAAAAATACCTTCCAGAGTTTCAAAATAAAATTTAAAAGAAACAACGTTTTCTTAACAGTGGAAATTATTTACCAGTTTATTCGAATTTTATCAACGAGTAATAAAACATTCAAAATCTAAAAAATTAAAAAAAATCTCCAGATTTTTTCATTTAAATAATCACACAAGAGATAATAATACGGTCTTCAAAAAAGTATAATTTATATTAATTAAATTGAATGAATACAAATCCATGCACATGAAAAGAATAATTTGCTAATTAAAATCATATCTTGAAAAAAGGAAATCAAATACGAATATATTTTGTAAGTAAAATTTAAGCAAGATTTTTTAAAATGTTAATTTTTTCAAACATAAAATATTGAAAGAATTCCGAAAACAAATATTCATTCGTAATAACACTAGACAGTTTTGATGTTATCTCGAATATTACCATAGGAACGAGAATTGCAAACGATTATTATATTAAAAGTCTGAAAACAAATCGCATTTAGTTGCAATTACAAAGGCCAAATAAGAGTATCTTTTCGTGTAAGCGACAGCAAATTAATAATAGAAATATATTTCAGAAATGGAACGCGTGCATAACTGAGAACTGCGTGTGTTTAGATGAGTAAGCAACAAAATAATAACTGACACACGTAAATTGATTCATAATATATATTCTTTTCGAAGGATGTCCTGTCCCCATACGTATTAGGGAAAATGGTTTAACAAATAGAACTTCAGCGAAAACCTCTTTTGTCGTTTACAAATTTACTGAACTAGACAGAAAATTATTCATAAATTAATCGCAACACACAAACCTTAACATTTTTAAAAAATTCCAATAACAGAAAACAATTACATATTTACAAAAGGAAAGCTTAATTTAACAACAGTAAAATTCGAAATCATTTTTAGTTACGTCCGTTTTTTTTTTTTTTTTTTTTTGCTCCAACAAATCAATAACACGACCTATTAAGAAAATTCTATCTTGCGAAGAAAAATAAACATTTGGAAATATTATGCTTCAAGACTGTCAATACATTCTAATATACAAACTTAAAAACCAAAACTTACTTGAAAAGAACACTGAGCTGTCGTCATGTTTCAAGTCGGGAAGAACTAGAAAAGAATAACATCATATCAATATGATACTTAAAACATAAATATGATATTTAATATGATACTTAAAACAAAAATTATAAAATATTTTATTCCTTCTTAAATAATTGTGGATCGCATATGCTAAACATTACGGGACAACTTAATTCTCAAATATAAACGCATTAGCTGTACACAAGTATATATGTTACCGCTAATGTTCGAAAATCAGGTAATGTGCAGATTATATAGGTAATCTGTACATTAGCAACTAGAAACTTGTTAAAGTGAAAATAAGATCTTTGATCGAACATCAGCAACGTTTTTATACGCTTAAATTAATAGTGAGAGAATCAAAGCTGTAATAATGCGTACTACTCATTGAAAAACACTTAATCAAGTTTACAATTCTTTTTTTTTTCCCCTCTCTCTCTCTCTCTCTCTCCTACCTTATTTTTGTTAACAAGGTTTGCATAAATCCAAAAATAACTTTGTTTGGGCTACGGTCATGTTTTTATAAAGTGTATTTAATTGTTTGAACATTCTGCTTCTTCCCCCCGTGGCCAACTGACATACAGTACAATTAGGTCAGAACCCAAACCTCCAAAAAGCAAAGTTCTCTCCAGCGCCAAATTGTTCCATACTCTCCCCATAGTAAGTGGTAAAAAGGCACACGACTTCGGGCGTCAGGGGGGGAGGGGGTGAAAAGAGGGTAAAATGGTAATTTTTCACAGTTTTTCGAAGATATCTCGAAAACTATTCAGTTTTCAAATTACAATGAATTTAACAAATTAAAGGGCGTAAAATTCACTACACATACATAGTTTTGTTTTTCTTCTATCTTTAATAGTTTCTGAGATAATGGGTCTCAAATTTTATCGCCATCTTGGATTTCATCCCCCCTTTTTTAATTTTTTTAAATATATCATAATGTATTCAATTTTCAAATTTTATGTAATCAGAAAATTAAAGAGCGCAAAATTCCCTACCAAACTTATGCTTTTATTTTTCTTTTAGCTTTAATAGTTTCTGAGATAATGGATCTCAAAATTTGTCGCCATCTTGGATTTTATCCCCCTCTTTTTTAGTTTTTCTTAAATACACTCATGTCCATAAATTAAGGATAATTCAGAATCACACAGAAATTGAACTCTAAAATAAAAATTTCACCTGTAGAATTATCACACACATCTTGAAGAAGAATATGCAAATTACAGGAAACCACCAGATGGCGCGGATAGTACGTCACAATGACGAGAGTGTAAGAGAGGGGTATATAAGGAATGGTGGCAAAGAAGTAAAATTGTTCACAAGCGCTTTAAAAGCCTTTCAGTGCAATAACCGCATAGTTATGGCACAAAGGAAGCATTTGGATGATTTTTTTACGTGGTAGAATTATCGGACGACTGGAATGTGGACGTACCCAGCTGGAAGTATCCGAGGAACTTGGAATCGCCCAGAGTGTCATCTCCAGGCTTTGGCAACGATTCCAAGATGATGGTAATGTGAGTAGATGTTACAGCACAGGTCGCCCCCGAGTTACGACGCCGAATGAGGACCGGTATTTGGCAGTTACTGCCAAAAGAAACAGACGGAGCACAGCATCAGACCTGTCTCGTCAACTCTCTTCAGCTACCGGTACGACAGTTTCAAGGGAGACCGTGTAGAGATGCTTAGGGCACATTGGTCTATATGCTCGTAGGCCTGTCAGATGTGTTCCACTTACCGCAACTCACTGTCGCCTGCGATTAGCCTGGAGTAGAGAGCATGCATTGTGGACACCGCAACAGTGGTCTTGTGTGATGTTTTCCGACGAGTCCAGGTTTAGTTTGCAGTCTGATTCTCGCCGGACTTTCATATGGAGAGCGCCAGGTACCCGTTACCACCAAGAGAACACCATTGAACGACACCGTTACGGTGGTGCAGGATGGCTCGTTTGGGGAGGAATTATTCTTGGTTCCAGAACTGACATGCATGTTCAGAGTGTAACGATGACAAGCCACATCTATCGGGATGTCATTCTGGAACAACATGTACGTTTGTTTCGGGGCGCCATGGGTGCTGAATTTCTGTTTATGGATGACAACGCCCGTCCTCACCGTGCAAACATTGTAGACGAATGCCTTCAATCGGAGGATATCACCCGTATGGATTGGCCAGCATACTCACCGGACTTGAATCCAATAGAGAATGTGTGGGATATGCTTGGCCGACGAATTGCAGCCCGTCAACCCCCTCCCACATGTCTACCGGAACTTCGGAGGGCATTGCTTGATGAGTGGTGTAATATTCCCCAAGATCAGATTGATAATTTGATACTCAGCATGCCTAGGCGTTGTAAGGCCTGTATTGCATCGTCCGGGAAACACACTCCGTATTAACCATCATACTAACCATGTCATACTGTTTTTTGTAAATAGGTTCTTTTTTGAAATTTGCTCCAGGGAGTAAAAATCGCAATTTTTATTAATTATGTCAAACATATAGCATCTGTTTTGCTCTTTACCTTTTGTTTAATAAATAGACTTTACAAATTTGTTTTGCTTCTGTCTCTTTCTTTGCCTGAACTTCATTATCCTTAATTTATGGACATGAGTGTATCTCAGAAACTATTAAAGCTAGAAAAAATATAAAAGCATGAATTTATTGAGAATTTTACGATCAGTAATTTGTTGCATTACATGTAATTAGAAAATCAAATAGTTTTCGAGATATTCAAGAAAAATTAAAAAAACGGGGATAAAATCCAAGTTGGCGGCAAATTTTGAGACCCATTATCTCGAAAACTGTTAAAGCTGGAAGAAAAAAAAAGTATGTATTTGAATATTGTATTTGAATGTAAGAATGTTACGCCCTTTAATTTGTAAAATCAATTGTAACTTCAAAATTGAATACTTTTCGAGATATTCCGGAAAAACTAAAAAAAGGAGGATGAAATCCAAGATTGCGGTGCGAGCTCACCCCCCAGGTCCGGGGACTTTTGGTATGTTGATCAGAAGCCCCTCACGAACAAGTGTACCAATTTTCAAAACTATAGGATTTAATGATTTTATTCAAATCCTTCGCTGACTGGACTATCATCTAAGATTTTTTACAAATTCACCCACTTTGAGACCAATTATCTAAACAACTATTAAAGCTTGAAGAAAAATAAAATCACCCATTTGTATGTAACGATACTCTCTTTAATTTGTTAAATCATATGTAATTTGAATATTGAATAGTTTTCGATATATTCAAGAAAAACTAAAAAACGGGGAGGAAATCCAAGATGGCGGCAACATTTGAGACCCATTATCTGGGAAACTATTAAAGCTGGAAGAAAAATAAAAGAATGTATCTGTAGAGAATTATACGCTCTTGAATTTGTTAAATCCATTGTAATGTGAAAACTGAATAGTTTTCGAGATATCTTCGAAAAACTGTGAAAAATGACCATTTCACCCCCTTCCCCCCCGAAACCGACGCTCGAGGTCGCGTGACTTTTACCACTTACTACGGAGAGGGTATGGAACAATTTGACGCTGGAGAGAACTTTGCTTTTTGGATGTTTAGGTTTAGTCGATTTTTAGGCTAACTGTACTAAAAGGGAAAGAGGGGAGAAAGGAAGAGGTAATTAGATTAACAAAAAATTTATCTTCTCCAGAAAATGATTCTTCGCACCTCTTTACATTAAAATACACTTGCCCAAACAACACTTTTTCTATCCCATGCTTTTATTTTATGTTACATAATTCTTACAGGGGAATCAAACTAAACAAAGCCGTACTTTCATATCTTTTGCAATATGGCGGTCACTCGTCAGCTCAGAAATAAGTATGATTGTATAAAAAACAAAGGTGTAGTGGAGCCGGCACTGCTTTTTTTTCACGAGAAATAAATAATTAAAAATTTTGAAAACGCCCTTAAAACAGCACGATTTTTGTCACCCAGGTGAGAGCGTTCCGGCACTGTTTTTAGAGCGTCCCGGAATTGCTTATTTTGCGACTACACCACTGATAAAGATACTTCTCAATAACTAAAATTTGTACACTGAAGGAAAAAATTTAAATTTTTTTACCGATTACTGATCTGAAATTCTGACATTCGACGCCAGGTATTAAGTATTTCAATAATAGTTAACAACATATCATTTTTCAATATAGATTCATAACGAAAGAAATGAAAGCAAATTAAATAATAATTATTAAGTCAGAAGCGTCTCCTTCTTGAGAAATAGCTGAGGAAGGCAAATAAAACAATTTAAGAAAAAAGAAAAGGGACAATAAAATAGGGATGTAACGAATATTCGGCATCTATTCGGTATTCGGCTCTTTTGCCGAATATACGGCAGGCTGAATAGTAAGCAGATATTCGGCCGAGAATATTTAGGATAATAATTTTTTTAATGTGCTTTTAAATACACATTTAACAAAGAATATTGCAGAATTACATTTCAGTAAATTTATAATCAAAACATTTCTTAAAATTTACCCAATTTTAAGTTCCATAGGCGTATTTATTAAAGTTACATATAATTTATCATTATAAATCCTGGAATTATTATGCAAGAACAATAATTTTTCAGCATTTTCAGGAGCGAATCTGTTTTGTTTGGTTTCATACACGTATAATAACTAGGGATGTAGTAAATATTAAGTATGAGGCCTATTCGGCCCTTTCCCAAATATTCTGCCTGGCCGAATGCTAAACAGATATTCGGCATAATAAATTCAGGATAAAATGTTTTTAAAAAATGTTGTTTTAAATATATTAAATAAAGAATACTGTAGAATTACATTCCGGTACATTTATTATTAAAAAAAATACAACATTTATCCAATTTTAAGTTGCATAGTACATAAGTGTATTTAATAATATTGCTTATCATTTATGAAAGTCTGTTCCATATGGTTTTATATACAGTGGCTCCCAAAAGTGTTCGTACACTTACGATTTTCAATGAAATAGGGCTCGATCCATGAATTAAAATTAATATTTCGGAATAGGTATTTAATAATAAGATCTATAAACTGTTCTTAACAAAACTACATGAACTATTTTAAGAACACAGTAAAACTTTATTTTTAAGAAATCAATAATCAAAAAGTAACAAAAATTTTATCTCACAAAAGTCTTCGTACACTGAAATATTTTCGGATAAATACATAACTTAAATTATCGTCTGTCACTTTATTTTTATTTTTGCATTGTGTGGGATTTAGAAAATCGTTTGGCTTTAATTTTTGCTTGCTTACACCGTAATATTCTATTTATTATTTAAAAATGGCTCGTAGTCGTAAAGAAACAACAATAAGCATTCGAAAATTGATTATTTTCCATCATAGTAGTGGTAAAGAAGTTCGGAATGTCTCTAAATTAGTTAATTTATACCATTCTACAGAGCAATATGTGATAAAACGCTTTAAAGAAGAAAATCGGATCGAAAACAAGGTAAGAAAAGGTCGACCGGCAAAGTTAACATAACGTGATCAGAGATTTATAATTAGAAAATTTGTGAAAAATCCACGTTTGAGTGCTTTAAAAGTTTCTGCAGAATTTAATGAAAAATTTTCTACTCCAATTTCACCTGAAACTGTTCGACGAGTTCTCAGAGCAGCTGGATTAAATGGGCGTTCTACCCGTAGAAATTTTTTTGTTAGTGCGAAAAACAGAAAGCTCATGCTTTCCTTCGCAAAATAAATGTTAAATAAACCCGAAACGTATTGGAACAGTGTCTTATTTGCATATAAAAGCAAATATAACATTTTTGGTTCGGATGGTATGGAGAAGAAAAAATGAGGAGCTTAATCCCAAGAACTTAATTGGAACAGTTACGTATGGCGGTAGAGGTGTCCTTGTGTGGGGGTGTATGTCAGCATCAGGGATAGGTAATTTGGTATTTTTTGATGGTATAATGAATCATGCTCTTTATTCAAATATTTTAAAAGAAAATTTAAAATTATCAGCCCAAAATTTGGGTATTGGAAACAATTTTTTTTATCAAGATAACGATCCTATGCACACGGCTCTCAACATTCGCCTCTGGTGTCTCTATAATTGTCCCCAAAATTTAAAAACACCACCTCAATCGCCAGATTTAAACCCAATAGAACATATTTGGAGAGAACTGGAGGTTAGAGTACGAAAACACGACATTAAAACTAAAAGCGAACTAAAAACAGTAATGATGGAAGAATGGATGAACATTGATGCAGAAATTACAAAAAAAACTAGTGAAATCTATTCCCAAACGCTTAAAAGCTGTTGTGGATGCTAAAGGATATCCTACTAAATATTAATTTAACGAAAAATTAGAATATTTACTAATATGTAGAGATTTTTTTAAAGTGTACGAAGACTTTTGTGAGATAAAGTTTTTGTTACTTTTTGATTATTGATTTCTTAAAAATAAAGTTTTACTACATTTTAAAAATATTTCATGTAGTTTTGTTAAGAATAGATTATAGATCTTATTATTAAATACCTATTCTGAAATATTAATTTTAATTCAAAAATAGAGCCCTATTTCATTGAAAATCGTAAGTGTACGAACACTTTTGGGAGCCACTGTATATTACCAGTTTCAGAAAAATAAACGGTCACTATATATTACTTGCAGGTACTGAAAGATATTTTCTTGCTAAATATGTGAACCTTGGAATTTTTTTCCTCCAATTAAGTGGAAACTCCATCCTACTTATTAGAAGTTCTTTATCAAAACAGGAGTTTACTTCTAGTAATTTTAATTTATCCACTTAATTTTCTTCTGTGTTTGTCACTGTCATGTTCTGCAATGGTGGCTCTTTTATTTCTTTGAAGCAATCCCGAAATGAAGGGAGTTTCTCATTTCTTATTATTGGAATTGAGGTATTTAAAATATTACAAATACATATAAAGATATTAACACTTTTTTAAATATACAAATAATAAAAACTTTTCTTTCTTTTTTTTCATTTAAAATTTGAAAAATATTTCAATTACAATCAAAAGTGAAATATTTTTAAAAATTTGGTATTCTGCCGCCGAATATTCGGTAATTCGGACAAATCACTATTCGTTACATCCCTACAATAAAACCGACTGAAAGATTGCCAATCTATGATGTGAGTGTTCGCGACAAAAATGATACTTTTGCTCCCTACGCACGAGAATTCGCCATGTGTACCAAGCGACTTTTACTAAAATAGGCCTTTCTTACCATTTCTGAAAGTTTCATCTTGTTATGAGTATTCTGTGAAGCGGTGTGGGCCAAAAACGTTTTTGTCTTCATCAGTTTGTAGACGGCCCCCTAATTGCCCTCAGGACCGAATCTTCAATGTAAAATGTGAGTTATTGTCTATTCTTTACATGTCCGAAGTTTAAAGGCAGTCGGTTAAACCATTCCGGAGAAATTCTAAAAAATGTGAAAATCTGCAAGTGTCCGGATACTTTTGGGCATATAGTGTACATCATATTCAAAAACTACTCACCGCAAACATGGGAAATTTTGATGTAACAGATGGAATCACTAGTGCGATATGGCATTTTGTGTCAACATACAACAATCACATATCAAATACAACAATTTGAGAGAAAATTTAACTAGCCTATATAAGTGTTTTGCAACAATAAAATGTTTTGGCAAATTTGGCATACCACATTTTGATATAATAATGACGATATGGCGCTTGCTTCAGCAAGTGAAGAAAATCGAGTTTGCATTTTGGAAAAATGCCTCTTCCAGTAGACGGATTTGGTCCAAAATTTGCTACAGATCTCCAATTTTGGTGAAAGGAGAACATGCTGAATTTCACTAGTCTAGTTTACTGCTTATCTGAATTTCCGAGAGCAACTGTATTCACACAGACACACGAACAGACAAATAAACAGAAAGACGCACAGTAGAATTCCAAAAAATCAACGAATAATTCGAAATAAAAAATAATAGAACTCCGAAAAAAATTCTCTAAGAGATCTGAAACATCCAAATTCATCATGTTCTCGAGATTTTCGATAATCGTAGTATTTTCTATTACTTCATACTATGTATACGAGAAGGTGAACAAGGCTCAAATTCGGAAAGATTAAAAATTTTCGTAACTATCTATGGTATTCTATTTTAAAATTTTTTCTTGTCTTTTCCAATCAAAATGGGACACTTTTTTTTCATTTCAACTTAAAAATATCATTATTTAACGTGCTTGAAATTTAAAAATCTAGTCTTTTACAGCATTTGAATACGAATAGCATGTCGTAGCCTTTCAGCCAAAGATGCTTTGCTCTTCCTAAGTCAATATGGACGAGTTTTCTGTTTACTTACATTAAAAACCTTGACTTTATTTGCATTACTTTTGAACTTCCGCTTTGAAGATTCCAATGACGTAGCATTACACCGGAATTACGTAGGTAAGGCATTTTAATGTAAATAAAAAAAAAAAAAGAAAAATTGTCCATATATATGACAGAATAATTCTATTTACTGCAAACGATTTTTTCCCCTTAACATTATTCAAGTGTTGCCAGATGATTTGTAGCTTACGTGTAATCTTAATAAATAAAACGCTTATGTGGACGCAAAATCGGGCTGAATTTCATAATCGTCGTTTGGCAATAGCTCGCAAGTTTCGATTGTTTACTTTCGGATCGCCGATTTTAGTTTGATTTGATCGGAGGCGACGAAAGTTTTGCAAAATGAGTTTAAATCGGGCAGTTTCGATTATAAATGGTGAGGAAATTTGGTCGACCTGATCTATTTGTAACATTTACTTGCAACCCAGCATGGGCAGGTATTTAAATGTGCTGGATGGGCAACAACGCCCAGAAGATAGACCAGATACAGTTGTACATGTTTTTAAAATGAAATTGACTGAACTTTTAGCTGTGTATTTATAGTATGTGAGTGCAGAGCTACCAGATCCCATTGCAGATCCAACACTTTTTCAAATCATAACTAGATGTATGATTCATGGTCCAAGTGGAACTTTAAATTCAAACTTGCCGTGTATGAGAGAAGGTGTGTGTACCAAGCAATATCGAAAAGAGTTTAGAGAAAAAACAGAAGAGAATATAAATGGATATCCCATGTATCAAAGAAAGTGTACCTACTCTTGATGCAATCCTCCTGGGGGTTGGCGAGCTTTAGCGAGCAGGGGCAAAGCCCCCTAGTTATTATTTTAAATTTAAAATAAAAATTGCTCTCGGAATACGAGGATACTCTCTGAATACTCTATCTGAGTTACGTAACCGCATCACGAATTCGATAAACCGAACTTCTATAATTCAAGATTTTCTGATCTATCTGAATTTTTCTAATGAAATATCAAACTTTGAGCTCTAATTGACGGATTTCCGACGAAAAGAGTTGGAGATTTTCTTCAAACCATTAATATTTCAATTCGAGAAAAAATTTTGTTGCTACTTATAGTTTATGTATGTTTTGAATAATATTGCTCGAATAATTTTGTTTCGCAATAAATACCAATAGTAAAAAGAAATTACAACAAATTCATGAAAATAATATACAGTATATTTATTGAAATGAAATATAAATGTGATTACAATTTCAAGAGCAGAGAAGGGGAAAAAACAATAACAGTGACTTCTAAAAATGTGATGAAACTGCTTCTCAGAAATCTTTGTAGGCGACACATTGTTAAATGCAGGAATGAAATCGTGTTTGTATCTAATGGTACATGGGATGTCAATTTGCGGGAATGGGGATGAGAACTAAGTTTCCTTCAAATATGTCCCACTAATGCTCTATCGGTAATAAATCTGGTGATCTTGGAGGAGAGGGTAGAATGTTGGCATCTCTAAAGACACGTCAGAATGGGGTTTATTCTTTGCATACTGAAGCAAGTCTGCAACCATCCGTTCATAGACGGTATCATAATGGGTTGTGTCAGCATTATGATGCATTGCTCTGCATTCAGGGTCTTAAAGATAACAACGAAGGAGGTCCTGCTGTCATTCGAAACTTCTCTTTAAACTATAATACACGCAGCTGCTCTGCCAAAAAAAAAACAATTATCAAAAAGATGCTAGATACGTTGATTACAGGAAAGTCTTTAACAGGTTGCAAATGCTTCAGAATAACGTACTGCTTTTTTCTTCATATAAAATATTACAGTGGAACATGGCTAACTCGAAGCTGGCGGAACCGTAATAAAATTTCAATTTATCTAAAAAAAAAAAGAATTTAGAAAAATTGGGTCTAAAAGTGAACCAGCCAGAAAAAACGAGAAATTTTAAACTAAAAAATTATTTTTAATTTTTAAATGTTTTAGTAAACAATACATAATTAATACATAAACATTTTAATCAATAGAGTAATAATTATTATAATTAAAAATTAATAATTTTAAAAAACACTTTCAATAAATAATTAGATAATTTCAATAAACAAAACGTATACAGCATTTTCAATACAAATATACAATGAAGTTTCAAAATTTCATTGTACATTTCAGAAATTTCACAATTCGCATCTAGAAAGTTCAAAGGTTTTTTTAAAAAAAATGATAAGTTTTTTATTGATTTTCTGAATACATTTTACAGCAGTAAAGTCCTAGAGATAAAAAATTATTCACGGACGATCACTGATGACACAAAGTACAGCGGTATTTAACTGGCGGAAACAATTCAAAAATAAAAAAAGTAAATTATATTTTCAGTTTTGACTTCGAACTAAGCAAAATAAATTTACATTATTTTAATAGGTAATTCAAAGGACTAGAGAAAACAAAGTTGAATCACCAACTAATTCGAATTATCAAAGTTTCATTGCATTTGCATATTTGTAAAAAAAAATCTTATCTGCTATGAATGCTTCAAATACAACAAAATTCTGAGATGGTATGTGTTCATGTTATAACTGCAAAAGATTCAATCAAGAACTAATCGTAACAGAAGAAAATAAGTCCACAAATATAAAGAAACAGGTATTTTATTTTTAGACCACAAAAATGATATAGATGAGAGAAAAACTAACAAAGAGTCCGGTATACCGATTAACTTCTTATTGCCAATTTTCCAAAAATATAAGTAGTTTAAATTTAAAACAAATGTTTAATCCCGCCAAAACCTATGGTTTCTTTCTCCTATAAAACACTGAACTGTAAAGAAAGAGAAAAATACAATTCACTACAGTATTTATTTGATAGCGCTGCGCTAGATTTATCGGTTTCCGAAAAGAGAAGGTATTCCTTTTCGATTTTATAGATCCAATTAGAGTACCGGATGAATTCATCGTTCGCAGAAAGAATTAAAAACATAAACAAGCGGGAGTGTTCTCCCCTCGACCTTCTCGTATACCAACACAATACAAATGAATTTTGTCTTTAGCTCCATTGTATAGTGAAGAGAATCGGAGGAAGCACTTTCGACTTCTCCTTTGGCCGACGGCGTCCAAAGCTTGAGACAGATCTACAATTTTGATGACAAGACCAAATATCAAATTCCATTAAGACATACAATTTCACTCATTTAGCTTGTTAATTCCCACTTAAGGGACATCTGAAATATGAAGATGAGAAACTGCCGTATAAGTAAGCAAGGTCTCGCTTCCCTGTGGGATACATTAACTGTGTGAGGTCGAGTTACCTCCTACCGATGAAGGGTCGTACCTCTGTCTGAGGGGTCGTCGCATGTGCTGCCCGTAATGGGGACTATAAGGCGGGGCCGCAGAGCTCGAATTTTTGTTGTAGCGGCCGAGTCATTCAGATTTTTCCGCACGCCAGGGCTATTATTATCCAGCGTTATTTAGCTTGTTATGATTTTGACTTATCGCGTTCACATACACATGATTATACAGACAGAACGCCGCCCCTCGTCCCCGTGCCTGATACCATTACAGCATCCGTACCGGTTGGATACAGACTGACAGTCGACCCGCAACCGTATTTTGAGCAAAACATATAATTCTGGCAATAAAATATATAAATATGGTGATAAAACTATTTACCAAATTTCATTCATCAAGTTTGCTGCAATTTTGCGTTATCGTGTTCACGTGCACACGGACGGAGAGATAAACAGACTTCCCTGACGGATTTCATCTAAAATTTGATAGAGATCTACAATTTTGGTGTAATGACCACCTACCAACTATCACTCATCTAGAACCTTCAATTATCGTCTTCACATAAAAACCGAAAGATTTTTTTTTCTTTTTTCTTTTTCCGTATTCGGATAGGTAGGTCTAAAACGTCGAGATTCGTCAAAATTTCAAGGTTTAATTTCTTGACGATTACAATACTTTCTCTTTGTATACTTCGTATACAAGAAAATGACATAAATTATCAGAGATAAGGATTCAGCGATTGCGTTTAGTTGAATAACACTTTGTCATACACATAAACCTACATTCATCGTTTTTAACCTTTTGCCACGAAATATAATGTTAATAGACAGCAATCTAGTTTCAAGTCTAATTTAATTGAGGTTTAGGAAAGGATTGTTATAATGTGGGGAAAAAAACAACAGAAGCATTCTTTCCTCGTCTTTTAACCAACACAATAAAATAAGGCGTGTTTTGTAGTAAGCTTCGTGGTATAGTAAAGAAAATCGAGTATGCATTTTGAAAGTCTTACTTTTGACCGACTTTGTTCACAATTTGATATAAATGTACAATTTTTGTGACAAGACCATACATGAAATTTGATTTCACTACGTCGCCGTCGTTGCGATTCCGAGTCATCGCGTTCAGATAATTGATAGATGGTACGCCCATTGACGGTTCGAAATCGGATACAGATATATTATATGGACGAGTTTTCTGTTTCGTTTATATGGGGTAATGTAGAACTTCCGATATACCGATCGACTTCCGGTGTATTCAATTCTTCGTCAATAGGATTCTTCAAAATTTCAACGCTCTTTTTAAAGATGTTAATTAATGTTTAAAGTAGAGTTTTTTAATGTTATGGCTTAAAGGATACTTTGAAAATATTAAATTCCATGTTACTATTACTGTAGCTCTCAATGCTTACTTAAAATAAGAGCCTCAATTTTGTCGAAAGGCTGCCACAATTGTCCGTTATCGCTCTTTTTGGCGACATCTAAAGCTTGTTAGGAGGTTAAATTTTTAACCAAACGATTTAGCTCGTTACAATCGTTCAGTTTCGAATCAAGCCGTTTTAAGAGCCTTTAAGAGTTTCTTTTAGCCGTTTTTAAATAAAAAGAATTACAAAGCGAATTCAAAAAACACAGAATTCAACGCTTTGTATATTAAATAAAGAACTGATTCTAGCTTGACGCTTGATACAGTATCCAAACGGATTTGGCAATTGCTTAAATCGGAGGGTTACCGGAAGACGGTATAAATCCAAAATAAACAAAATAGAAAACTCGTCCACAATTCTGATGACTGGACAGGCAAGTAGACAAAACTTTCCGTGGGCAGATTTTCGTGTAGATGAATCTCTACATTTTAAATCTATTTGGGTCACATTTTTTGTCTTATCCATCTGTGAGCATAATTATAAAACGGAACGAGCTAGACAAATGAAATTTCGAATGCGATCTTGGCACTAGAACTTTAGATTTCTGGACGAAATCCGTCTGTATCAAGTCTATCCGTCCGTGAGCGTAAGAACTCACAAATGCAAGGAGATATATGTATGAAATTTGGCATATGGTTTTACAACAAGAATTTCGAATCTGTAATTCGTCAACGGGTTGGCTGTCTGCCGATTTGTTAATTCGTGCAAGTGTTAACGCGGTAACTCAAAAAACGCAGCAAGCTAGATGAGTGAGTTTTAGTATAATGAACACAACACCAGAATTGCAGAACTGTGTCAAATTTTGAATTTCCGTCAAAGTGTTGATTGTCTGTCGGTCTATTTATTCGTATACTGGTGAATGCGATAACCTCGAAAACGCAATAAGCTAGGAATAAGAAATTTGCTATGTGGCACACAGATTGCGGATTTGTACAAAAATTTCGACTCATTAGGTCAGGGGAAAGAGGCATGCAATGCATTTTCGCTTTTTTTTCCCACTACATTACGAAGGTAAACACAAAGACGCCTTATTGTGTAAGTATACGAGAATGCTGTGGGGAAAACATTCTCGATGCGTGACGCAAAATGACGAGCATTTAACACCGTTCTATGCTGTCAAAATAATCATAAATGTCATAGTAGCAGTTTAAAAGAACAGAAATGACTGGCAATCATTTCTAGAAGATGTCTACAGGTTTCAGAATATAACAATGTAAAAGAATGTGACTTCTCAGAGAAAAATATTTTTCCTAAATGCCTTGGCGTTGAAGGTGAAAGAAAATTTCTTGCTGCAGATGTAAAATCTATCCAGAAATCAATAGGCACTGCCGAGTAGAAAACAAACTTGCCACTGTTTTGCTCTTGGGATACAGCACCAAGTTAAGCATAAACGAAACGAAAAACTACTGCATTGAATAAAGGATCTGAAAAGTTAGAAGGGAGGGAATATATTTTCACACATATGCTAAATGTTACCGTTAGTTCCTGCCAAAATTCATACCTTTACACAAAATTTATTGAAAAAAATGTATAAAATATACTAGTTGTTAAAAATTGCTACATTAAGAAATGAAATTTTTCATTGATTTAAAAAATATTTTATAACGATATCTTTTATTTGATTTGAAAAAAACCCTTTGTGATGGAAAACACAGTTTAGAACTAGCGATTTGGCAAGACTTTACTTACTTCAGATGTAAATCGAGTATGGCTGCAAACTTAAATTTATTTAAGCTGTTTAAAAGGAAATTTAATCTACAGTCAGAGCCCCAAGGAAGGTGGTTCTGGTTCTAAAAAATGCAGGCTCTTTTCAATGTGTTGGGGGGGGGGGGGCACATACCGCTGGCCACCAGACATAAAGGTCCTCCTTCGACAGTCATTCTGTGAACAGTTTGCCAACAAATTTTTGTTCCAAACGCAGCAGTGCATTCATTTAATTCCAAGCATTTAAGTCCCTTACAGGTATTGTTACGTTAAAGTGATCTAGCTTGAATTTGCTGGTGATGATGCTTGTAGTTTGGGATTTTTTCTATAATCTGGATAGTACTACTAGAAACACTCCTAAACATTGAGAGACATCCACTTCAGACTAGCGAGCTTCAAGCTTACCAATGACTATTCATCTCAATCCATTCTCAGATTGATTCTGAAAAACCATTTTATTTTAACTCTTATGGATCAGTTTTAATATTTTTCTTAAAAAAATCATTTCGATGAAATTCACAAATTAGAAAACGCTTTTACGTTTCCTTACACAACGTACCTTTCTAACCGTTCAAAAGAAACTTACAAGTCTTTTTGCATTCTATAAATTATAAAGACACCAATTTTTAAAATATTATTGGTAGCTATTCTGAAAAAGTGCGAAAAATATGCTTTAATTTTAAACATCAGTGTAATATTAGAAGAACTGCCATACGTCAAAAATTAATAAATGTTTATAATATCAGAACGATGTAACAACTTACTACCATTTATACAGGACAGTGCATTTATGAACAATATCTAAAGCTTCCCTTGATCTTTTAATGGTTTATAGTTTTTATTACACCACATGACTATACCTTCTAGAGCTGTAGAAGCAAATAATTCATTTTAAAAAGTGTTTGGCACAAAATGATCAAATCTTGTTCTTGGGCCATTAAAAATCAAATCAATCAATCACGAAAATGGCAAAATCCTCTCTTTCATTTAACCTATGATTAATTGAACCATTAATTGAAATGCAGGAATAGCACGAGAAATGCCATTATTTATTACAAAATAATAAATTAATGTTGGCAACAAATAGAAATAAAAAATATTATAAGAAGAATAAAAATATTATTTTTACGGTTCTGTTTACCTAATGAAGTAAAGTCTTCTTCCACACAAAAAATCATTACTTAAAGAAAAGTAGCAGAAGTTAAAACCAGTAAATAACCGGGTAATAAAGAATTGTGAAACTAATTAAAATTTTTAGCCGAATGTTTGTTTAATCAGTGTTTTGAACCAATGGTTTTGTTTCCAATTAAACGAAATAAAACTAATTTGGAAATCAAGAAATAATAAACGAGAACATCGCATTCTGTTGATATTTTTTTCCCTCCAAGAAAATATACTAATTAGCAAAATTCTTCTAATAGGAAACTCACTCGAAGAAAAGGGGATTTGAAAAGAATAAGTCAGTATAACTGGGGAAGCTTTTCTTGTGATTAGACAACTATATCCGACTGCGGTGCAACTAAGAGTTTGTAATTTAATGTTGTTTTGCATATCCTTTAAATGTGTAAGTAATCTCTTTTCACGCTATAACATAAAAGCATCAGAACACAAATTCAAAAAAAATTAACAAATAAAGATTTTATTAATGCAAACGATATTTATAATGTGTATGACCAATGTAATCAGTTTATTTCCACAAAAAAGAATACGTATTGAAAAATGAATTAGTCATAGCGAACAGTCTTAGAAAACAATTTGAGCCCAATAATAACCCCATTCCTACAGTGTCGGAGAAAGTTAAAGAAGCAGTGGAGAATTTTTTTAACACTCCACACATAAACAACCCGAGTCCAGTTACAGCATCTGTAGTCATTGACTTCATTAAAACACTGAAACCGAACAAGTCATCTGGATTGGACCAAATTTCTAATCGCATGCTTAAGAATTTACCCCTTAAATTCATTCTCTACTTAACATTCCTCATGAATGTTTTAATGCAGAACTGTTATTTCCCAAATTGTTGGAAAACTGCGGTGGTGCTCCCTATTCCGAAACCAAACTATGATTTGTCATTACCTCAAAATTATCGTCCAATCTCATTGCTTAGTTGCTTGAGTCAAGTGTTTGAATCAGTGCTTCTCAAACGCCTGAATCAATTTCTCGACGATAATAATATAATCATTTCTGAACAATTTGGCTTCAGGGAAAATCTCTCGACCAACCACCAGTTCGTCCGAGCTACAGAATTGATTCATGATGGCTTTGAGAAGTCTAAAACCACAGGGGAACTCTTTCTGGACGTAGCCAAAACCTTTGATAAGATTTGGTACGACGGTTTATTTCTCAAGCTCATACGACTTTGTGTTTCGGCTCAATTGATCAAAATTTTCCTCTCGCACCTCACCTCACGTAACTTCCAGGTACGAGTTAATCACATAATCTCCTCCCCTCACCCAATCCTTGGTGGTTGTGGTGAGGGAAGTTTAATCTCTCCCACGCTCTTCGACATTTATGTCAATGATATACCTAACACTTACAGTTGTCACTTAGCAATTTTCGCTGACGACACCGTTATTCTCACTCAACATAAAAATCCATATACAGTCATAAAACACTTACAACATTATGTCTCTCAACTACAGCTCTGGCTAGTCGATTGGAAAATTAAAGTTAATCCAAATATAAATGTGCGTGCCTCCTGTTTACCAGGAAATATACATTCCTGACTTACCCAACCTCGAAATTTTTGGCCAAACCGTCCCCCGTGTAGTTAAATATAAATACATGGGGCTATATCTCGACCCTAGATTAAGTTTTAAGAATCATATTAAAAAGGCCCTTAATAAAGCTACCATTACGAGTAAACAACTCGCAAGCTTAGTTGCTCGTTGGAGCACACTTCCGATCAGACACAAGCATCTGCTCTACAAAGCCATCATTCGACCAGTTCTGATGAATGGGTCCCAAGTTTGGGGCTCCACATCTCAAACGAACACCAAGAAGTTGCAAGTTTCTCAAAAGAAGCAACTCATGCACATAGTTAATGCTCCTTAGTTCGTTAGACGTAAAGTCTTACATGACGACCTCAAAATTGATCCAATTTCGGAGTTTATTAAGAAAACCTCTACCAGGTTCTTCAATAAAATACCCGATTCGTAACGAGTTGTTACAGAGACCAGCTTACAACCCAGCACTCCCCAGTTCGAGGAAACGTCCAAGAACTGCAATGGATGATAATTTCCCCTCCGTCAAAAGACGAAGGATAAATCCAACTCCTACCAATCTGGATGTTCAAACTTTTCAAAATTCCCTTTTGACATCCATTAGCTACGATTTGCTACGCGCGTTTTTCTGCATTACCCACCAAATTTAAACCCCCCCCCCCCATTTTCGTGCTGAATTTTTCACTCGGTCCTTTCTTCCTATTTGACAAACCAGCAGCAGTTCTTTGTTGAGGGTAACGTGCAACGTAATCTCTAATTAAATTTTCTCTTTCCTCCATCAAATTTCTCTCCTCTTAATCACCAATGCTTTTTAAAAGCAGTCAGAGAGAATTTTCCTCCCCTTCTAAATTCATTCTTTTTTTTTTTTTTTCGGTTCTGTCAATTTCTAAATTATAAATTCCCTATTCAAAATTATGATGTGGAGGTGCAAGAGAAATTTTCTCAAAAAGCGGAACTCCGTAATCTAAACCACGTTGTCGTTGCCAAAGAATGAATAAAATGAATTTCTGATTAAAATCATTCCAAATAAAGAATTAGTAGTTTTGTACCATTGTATGCATCCTTTAAAAACGCAAGTAATTAGCATTGATCTCTTTACACACAGCATTGGAAAAGCATAAAAATACAAATTCACTCGGAAAAAATTTAATCAAAATCTTTATTGGATTGAGACTGAAGTCATACAAATGACATTTATAAGGAACTACCAATGTAATCAGTTTATACTTTCAGAAATGAATACGTATTTTGAGGAATGAACATCAAACTAAAATACTCAGTAAACGTAGATTATTAAGAAAAAAAAATGGGGGGTGCGTTATTTTCCATTCACTGTTCCCACGAATTCCTTTTCAAATTGTACATATTCGACTAATTGGAATTATTTTTCTACCTTAAATTAAAGGGGTTTATGGGGAAAAGAAAATTTCAACGCCTATCATTGCACATGCAGTGATTCCCAAAATATGGGATTAGCAGAAGCAGTTACTTTGAGCTGGATGACAGTCGGCCGAAACTTTCACCCCTCCCAACAACACAGTCATTGCCGATTCAAAAACAGTTAAAGTTACTTCCAGATATCGGTCCACAAGATTATGTGTGTGTGTTACGGTCAATGTGGGTAATCGATTATTACGCATAATCACTGTAGTAATTATGTATAATAACCACGGTAATTATGCGTAATAACTGCTTAAAGATCCGGTGATTATGCATAATAACTGATTTACCACATTGACCTTAACATATATAATGAGAACCAATGCCAAAGATAGTATTCCTATAAGAAACCTAATAATAGTGGTGTAGCGATGCTAACTGACAAGTGACTTGGCAAATGTAAACGGAGCCTCGTCATGTTTTGCTTAAAAAGTGACATAAACACACTGATGTTTTGTCTCCATGGCAGGCGCCGGAGGCATCTATACTCCCCTTGCCCACTGGTCCCTACGCCACTGCACAATAAATTCTTAAAATCTCATCTTTCAGGGGAGAGAATCGTAACACAAGATGCCATCTGACACCCCTCATACACAGAAACAATATAAAATAAAAATAAAAACAAACATTAAAGAATGTTTCCGAATCTATTTTGCAACAGTAATAAATTTTTTATAAAAACTGAAAATTTAAAAATGCATTTGCAAAAAAAATGGCAATTGTATTCATGGAAACAGCATTCATTATCTTGTCTGCAACTGGTATTAGTTTATCATATAAAATCTCGACATAATTTTTATAAAGTGAACTTGGCGCTTCGTGAATTTAGAAGAATTTTTTTTTTAAAACTTAGGAAAACTTTTTCTTCAATATATAATTTTTTTTCAAAAAAAAATCATGACAAAAACACCTCCCAGATTTTTTTAAGCTAGAAATTTAGTAGGAGAGGGGAAAATATGCGATTTCACAAGTTCTGAAACAAGACATTCTGCAAGAAAAAGAAGTGCAATAATGCATAAGATAAAAAAAGAAAGAAAATATAATGACTATGTAATCTCCTCGGAACTTTTACGCCTCTGTATTAAAAAAAATAGAAAAGAAGAAAAAAAAATGAAGACATGGCCTTTCTTCACATCGCTCACTCCCACATAATGTACAAGTGTTCAGTGCCCATAAAAAAATTAAAGGGCGCGTCTAAATTAATTACTGGATCGTTAAAAGGGGAAAAAATATTTTTATGTTTTCGTCACAGAATACATTATCACTAGGAAAATAAGTACAACCTGCATAAAAGAAACTTGAAGAAAAAGAGATTTTTATGTTTTCGTCACAGTGTACATTATCACTAGGGAAATAAGTACAACCTGCATAAAAGAAACTTGAAGAACAGGATAGAGATATAACTGTTAAGAGAATCACGATCGCATGATAGTTTCATACTAAGTGTAATAATAAACACGACTAATGGGGCATTAAATGTTAGTTAAAAGAGCTAAAGCCCAATAAACAGAAACTCAGACGATGTGAAGGTCGCTTCATCCGATTTAGAACGAATTCTGCAATTAAATTTTACGAGAGAAAAGTTTCCGAATGTATTTTGAGTCGTAAGATTAATTATTGAACGTAACGTATCATTACTAAATATAAAACTTCAAGAGAAGTCTACTTTCTTTGACCAGTTAAACTAGTTAAAGACACATAAAGAAATAGCAAGATCTAAACTAAATTTCCATAGAAATAGAGCTATTCTAGACAAGATTTCTACTAACTAAAAATAAATGCTACGAATAAGTTAATGCATTCGTAGTGCCGCCAAACGATTATTAAAAGAAACGTATCTGTGTCATTTCAATAAAAATTACTAGAATTATTCTATCTTTTAAAAAATATTGTTTGCAAGATAAAATTTTTTAATTATTTATGTTTAAAATTAATTCGATTTTATTCTTCAAATCGCCGTGTATATTGCATAAAAATATAGTCTGCTTTGAAATATCTACATTCATTCTCAAGATATTTAGAAGCGATTAAACACTTTTGTAAACTTTCCATGTTTCCGTTCAGAACAAATATTCCGCACGCACGACTTTTATAAACTGTATACAATATTTATTCCTTCGTAAATTAACTCAAACTTTCCATACAACTCTTAGGTACACTTAACGTTTTTAAAAAATCCATGTCGTTTAGCACGTTACAAAAATCACCAAAAGTATTTGGACAATAACAGAAAATGGTTAAAAAGAAATAACATTCGTTTTCACTTCATCTTTCCCTTTTTCAATTAAAAGATTTTTTTTAGGCGGAAGTTTTATTAAATTTTGTGATAGTTTTCGTAGAGGCAAACTAAAACTACGAATTTCAAAACAAAATATTGAAGGAGCATTAATTACATAAAAATGTTCCTAAAATTATATATTTTAGAATTTCAAAAAAGGTTTCTCCTCCCCCCCCCCCCAATGGAACTAACTGTTGACTTTTCGAAATAAACCCCTATTTTAAAGCTGATTGTATTCGTTCAAGGAAGAAAAATTGTATGCTCTACAAAATACACTCTGCACAAACAGACTATCAATATATTTTTGGACATTAATAACTGTACCGTAAGTAACATCATAAAGTAAATAAAAATCACTGCACGTGTATTCGTTTGCTTGTTCCACAGGACCAATTTCAACTAAACTTGGAACAATTAATACTCACTAAAAGTGAGCAAAAATACTTTGGGTATCAGACATTCCGACAGCTAATTTAATATCAAAAATATTTACAATATTTTCTAAAACTTTAGAAATGACACTGACTTTCGCAATAAGACGCATAAAATTATCACCAAGACATCACTAGCTAAACTATTGATCTTAGTTTCCATGTGCCTCAGTGACAAAACCTCATTGAATACTGAGATTCGCGAGTTCGAGACCCGTTTCTAAAAGATCCTACAGCAAATGTGTGTAAAGTTAAATGTCGACGCGGATCAAGCGTTCCTCAAGCTAGTTTGGGGGAGTAAGTTTAGTGAGGTACCTGGCTTAATTACATTTTGAGGTTTGTACCAAAATAGCGCTAGTATAGCTTCAAACCAGGACCTTGGTCTAAAAAATAAACAACTTCGTTACAATAGAGGCCTACCTACTTTTTCAAAGAATTTTCGGTCACTATAAACTGAATAGTGTGATTGCGCTATACAGTGGCGAATCTAGAGGGGAGGGCTATGGGGCTGCAGCCCCCCCCCGACCTAAGCCAGAGTTCTTGATTTTATTTAAAATCTCTACAACTGTTTGCTCTTAATTCCCCCATTTTTTTTTTTTTTATTAAGTGACAACATTGCTTTCTGGCTTGACAGGCTCGAAAATTTTCCTACTTTTCTAGTCATTCCACTTGCACTTGTAACGTTGACGCGGTCGAAGACATTTTTTGGCCAGTTATTTCATTGTATTTTTTATTAAATTATCGAAGTATTGTAGTGTTCTTTATTATTCTTATTGCCAGGTGAATAATGTATGTTAAGTTATAAAGTGTTGTGATTTACATAAGCAATGAGGTTTGACATTTGTCACGATGACATAATTTTTTTGTCCCCTCCGCCCCCCCCCCTCCCGACCCAAATCCTGGATTCGCCACTGGCGCTATACCATGTGACAATTATAAAGTGAATGGTCCCAGTCAAAATGCTCCATCAACCTCCATGCGAAAGCAGGAACATGAGGTCTGGTTGAAGGAATGTTGTGAACCAACGAAACCCCAGGACATAAAATGCATCTCCTCTCGTTTAGGATTGCACGGTGCAGTTTTCTTATAGTGTCACAATAATTCAACGCATTTGCTGTCTCAGAACTTGACAAAAAGTCAACCAACAAAGCTCCTTTCGTATCTCAGCAGACTGTGCGAATTTTTCGGGTTCAGATATAGGTTTCGAACATTTTTTTTTCTTCCTAGGAGACTTTGAATATCTGTTGTTGAGATTCTTGAGTGATGCGAGATAGCCATGTCTCATGACCAACAGTGGCGTAACTAGGGTGAG
Source organism: Araneus ventricosus (assembly GCA_013235015.1). Lineage (NCBI taxonomy): Eukaryota > Metazoa > Arthropoda > Arachnida > Araneae > Araneidae > Araneus > Araneus ventricosus. Next base: position 215,979 of record BGPR01001435.1, read on the forward strand.
GCAGGCAGGGCGCAAAATTAAGGAATGAATTCGTAGTACGTAAGAAAAAGTTCGTTCTTTTTAAGCTCTTATTCCAAAGATTCTTAAAAATTAGAATAATTTCATCAAAGTGTTAAGGTTACAATCTTTTTTCACAACTCGGAAACCAGCGCAGCTGTGACAAAATTACAAATAGAATTATGTTACAGAAATTTGATGGCTAACCTCATCTATAACTGGAAGTGGAAACTCGTTTCAAAGGGATGTCCATTTCAAAGATTTGCGTCCTGGGGAGTGGGAAATAATTTTAAATAGATTAGTCCCATAGGGTTCTCGTGGTTTCTCACGGTATCCGATTCATACTGATTGGGTATCATCTATTTCGGAAATTCGTGACAAATAATTAGAAGAAGAAGTTTTTCCTAGTATTCCAAAGTATCATTCCTAGTTTCAATAAGCAAAGAGTGAAGCATGCAAAAAAATATCTCAGATTCCATTTACTTTCAAGAACAGTGAGGGACCCTTTCTTACTAAAAAAAACAGTTTAGAAAAAATAAGTTTCAGAAAAAAAAAATAGAATCTCCTTCCCAAAGATAAAGAGGAGAGAGGGCGCAATTTTGGTATTTGCCCTGGGCGCCATTTTATGTTGATACGCAACTGATCAACAATCACTATTTATCTCAAAAAATCGTTACCTTTTCGGCAACAGTAGCGGCAATCTTCATTTCCATGAAGATGTGAAAAAATAATTACAAAATTTGAAAAGTGCCTTGATCATGGCGGACAAGGTGGCCGTTAAAATGTTTTAAGAAATAATACTGCATTATTTTTTTGTAAAAACAATTGACCGAATGAAGCGAGGTTTTATTTCAACTCGATCGTTCGGCATTTCGTATGCTGTCTGTAAATTTGTTTGTTACGCAGTCATGGCCAAATGCATTGTGCGATTTTCTTCGTATCAAGCATGAATGATCCTTGTAGTCATTAAAAACAAGGATTTTTTTTTAAATTTTATTCCGCTTCAAGATGGTGAGCGTTTTAATTGATTCAATGCGTTGGCGAATCACTGGCGAGTTTGGCACCATTTAAACATTTGAATCAATTTAGTAATGTACTTAAGTGCAATCTTGTTAATTGTAATTTTGTGCATACTGATAAAAGCAAAGACCTGTGTAATTAATTCCCATTCGAAAAATAAATGGCTAAACTTTTAAATACAGCGGTGAAGAGTAGATCTTAGATTTTTTTTTTTTTTGACACGAAGTCTTTCGTTTACAGAACTACTCTGCCCTGCTAAGCTTACAAGGCGTATCTCAATTTTTTTTTGTCTTATTTTTCCTACTTAGTAATGTTTGTGAGCTGCCCGACATCACTCCTAATCAAAAAACCGTATCTTATTAAGAAATAGTAGAAAACCACTAAAGAAAAATGTGTATCTCATAAAACTAGAGCAATTTACATTTACTAAAATGCCCATAGCCAAAGGTTATAGTTTTTTTTCATATACGTCTTCAGGCTTAGGACGGCAGTACTAGTATTTATTAACATAGAAATAATCAGTATAAGCATGGCATTTTTAAATGCTTAAATACGGAAAATAATTTCTTTCCATTGATCATTATCATAAATACTCGTTACAGATCATTCTGTAACGAAAGTCTTCCACTTTTCCCAACGTTTCTTATCGATTTATTCAATTCAATCTCATAAAGAAGTTTTCAAATTTTCCACAAAGGGAAGCTTACTTTCAAAGACATGTGATTTCAAGTCTCCTTAAATATAAAAAAAAAACTAATAGAAAGATCTGGTGACTGAGGAAACACAGAGCCAAGGTGAGAGTATACCCGATAAGGGAATGCAGTTCGAACACAATTCGTGGAAGATCTGGCGGCAACAGCAGTGGCTCAAAACTTGTTGAAACCACATACATCCCCTACTGATTGAATCATTCTCGTCGCTGAAATTCTCTTTCAAAAAGGTTTTCATACATATCTACGTAGTGAGCAGAATCAGCAGTTACTGTGACGCCATCTTCATTGAAGAAAAATGGTTAGAAGATCAAGCACTTGCCAACACCTCATCACTCCACTACTTTTGGGTTATAGTGGTGGTATCTGGTGCAAACCACGGAGAAATAGTGAGATGGCTGACAATCTCATCATGACATTCAAAGTTGAAGGGATGTCTGAAAAGTCATCGAGTTTTATCTTGAAGGTACCAGTTTTAACAAATGCGTCGTAAGCAAACACGTGGTGCTCTCAACTGTACAAGATGGATACTAAACGGCATGATATGGAGAATCACCTGCCAGAAGTCCGTTCCATAGAGGAGGAATTCCTCCTCTATGGTCCTTTCACTTCCTTCTAGCAGAAAACTACCTATAAAAAAAAAAAAAAAAAATCCCTTTCCCATCGTGCATCCAGTATAGATGTTTTTTTTTTGGGGCTTATTTTGTGTATACAGAAATTCTGCGTAATCGTTCGATGCAATGTTTCTCCCAAGAAGAATCGTCAATGAGCATTTTGGCTTTTCTTCGACCGTAAAGGCTTGAGGACACATTGGAAATATCAAAATTGACGTTTTTATTTATGTAGCTTTAGATGTTTATGTAAAATAAGATCCTCATTTTTAACATAGGACTACGTTCCTCCCATTGGGGTCTCAGGAAGGAAATTGATTCACACGCCAAAACTTGGTATGGGAGATCCTCTATATCTCGGTAACTACTTATGTTAACCAGCGGGAGTGGTCTCCCCTAAACTTTCTCGTATACTTCCCGAGGTGCTGTTTTCCCTCCCCCCGCGTGGATAAAAAAAATTCGAACCTATTGTAACCCAGGATCCAATGGCTATCAGAAAATATTTAAGTAAAGAATCAAATTCACAGATGCGTTCCGATTTAAATGCGTACCGATTTCTACTCTTGCTGGCTCAAGGACAAAGTCGCATAATCCTCCCGCGTGCACAGATTGCTACCAGTACGCATGCACATGGAGAATCGGATGAAAAAGAAAAGCGCCAAGCAGGAGTCAATAAATATCGTGCACAGAAGATTGCGTCCAGTACGCATGCGCGTGGAGATGATGGATTCGTTGGAGATGCGATTATACAGACCGACAGATAGTCAACCTTTTGACGGATTTGGCCCAAAATTTTATACGGACCTACATTCATGACGATAAAACCGTGTACCAAATTTTATCCATCTAGCTATTCAAGTTTTTGAGTTATAGTGTTCACATGACCGCGGACATACAGACAGACTTCCAGTTGACGGATTTTGTCCAAAATTTGATAGAAACCTACAAATTATGTGTAAAGACCACATACCAAATTTCATCCTCATAGCTCTAATAGTTTTCGAGTTATCGTGCTCACAGACAGACACACACACACACAGACATAATTCCAAAATTGTGTTTTTCGGACTCAGGGAGGTCTAAAACGTGGAGATTCGTCAAAATCTCGAGTTCGAATTTTTTGACGATTACAATACTTTCTCTTTGTATACGAGAAAGTAAAAACATAACTAATATCTTATTTTAGAGATAAAGGGTAACAACAGAAGTTACAAAAAAAAAACTAACAAAGTTAAAAACTTACGAGAAACAAAGGAGTCACGCGAGTAAAGTAGTCCTACGCCTTTAACATCAGCAGCTGTTTGAAAAGACAGCCTTGCGTCATTTTTTTTGTAACTTATAAGGTTACAGAAACAAACAGATGAAAAGAATTGACAGTAAAAAAAATGCAGATTCTGTGTAGAATAGATGAAGCTAATACAAACTTGGAGCTCGAAGCAGAAATCAAATGGGTTTGACACTAGCTTAAAGACGAGAACTAGTGTACAATAATCTCATCCATAAAAGTAGTCTAAGGTATGCTTCAAGGAATAATCAAATCACCCGTTTAAAAAGAAAAAAAAACTGTGTTTTTTAACACCTAATGGAACTTTCATTCCGGTAACCTCTAGTATACTCGCCATCTCAAAATCGTACAACTTTATCGCGAAATTTCATTCACCTCCATAAACTGAATGGCATGACTCTGTGTCCTTCCGTCTCGACTTACATTATTTAATTTCCAAAGAGTTAAAGCTTCCTCAAAGTCAGTTTTCCTCAGGTTAGAAAAATACCTTTCAAGATAATAGAAACATATTTTATTTGGAATACAAATAGAGCTATATTCAGCGTTTCATTATCAGACTGAAAACACACAACTTTCGAGTCTACAAGCATCACCAATATATATATATATATATATATTAGAAAGAATTTCTATAGTCGCCAGATACCGTTGTATTATATTTCTGAGAATTTTCTCTGACAGAAGTACAGCGTTGAGAGAGGTTATAAACGGAAATCAAGAAAGGAAACGCCAAAACTATGCATTTATATGAACTCATAAATAGGAAGAGGACAATAAAGTGGGAGGCTTTATTTTAGACACACTTGAGCTCGGCGATAAAAATAAAAAAAATGGAACGGAATGACGGAGGAAACAGAAGGAAGCAATAATCTTGATAAATAAGAGTGCTAAAACATCACGGAAGGGGGAATGTAGGAGATGAAGAAATAAATAGAATGTTATGTTCCGGGCAGTTTTGTGAAAAGCAAAGAAATGAATGGATTTCAGACGGATCAGAATTGGAAAGTAATGTTAGCTTAGCCAATCACAAAAACGATTTGGAAAATCTGAGAGTAGTTTTGTATTTTCAAAAACATATTTAAGAAACCAGATTTGTTTATTTTTATCTGCAATATCGTACTAATTCGGTACCGTGAAATGGAAACATAGATAAACCATTGCACGCACAAAGGTTTACAAGTAGACTTAAAGTGATGGGAAAAAAAATCAAATTCATTTTTAGAAACCAGCGGGAGTCTTCTCCACTCGGCATTCTCGTATACTTATATAATATGGCGCATTTTGCGCTTATCTTCGTAATATAAAGGGAATCAAGCATGCACTTTGAAACTCTTCCCGTTCATCGCTGAGTCCAAATTTGACACAGGTCTACAATATCGAGACTACATACCAAATTTCATTTATCTACCTTGTCTCATTTCTGAATTATCGTGTTCACATACATAAGACAGTCCCAACACTGAAGACTTCGATTCAAAATTTGATATAATTGATGGATCTACAATTTATCCATCTAGTTTGTAGTGTATTGGTTGTTCAAATTTGATACAATTGGTTAGTATAAGTTATTGGATCACTTTTTCACATAAATGGGCCGACAAGTAGGCGTCCGTTGATGGATTTTGTCTACAATTTCATACAGACCTGTAATTTCGGTACAAAGACAACATATCAAATTTCATTAGCGCGTTCCATTTTTGAGTTGCTATCTTTTTCGGACACAATGAGGTCTGAAACACGGAGATTCATCAGAATCTCGAGGTCGAATTTTTTGGACGATTACAATACTTCTCTTTTGATACTTCGTATTCGAGAAGGTAATAAAATGTCTTTCTTGCCATTGTTTTTTGCAACACGTTTTCAAAAATATAAAATATATATATATACAAAATCATCACATAAAGAAAAAATAATTTATTTTTACTTTGGGTGGGAAATTAGGAGTTTTTTTTAGATTAAAATTTACGGATATTCTATATTGAAAGTGCACACTTTGTCACAAACATACATACAGAGAGAGATTCAGTCCTTCATTCCTAATAATTGATAGCTGAAATACCTCAATCTTGACCAAATCCATGGTGCGTATCACTAATCCCAATTTTAAATATTCGATCATCGTTTTGAAGTTTTTCTTACAGCCACATAATGAATTAGCATTTTACTTTCTTGCATACGAACAAGTATACAGTAAAACTTCTCTAAGAGGCTACCTCTGCATAGCTATCACCACTCTCAACGATTACATTTGTTTGGCGCACGATTTTTGGCTCACAGACATAATGTGAAAATAACCTCTAGGAACGGCCACTCAAGCCCCTCTGAGCGGCTGAGCTGGTTGCCCATTCAACTTCAATAAGCATACTCCTTTCGTCTCTCTGACCTTGTTCTTTTATTAAAAGAAGCAGCATGGTCAAACCAGGCTCTTGCGCCATTAAACCAACCAACCAACTTTATTAAAAGATTTAAGAAAATTTATTTTTCCTAATGAAAAAATTCAACAACTTACCTTCGACAAAGTAGAAAGATCCAGGAAAACACAAATTGTACCTTTATTTTTTTTTTCAAAAACAATTAGAAATATTTTGAATAAAGTACTTTTTTCCTTAGAAGATTCATAAAATTCGCTTTGCCAGAAATAACGAATTAGAGTTTGTTTAAATACGTATTTTGTATTTAAAAACATGAAACCCTTTAAGAGCGGCCAATTTTCCTTGAAACGGTGGGTAGCCATTTCAGAGAGGTTTCACTGTACTGTAACCGTCAAAAATTTCTACCTCCAGATTTCGATGTTTCAGACCTCCCCCGAGTCCGAAACAACAATTTTTTGATATTATGACTATGTGTCTGTCTGCCCAAAGTATGCAAGCAGGATAAGTAAAAAACGCAATAAGATAAATTAATGAAATTTTCCACTTAGTCTTTACACCAAAATTGCAGATCTGTGCCACATTTTAGAGGTAGGCTTTTCCTAAAAATATATTCATTTTTTTTTTTTTTCGAGAACTACAAAAAAAAAGGATCATGTTAGCAAAGATTTTAGGTAAAACTTCAGAACGAGGTACCGACCCATCGCCAAGTTCGTAACACTTTCGCCAACCGTTAAGATGGCCGCCAATGGTTGTCTTAACAGTATTAAATCTAATACTAAATTTGGCTAGTTATCGCTTGAAAAAGAATTCATATTTGGTGGCAGGACCGTGTTCTTCAGTCTAGTCGTTTTTTAAGCAACTTAAAAGAAAATATATCCAGTTCTCATTTTTGTATAAAAGTGCGTTGATTCTCCATACAGTTAAAATAATAATTTAAGCACAGGACACTTCTTAAAACGCGCAAACGGACACGCTTTCAAACTACATATTTTTACTTTTGTGTCAAAATCATTGAACCTATAAGTCAATTTACTATTCCCATTTTTGTGTTATTTTTATAAAGCTATAAAAAATGAAATACTTGATGATCTTATTAATAAAGCATGGTTAGGACTGTATTTTTAGGAATTATTATAATCAGAGAAGAATCGTGCATTGTAATCATGATAATATTGTAACTTTTATCCACACTGTACTTATGATGGGTATCTGAATCATTTATATTTATGCCTTTTTTAGTTAATCTAGTATATTTAACAACTTAGTTAATAAAATAATTTACTTATTACCTTTTTGACTCGAAGCAAGAAAAATTTTAATTAATTAGTTTTAATTAAAAATTTAAGCTCAAAAATAATTTTTTTCTATACTTCTTTACCCTTATTTATATAGATTTACACACCTGCAGCTAAGGAATAAAAAGACCAAACAATGCAGGCTCAAAATAAATACACATATAAGAAATTATCTTTGTATTTATTCATAAAAAAATTCTGAAAAATTGCTAAATATAAGCATAAAACCAAACATAAATTAATGATATTCATTAGCATTATTAAAAACTACACAAAAATAAAATCCTCCTTTTAAGTTTTATTTCCAGCGAAAAGATTACTAATTTTTACCTTCAAGTCCAATTATTAAAAAGTTTATACATGTTCAAATCACTACAAGTTCATATAATCTATCCTCCTGATACATACTACATACCGAGAGATATTTTATTCTTTTTAATGTTGAAAATTTTATTTCACTATTATTTATATTTTCCTTCAAAAATGAAAATTCCTAATATTTATGTAAACACACCAATGCATAAACTAATTTTTATTTAGCATTCAAATTTCTACTATCGCTTCAGGTTAAATGCATATAAATATATTCAGGTGAACAAAGTATATGCCAGTGCGCTTACTTTCTTCACTTATGCATTTACAAATGATAATCTGAACACTTAACTGCAATTTTGACATTTACTTCTAATAAACTCTATAGATGTATATTAGATTTGTCACATGTAATACAATGCATTTGATTTTAACTTATAAAATGAAAATAAATTACCATTATCAAAACTACAGAACTCAAAATAAAACAGACCATCAGAGTAGAGTATGCTGTATTCAATTTTACCATAAATGAAACCATAGGAAATGTAGCACTGAGTTTCTTCCCTAAACATTTTATAAAATATATATTAATCCAATTAAGTTTAAGTAAACTATGGGAAGATATTTAAAACTACTTTTGAATTACAGAGCACAACAGCCTTAAATTATGTGCCATGCTAACTCAAGTTCACTTATGTGTTATTATAATATTTAACAGAATTTTATGTACTCTTTTTAGCTTGTTTTATTTTTGTAATTTAAAGAAAGAGAAGCAAAAGTAATATAAGCATTGAGCTTTAGAATGTAAAAAAAATGTAAATGAAGCAAAGTAGACATCAGAACATACATTGAACCTTTAGATGAACTTTATTTATTATTTAACTGGCTAAAAATATAAATATACTTATAAAATTCATCTAAAAAGATGAATTTTATTAATGATTTTATAGGTAGAATATGTTATATTTCCATTCTCACAGTCGTTATAATTTTTCTTGTTAAATGAGCAGCATCATTTCAGAACTTCTGCTGCTACTGATCGTTTCAAGATGTCAAGACTATGAAGACAACCACTTTTCAACGATTTTACTCCAGAAAGGGATGACAGGCAATGAGTAAGATAGGAGCATTTCCGGACTTCTTTGTTAAGTTATACTTAGTAAAATGTAAGCATCTCCCCCTCCATTTTCCACTTCACCTCTATTTTGGTGAAATCAACTCTGCCTAGCGCAAAAGCATGGAAGGTTTTGGAATCCGAGATCATCTATACACCTTCTGTAATGATTTACATGCCAAAATAATCAGCTTCCGAGAATGACACTCTTGAGCCAGCACTTCATGCTCCAAACTTCCTCATCACACCCATTTAAGGATGTTTGGCTCATAAGGTTCAACACTCATCAGCTTATATGAATAGCAAAATTTTGGTGGAATTTGCAATTTTCTAATAACAAATCCAAGACACCACCACCATATTTACAGAAGAATTAAAATATAAATGATATGAGCTAGGAATTCAATAATGAGCTGTGAAAGGCTGAAGTGTTTTCTATACATCTAGAGACATAAAATAGAGGTTATTAATGAGTTCAATAAACTTCGAAATACAGAGATGAATGGGCTTTAATATATTTTATAAAAATAATATTTATGTGTAAAAGTATTTGTAATTGCTTCTTTATTTATTATTTGCACTCATGTTACTTTTATTGATAATACTATATATTATTTCTGTTGTCAACGTCAATTTTCTGAAGTAATACAAAGCCCAGTGATGAATAACGTTTTAGTGGATAGGATTTTTTTTTTTTACCAACTTCTGACATAGCATACTCAGTTCACATGAATGCATTGTGCATGGGTTTACTGATTTCATTTAATTTGCTTATATTGTAGAACCTGGATTACTTGACGCCGATAAGGAGAAAAAATAAAAATTTGATTTTTCCAAAAAGCCAACTTAAGAACAACTAGATTTAAAAATGAGAGCAGTAAGAAGAAATGACAATTTTTACATTAAAAATTGTAGTTAAGATTCATTTGTAATAGTTAACAATTTTAAAATAACTAATACATAATTAATAAAAAACAGTAAGTAATTTTAATAAGTAATAATAATTATAATTAAAAAATATTGTTTTAAGATTAATTTCAATAAATAACTGATTTAATAAACAAACAGTATATAATATTTTAAATAGAACAAATATACAATAGAATTTCAAAATTAACATTAAAATTCATCAATCATCATCTAATATGTTTAATACTTTTTAAAAAAGTGAAATATTTATCATTGCTTTTTTGTTTGAATACACTGTACAGCAGTATAGTCTTCAAATGAATCAAGGACTTTAAAAAATTATTCACTCACAACTGACTGAGGACTAGGGATGTATTTAATTAATGAAAATAATTCAAAAATGAAAACAATTTCTTATGATTTTTAGTCTTAAGATTCTTTATTACTTCGAATCCACCAAAATAAATTCGAATTATAGTGATATTTTATTGTTATGGGATGATAGAAAATTTGAGGGACCAGATAAAAAGTTTGAAATACAACAAATTTGAATTTAAAATGTCTGAAAAGTCCACTGCAGTGACATTTTTTATTTCAGAGACAGTGTTCAGTTTGGTCACAATCGTATGTCTCTGTCTGAAACAAATGAACATTAAATTATTTTTTTTTATTTTCATATTTACAATAAGTGATTAGATCAGTTTTCAAATACAGCAAAAGCACATACCACACACACACAATAAAAAAGGATTTTAAAATGTTTTTCAAATATTGAAATCATAATGTAGAATTTAAATTATATTCTAGGTAAAAGGTAAAGTTTTATTAATGAATTTTAAAAAAATTTAAAATTACAATCCCTTGACAAAATTTTTTCAAAATTACTGTTGAGTAAAATTATAAAACTATTACATGTGTGATGCACATACATAATATATTTCTATGCTAATTTATATTTCACTACCAACCTCATTTTGCAAAGTTACTTATCTTTTTACTTTCTCAACATTTTTAGTATTTTCAGGATGGGAGAGATAGGGGGATTTAAATTCTTGTAATTTTTGTGTCTATATATTTCTTTGCAAACAATTTAAAGTTCAATAGCGTAAGTGCTAAGCAGACATACTACGAGTCACAAGAGTTTGTGTGCTGTTGGTGCAACACAATGATCTACGAAAGTGCAAGAGATTATTACGACATCCAACTTCAGCAGATGCAGTTGGATTTTTAAACTTGATGAATCGTCCACGATTATTTTAAAAGAAGTAACAGTATTAATTGTTTTAAAAATATTGAAAGATATTCTGAATTCTAGTTATCAAAGGCATTTTGAAGGATAATATCTTCTATACTAAATGCTATGGTCAAGTAGCAATAATTTGAAAAGACAAATGGCCAAAACCTCCAAGTTAGTAAGTTAGTTTAGCTGTTTTGACAACAAAAAGACATTTTAATGCAGACAATAACTTTTAATTTAACCCTTCATGTATTGGATTAGAACTTGAAGTAAGCATCTTAACATGTGTTGAAGATGAGAAATTGTTAGCAAGAAGAAAATGGATTGTGGTTTGTAAATGATTTTGATAAGCTGTGCAGCTATTCAATGAATTATTTCTAAAATATTGAACAGCACAGCTTAGAGAGACATTTTCTGACCAAAAAATTTACATGTATCTTAATCCAATGAGAATAAATAACATTTCAGTCTGCACATCCTCCAGGCTACCAATATTAAAGAATGTTCTACATTTTGGCATAATATCATCAATATAAGTAACAGGATTAAATATTTGCTCTAAAATAAAATTTGAGAGAGATAATGGTTCAATGTGCATAGCATTCTATAAACATTCATAAATAAAAAAAATTGGAAATAAAACTATATTTTGACCATAATCACTACTGTATTAGTCCAATTCTTTATGAATTTAATATTTACTTTTGAAATTTCTGTATTTTGGCATCATAAAGTTCAAATTTTATTTCACAAAATTAATTTTGAATCAATCAACTGAATGTATATGTTATCATTTTTATAATAAAATGAATAAAGAACAGCAATGAAAGATATTCCTTAAGATAAAGGATAAAACCTCTATTTTAAGAGCTCAAGGGAAAAAATGAACTGATTTTTTACAAATTCAGAAGAAAACATTTTTTAACTCATTACATCTTCACATTTAGAATTACATTACAGTAGTTTTTATAAATTCATTATATAAAAGTATAAATTCATATAACCTACAAAAATAAACTTTGCACAACATAAGAGTTCATCATTTACCTTTGGAAACATATTAAAAGTTAGCATTGCCATAGCAGGGTTTGATTATAAGTCAAACACAATGAATGAAAATATATTTAATTTCAAATAGGAATAAATAATAATAATAATTTTTAGTAATCTAGTGTCCTGATTATTTATAAATGATCTAAGTAGTGATTTTAACACTGGGCATATGCTGGATAGTTAAAAGTAATGAACCCGAAACAGCAGCATCTCCTCCAACAGTTTTTCCATTTCACCCTTGTGTCCTTATTCAAAGTTAATTGCAGCCCTCTTAAATTGAAATTTCTTTATATCTGTACACCTTTTCATCCAAAATGTGGAATGATTCATCAGATAAGTAATCTTATCCCAAGTTATCCAGTGGTCCAATTTCTCAACAATTGCAAAATGTTTCTAATGATCAAAATGTCATTAGATGTATATTTAAAAATGATGCAAGTAAGTAAAATTTTGAGTAACTGGAAAAGTGGTTCCCAAAATAAGCATTCTCTCTATTTATGTATCATCTCCATGCTCTATTGTACTACAGGTAAACTATTCTAGTTGTTGACCATGAACTTTTATGCTTCATTAAAATTCAAACAATTTTTCAAAGAAGGTAAGGCTTGCATATATAACTTTAAGAACATATTACAGAATTCTGAATTGAACTGGATTACAGTTTATTATAATTTACTTGCAATCACATTTCCTTACATGCATTTGAAATGAGAAGGAGTTTATTTTATGTTATGAAAGAGAATATTTAATGGGGTCTAAAATAAAAAAGGTGTTATCAAAGGTTTGAAAAGTTCTAGGATTTGTTTATTTAAATCAGAACCAAGCTAAACTCCATACATCACATCACAGAGAATGCAAGATTATAAATACGTTTAAAAAATTTAATCACTAGCATACATCAAAACATTATAAAGAAACACCCATGTGAATTTACAAATGTTGCAATTAATATCCATTCAAATATTTTAAGTCTGCTGGTTGGTTCAATACTATAAGCATATAAATTGTTAATGCCTTAACTTAATTCTGATGGTTTAAAATATGTGAACAACCTCAAGTAAATCTCAATTTATCCCATTGTTTACATAAATCACTGTTGTTTAAAAATAAGAATTTACTAAATCTGCTTACTACAAAATACATTCAAAGAAATTATTGATTAATTCAACCATTGTTATCAGAATAACATATTAAATTCCAGTTGGAGTAATATTAATCTGTTGTCAACAGATATTTGTCTGTGAGATTTAAATTTCACATTAGATTTAAAACTCAAAAAAATTTGTAAATGCCCATAAACTGCACCAATACAAATGCTTCTTTGATTTAGTTATCTGAAGAATCAATATGCACAATTTTGATAGGCATTTTATTTAACTGCCTAGAAATCATCTTATTTTTTCCCCGTAACTATTAAGCTAATAAACAATTAAATAGTCTGACAAATGGCAAGCACAGCCATAAATTTTATTCGAAACAGCAGAAATATTGAGTAAATTAGAAGCTTCTTGATATATTTCAATCAAGAATCTCATAAAAAATAAATATATGTAGATAACATTCCATTTCTACATGCATTTTTAAAATCAATTCCTTTTATATATATATACAACTCTCTGGCATAGCCATTCAATTTTTACTCTTTTCTTTCCCCATCACTTACGCAAATTACCAAACATAAACAAATGCAGAGAACTAAGAATATGCCAAGTCAACCAATACAATGCTGAGGATATTATGAATTATTGGAGTCTTAGTCTTAGTTAATTGAAGGCACAATGAAACAGATCTGGTGAATAAATAGCATTAATGACAAACTGCCATCCACTGTTATAGGGAACTTCAACAGCACACATAATGGCCATAATGAAAGTCTTTTAATTGAGAACTAACAGTGGTGGTAACAATGTAAGAGTCAAAAAATTCAAAAGCCATTTTTTCCATTAAAGTGTCAAATAAGTAATGCTTAAAAATGTGGAAAACATGAAAATTGCCTAGTAGTCCTCTAAGCAGTTCAGAACAGCATGTAAAGAGGTCAGTATTGTAAATATCTCTGCAGGCTGTAAAAAGAGTTTTTCATGTTCACTTTTGGTACTTATAACCTTTACCACTTTCAGCCCTCATTTACTCGTTCAGTTTTAGCATTTATTTAAAATGCACCTAGAGCCCAAAGTTGTTTTCTGATGTCCGCTATCATCGTTAGGCGCATAATCTTAAAACTTTAAAATAAATATAAGATCTCCTAACTCCATAGGAAACAGACTGCACTTTTTCTCTTAAATATTCATAAATTTTAAATTTATATCACAGGGAAGAAAATAATTTAAAAAAATTTCCAGTTTTCACACTTAATTCTTGAAATACTCAGGAATCTAGTGCCAAAGAAAATGCTCCTCAATTCCATGCAAGTTTAAACGTTCCTGTTACGATTGAATTAATTTTCATTGATTGCAAGATCATACTTGAATTGCACACAGCAAAAATATTTCAATTATCTATTAATTGTAAACAATAAAGATTTTTCAGGCATAGTTAAAATTTTGCACGGAAAACATATGGCATAACACAAAGAATAAAACCATTTTAAGAGCAAAGCGAACGGAAAAAATAACCACAGCTGCCAAGGATAAATGGTTTATCTATGCTAATGGTTCATTACATTTGGTTATCAAAATTCAGAATTTTTTTTAAAAAAGCAAAAGGATGCAATGAAATGGAAGGCAAAATGTGTAGGCTCATACATAAAAAAAAGAGTCCCCCAACATTCCAGTTTGTTTTCTATAGATAGATTCAATTTTTCACAAACCATTATATTTTTTCTGACTTGGAATGGCAACCAATTGAATTCCTTTACTATTATCATATGCCTATCTACATTTATAAAATATCAGATGAAAAAAAAACACATGTAATCTTTTTCTTCAATTTTTTGGGGGGAAATGCATAAAAAAAACTTTTTTAAAGCAAGCTTTTCTTTGAACTTCAATACCAGCCATCTAAAAAAAAATAATAAATAATATATATTTATTTATCATCAGTTTTTGAAATTTCATTATATGCATTTAAAAAAATCAAATTAATAAATGTTAAAAATATATTTATTAAAAGATTCAAACAATCTAGTATTGGAATAATTCTTTAATGAAAATAAGAAAAGTGGTGAAACAAAGAAAAATGCCACAGAATAAAAACTCACTTGATTCTATATTTCTCTGCAATAAGTTGGATATTATAAAATCGCAAACATGCTTCAGCTTAAAATGTGTATAATATTTTAATTTTGGAAATTCCTTTTTCTTCAGTAATTTTTCTAAATGTTCAGCAAATGACAAAAATTAATAGAGAACTGGATTGGTATAGAATGGGTGTTTTTAATGTTGCAATTGAAAAAGGAAGAAGCACTCTAGCTTATCCAACATTTTTTTTTTTTTTAATCTGGCTTATCCTTCTGCTATATAAGGTCAAATAATTGGGAGTCTACTGTACACATAGATTTATGTAAAATATAATTAAATCCTTTCAGTGTTAGAAGAAAAAAATAATGAGTATAAACACTTTTATAAACATGTTCATACTTTTGTATTGAATTCAATTTCACACAGAAATTTGACTTTAAAAGTACTTTTAAACAAACATTTTTTAGGGGGAAAATGAAATAATATATTGATTAATAATTCAGTTTACAATAAATATTAACAGCATTATATTTACTCTCAACAAAGAGCACTGCATCTTTGGAAACTACATTTAAAAATATCTTTGCTGTTTCAGTTTTAAGTTTTTAACATATGTCAATATTAACTAGATGAAAAGTAGAATGTAATG
Source organism: Araneus ventricosus (assembly GCA_013235015.1). Taxonomy (NCBI): domain Eukaryota; kingdom Metazoa; phylum Arthropoda; class Arachnida; order Araneae; family Araneidae; genus Araneus; species Araneus ventricosus. The sequence continues at coordinate 231,722 of BGPR01001435.1, forward strand.
ATAAATAAATAAAATAATTAGATTTTACATTTTTGTCTTAAAATGTCATTTTCTCCTATTATTAAAGGTGGATTTATACTTCACAGGAAGCAAAAATATAGGCCATATAACTCTTGTTATGCAACATGTATTTTAAACACTAAACTGTTTCTTTTCTTCAACCAACAAGATAAAGAAATATCAGCTTTTTTGTTTATTACAGTTACTTAAGTAGTTCAGCTTCAGAAAACATTACCTTCAACATAAATGCCTGCAATTATGAAAATTGTGTATGTAGAGTAGTTTTTATAAAACAATTTTAAAAAGCATTTTTACCAAAAGCTAGAATTTTGCTCATAGCCATGTGCTACATAAGAAAACAAATATTACAGTGAAAGACAAAGAATTAACTTTAAAAAAGTAAGAATTTGACTAAAATTTTAAATGCTTATTTTGGGGGGAGGTGCTTATTAAAGGTCTGGTTTTACATGATGAATATAGAACATGCCTTCTTCAAAGAATCCACATTGTACTTGCAACCACATGAGATAACTATCAACAATATCCTTGAACAATAGGGTAAAGGAATGGACTCTAGGAACCATTATCACTTTTTAGTCACTATACAATTTGTCACATAAGTTCCACATATGTCACACAAGTAAACAAGTCAGAAAAAAATTTAATAGCATTCTCTGGGTCATTAAATCCGGGGAAAATGCAATCTGGTTTTCAACTCAATTTCTTTGTGGCATAATAAACTAATTTTTTAAAAAATGGACACAACAGTAACAAGCAAGCAAACTCTTCTTGCTCGTACACTGTAAGGGCAAATCAAGTAACTACCAGAAGTAGCCCATGTAAGGTTCCATGCAAAACAGTTAGGCGGTTAATTCCAGAAATGAAATAATGAGCATAGGAGTATGAGATACAACATCATTATTATACTAACAATATGGATAATAAATCTATACATTATCACTGCAACCTCAATCATCCCCTTTTACCTACTGAATAATGAAGAAAATTGCCCTAAAGCCCACAGATTAGTGATTTCTAATGTTCAAAGTGCAAAATATTTACATTTTGGCACTATCAGTGAATAAGTATTCATTCACTCTACAATTGAGAAAAACATCATATATTTATCTTAGATGTGCATTGCATCTATATTTGTCATATACATACATTATACTTATATTAATAAAAATACTATATGATAATGAATTTCTAGTCTTTTTTTTTAATAAATTAATAAATAATTCCAAAAATATTTCAAATGATACATTAAATTCCCCATGTTGGATATCATCTGATTTCCCATGTTAAAGGGAGGGCTTGATACAATAATGCAGAGCTGTAAGACAGCCTCTAGAGAAAGCGTCGACCATGAGTATCAATTAATAAATATACTGTTACAAAGCTATAAATTCGTTTCCCTGAGATGCTAATCTTGGCGACTTGGCGATAAATTTGGCGACCTTGGCGACAAATTTGGCGACCATTTTGGCGACTTGGCGACAAAGTTGGCGACTTTGGCGACAAGTGGAATTCTCTAGAAGGACCTCGAAATTTCAAGCTATTTCTACTGTTTTCATGAACTTTCTAGAGACTACGTCACTTCCTCCGTAATGAAGTCACTTCCTGTTGAAAAGTATAAAGGCAAGCTCTCAAGCCAAGAAGAGTTAGTTGGAATTTGACCTGCAAGCAAGCTGGTGAGTTAACAAGAAACCTTTGAGCATTGTGTTGAGATTTATTGGTAGTCTCTGTTGTGAATTTTTACTAGTGCTGTGTTAATACTTGTGCTACGTTTCTTTGCTTGAGAATATTTGTAAAATAAAGAGCTTTATTTTTGTAATCCTGCTTATTGGACTGCATTTACATACACCCACAAGTTGATTTTGTCACAGTCCATTTAATTAAGAGTATATTTTTACTTAAGAGTTATCGCAGCATCATGTGGTCTGGTAAATGCTGGAGTAAGACTTTATAGTTTTCTTTGTGATGATCTATGTGATTATAATGATGTGATCTATGTGAATTATAATGATTGAATTATCTTTGAGTTTCAATCAAATTTGCTTCATTGCTGCAAAGAATAAGTGAATGCTTTTAGAGTAACAATTTCAATTGTGTGAAGCGACTTTTTATTGAGTGAATCAGAGTTGTAAAGATATTATCACCGCATTTAAAAATGATTAAAGGAGTGAAAAAAGAAGATTTGACGCTAATTGCTTCAGAATTTATCTCAATATTGACAATAGGAACACTATGAGGGATATTATCAAATTAATTAAAAGTTCTTAAGTTTTTTAAGGAAAATACTAAATCAGAGTAAGAGAATACTGGTTTAGTTATTAGAGGAGAAAAAGACAAGATCAGACAATAATTTAGGAAAGAATGATCCACAATCAGTTTTTAAGTTGAGATCTAAGCTCTAAAGATTAAAATTGGTATCAGATCTAGCAAAGGTTCAAGCAGGAAATAAAAATATCAGTCGTGAAGGTGAATCACAAGATGCATTAGAGTCTCAAATTAAGAGTATATGGACACTAACAATTTAAATTATCGACAAAAAAAAAAAAAAAAAAAAGAATTGGGGGTTTCTTTTCATCCTTAAAAGAGCATTCAACACAAAAAAATGTTTTGAAAGTACAAAGCGGAGATTTTATTGAAATACTAGGAGAAAAAGTCTAATGTAATAGCAAACATAGAAGATGATATCTTGACAAATTATTCAAAAAAGGATATTGTGCTTAGATTATTCCAACCTACACCTAATTTTGTCATGAAAACTTTAGAAAGGTGACTCAAAACCATTATGAAACATATATAATGCTCGTAGGCAAGTTAATAACAAATTTTGATTATTATTTAAGGCTAAGAGATGTGTCAGATTTCAAATAAGTGAAACAACTAATAGTGTCTGATAAACTGTACCAAACAATTGATAGAGAAATAACATCACATATTAATATGAGACAGGGAGATAAATTGCTCAGACATAATAAACTTAGGAAAGAAATAAATTTACACTACATTTGGGGTAAAACAATACTTGAAAATTATACTGGTCATAAAAATACTAATGTAAGAAATATGTCTAAGGTTTTTTTTTTTTTTTAATCTAATGTGAAGAGTATTAAATGTGTTATGCATTCTAAAAATTCCCACACATTGGCATGTCCAAATTATTTAATGTGATCTGTTGAGGAATGCAATGAAGCTAACAAATTATGCTTTTATTATTTGCATTTTCATATCAAATTGCAAATCAAAAGTATCATGTCACTGTAAGAAGCGCCATCATAATTCTGTTCATTTCGAAAACTGATGAGTGGCATCAGTTAATTTTGGATGAAAAAAATAAAGGATAAAATTGCACATGCAGTGATTCCCAAAATATGGGGTTAGCAGAAACAGTTAGTAAACCATCAAGAAGAAGAGAATATTCCCTAAACTTTAAAGCATATAATTTTTTACAGGAAAAATCTTAAACTTAATATGCAATAATTGTAATAAACAACAATTGGTGTTATTAAGTATTGCTTTTTGTTATTGGATTGATGAGTCAGGGAAACAGATATGGTTACATTGTTTATTAGATGGGGAGAGTCAGATGTGCCCTTATTAAAGTGGAATTTCAAAGAGATGTTAGGATTAAAGGAAGAAAAAACAAATATTTTGGTGTCCGGTTTAAATGATTCCTTGGTTCCAATTAAGTCTCAAGTTACTGCCACAATTACTAATGAAAACAAAAGCTATGTTCGAAGCATAAACTTTTTAGTTGTCCCTAAGATTACAAGAGGACTAACATTTACTAAATTTGAGGTTTCCATTGATAATTTTAGTAATGTGAAGTTAGCAGATGCATTTATGCCGACAACTGAGGGGAATTTAACTCTATTAAATACAATGGAAGGGTAATGCAAGATGATCTATTTGTGACTGTGGTTAGATTTAAAAAACAAACACTTACCTTCACAGTGGATATAAAAAAGATTTATAGGATGATATTAATTTATCCATCACAGAGACAACTTAAAAAATGTTGTGGCAGGAAAGTTACAATGGCCAAACAAAAAATTATGAGCTTGAAACATACATATGGCACTGCAAGTTTTACTTTTTTAGCTATAAGAACATTAAAACAACTCATTATTGATGAAAGTAAATGAAAACCTGGAGCAGCTGTTGTGTTAGAAAATGACCTGAATGATGAAAAATGGGCTTACATGATGAAATACTCTCTGGCTTTAGTCTAATTTAGAAAGTGCAAAAACGCTCCAACAAGAATTGATTGATATATTGTGTTGTGGAAGGATGTCATTGCACAATTGGTGCAGTAATACTGCTGAACTTGCACTTGAAATGACAAATCGTATCCCTTTTCCAATCCAGAAGAAACTAAAGCACTTGTTAGGAGTCATCAAGAATTGAACAAATTACATTGCATGGTGAAAAACTCGTGAGGAATTTTATCTGGTTATCTGTCCAGTGAAGGTACTGATTGAAAATTTCTGACACCCAAGGCTCCAAATTTTAGAGCTTTTTGGGAGGATAGGGTGAAGGCTTTCATACATAATTTAAAAAAGGTCATGAACAATTCAAAATTAACATATGAAGAATTTCTAATAGCAACAATACAAATAAAAAGGATAACAAAAACAATAAAAAATATACAAAACAAATAAAAAGGATGCAAAACATGGATGATTTGAATGCTTTGACTCCAGCCCATTTTTATTGAAGGAAGGCCAATTAATTTGATTATAGAATCCAATTTATTTGAGATACAAGATAGTACATAAAAATTTGACAAAAACTAACTAAAATGATAGAAATTATCTAGAAGAGTTGGTTGCAATTTACAGCAATATGGTGAATGTTTTTTTTTTTTTTTTGACTAAAATAATGTCAAAATTAGTGATTTAGTTATCATCAAGGAAGATAATAATATGGCTGTATGCAATTAGCCACTGGGAAAAATAATAATCCCAGGAAATGATAATGAGTTTAGAATTGTGAGTGTGAAAATCACAAAAAGGTCTCTTTAAAAGACCTATATCAAAAGTATGTTCATTACTGATTGAAAAATGATAAATTTCATAGTGTATGGTGTTTTAGAGGTGTATTTGTCATTTCATTAACATAATTTTACCTTTAAAAAATGGGAGGGGGGTATTTTTAGTAGTCATGAGTAGTACTGATATCTAATTTGAATTTAAGTGTTTTACATTATGTTAAACCACCTGCATCCCTGTAGAATTTATGTGTTAGAATTTATATTTCTATCGTAAACTAAATATTGAAGAATTAATTGAATGTAAACATGTCAATGGCCAGCAGAATATTCAGGGATACTGTCAATAACATGTGACTTTTCCCCTCAGAAAATCTTAGTCTCTTCAACCCCTCTTATTAAGATTGGAAATTGGGTATTGGATTCCTGTAATTGGTTACAAAAGAGTTCAGTTGCAAATTTTTTTTGTGTGTGTATTACTTAATAAATATACAGTTCATTTAATTAAGAGCGAATAATGAGTTAACTTAAATTTTTAATTAAGAGCTATCAACGAAACAAGTACTAATAAAATTGTCCAAGAAATAACATACCATGTTGATGTTTTCAACAGTAATTCTTTCCTTTTTATGATAACTATGGTTTCTCTATTGGGTATAATCATAAGCATAAAAAAAAATGTCCTGTTATGAAGATGTCCAGAAAAACTAAATGACTGGACTGCTGCAGATAATAATATGGGAATAGTGAACTACAGAAAATAAACCCTGTTACAAGCATCTCATGTGTAGAACCCTCAAAAAGAGGTAACCCCTTTTGGTGATGGGACTGTTAACCAATTAGCACTACTATTATTGTATTGCCAGGGTATTTGAGAACCTGCTTATTTAAATGGCAACTTCTAACCCTCAAGGTGCCCCTTCGATTCCCCCCCCCCAAACAGGCAGGTATAACCATAACCATAAAGAAGCTCCCCGCCTGCTGAAGTGCATGAGTACACTAAATGACTGATCAGCAATAACAGCAGGTATAACCATAACCTTAAAGATAACCCTCATCTTGCCATAGCACTGCATATTTACAGATCCTACATAGTAGGGAATGATGTTGCTTCTCATTGGCTCTCAGTGTCACGTGGCTTGGCTTGCTTCTTTATGATGTCATAGCACTGCGCTTAGGCAGGATTTTAATTATTATTTTGCCTTCTGCTATCACATTGTGGAGAAATCAAAACTACCTTCTATTTATGATTATTTGGATGTTTCTCAATAAAATGATGAATACATTTTTAGAATAAAACAAATAAAGAACGAACCTTCAGCATTGGTAAGTACTGTTTAGTTTCACGACATCAATTAGAAGCAAGCCAAGTCATGTAGCAATGAGAGCCAATGAGAAGCGACCTCATTCCCTACTATGTAGGACCCGTAAATATACCTGAGCACATGGGATAACCAGGTTGCCACGATAAAAACACAGGTATTGTGATCAGTTACAAAACGGCCATCACAATACCAACCCAACATTGGAAATGTGGCCAATACAACCACAGAACCAGTACTATACCCCTAGGGTAAGCAAGAACCTCTTAATCTCATCCACACACCCATACTCATGGTATCCCCCAGTCCACCCCATCACTTAAGCATCAGGTTAAATTGACAATCCAGACCATTATGGACAGAAATATGGATGTTAAGAATAATGCAAAAGAAACTCTATTATGAGCATCTAATGTAAGAAATCTTCAGAATGAGGTATATCTCCTCATTGGAGATGTACCTCCTTCAGTCCCCGCCGTAGCACCTTTATTCTACATACTTATCAGGAGAGTTAAGAACCTAATTAAAAGGCAACTTCTCATCTCCCTACTCCAACATCCTCATTCTATTAAGTATATTAATCCTATTGAAATCTTCAATCTTGTCCTGGTATAAAATATGATGCAAAAGGGAAACTGACATGAATAAATTATCAGAAAACACACCTTTATCAATATCCTAAAAATTCCAATTTCTATAAATATTGACAGATTTAATTCATTTTTGAAGAGTTTTGATAATCTCTGTAGATAATTATTTCAATAAATGATGGTCCATAAAATTTAATCTGCATGACAAAGTTAAGTCAATTTTTTTTTATTATTATTGTAAAACATTTTAATAAGTCAGGACTTAAGGAAAAATTTGAAAGTATCCAAATGCTGCACACACAGCAATCATATGCTTATGTGGAAACATTTTGTAACATGTTACACAAAGCTTCAGATAAATTAAATTATCAATAAAGTTACAATGTTATTGTTTTTAGTTTTTACACCTACAAAATTTCTTAAATGTTTTATGCAAAGGAAAAAAAACCCTAAAATCTTTATGAAACTTCCATACTTTCACCGCAGAAATAAAAAAATTGAATTTAGAGGCACAGAATGATAAAATGAAACGTTTAAATAAAATAAAAAAACTATGACAAATTTTCTTTGATTATTTTAACAGTATGCACCTTAACAAACTGAAATTTTGCTATCAGATTATAACTTACCAGGAGATATAGGAGAAGAAGATAATTCAGAAATATAGGAGCTACTTGGTACAAGGACACTTGTATGTCTACGTCTGCAATCTGAAAAGTTATAATTTATTGCTCACCATTTTTGATTAAATATACACAAATTCATTTAAACGCATAAAAATATTCATAAAAATGCTATATTTTAATGCAATGCACCCAATTGGTTTTTATAACGAGTCTAACAGATTTTGTTCATATTGTACAATATATAAAGGGGATATCATTTGGGAAATTGGGTGCCATATGCATGCTTAGGGATATAACTCCACAATAAACATGCAAAATCAGAAATGCTACTCAAAACATTGCACTTTTCAGCATTTACAGGATACTATTAAAATTCAAAATTGATAATGAGTAGAAAGTTAATTAAACACAGGTATTACACCAAACAACACAATAAATAATAGAGTTTCACATACAGAAAATACATCTAGAGTAATACCTTCCATAAAATAAAAATCTTATTAAATTCGCCGACTACCAAACAAAAAATAAAACACAGGGTGTACAGGAAATAAGCTAGTTTTTGAAAAATAATAAATAATTCGGACAGTGGCGGCTCGTCAGCTCAGAAACAAGTAGTGTTGCAGAAGTTATTGACCTAAGTTGTAGGAAATTTTATGCTGATTATTTTGGCATATAATGGTGATATACTAAAAATTGATAATTTTTGAGTTAAAGCAAAAAACTGGGAAAAATGTTTTTTGGCTATAACTAAAATTCCAACAAAAATTTTTGTTGGCCAACTTCAGATTCGTAATCAGCACCCCAAGAAAGATAAAGAAGCAAAAAATTACAACTCCTCAAGAATTTGATTTAAAAAACTACTTAATGACTTTATTACTGAGAGAAAGCAAAAAAAAGGTCAAATGAGGAAGTCTCACCAAGCAAGAGCTGCTCCGGAGTGCAGCTCACAAGGTTCGAATTTCAATGGGAGAAAGGGTTGCTTTTTTCTTCCGATTGAGAGCTCCAAGTTACTGAATGCGGGAAATTTGGATTCTAGGAGGGACAAAACTTTCTGCAGCTCTGATCTGTATTTCTCTTAACTTTTGATTTATTTTCCGTCTTCCTTTTACATTTTTTATAGTCCTTGTTGCTTCAAAATGGGACGTTAATATAACTAAACTTTTATGTTTTTTATTACTTTTTTGCCATTTTCGATTATAATTGAACTCTTTAAGTTGAAAAGTAAGCCGATGAGAATAAAAACGAAATTATAAGTTTTAAAATAATCCCAGGGGGGACTGTAGCCTTAATGGACGAGCCGCCACTGAGTTTGGTGCAATTACAAAAACAATCTAAAATTTTGATATGATATTGGAAAAACAATATTGTATAATAAAGGAATTACAATGGAAAAATACTATTGAAGAAAATGAAACACAACCTTTTATCATACTGAGAAATAATACTGCATATCATATTTTGCAATATTTCAGATTTTGGAAATCAATGTTGAACCATTCATTGGTTCAATATTGAATTCCAAAGTGAAATTTTATGGTATTATTAAATACCGTGCGATGCTTTAGATAATACAAATATGAATTGTACGTTCACATCATTTCTGAAGATAATGCAAAAAAAAATAATAATAATAATTTTCAATGCCAACAAAATATATGAAAACTATAAAATGTATAATTTTTAAATAAACAGGAACCCAACTGTGGAAATTAAGAAAGTAATCAATTCTCAGAATGGCATATAAATTTGGATATTAAATCTTAGAAAGGACTTATTTTCACTGACTAACTCATTAAATTATTACAGGTATAGCAGGGCCGGCTTTCAGCTGATTGGACCGATTGCGCCAAATAGGGCCCCGCGCCAGAGTGCAACGAAGAATGTACTTAAATTTATTCAAATTAAAATCAAGTATCGTTTTGATTTCAGAAAAATATCCATAGGAATTTTTTTATGTCTTTAAATTCGCTTGCTAACCAATATTGTCCAGTTTCTTCTTATAGCTGACTGATAACTGACACTGTTTCAGAAGTCAACAGTCCTGGCCAGTTTTCCCTACTGTAATAAAAAAATAAAATTGCAACTGCAGGGCAAGAAGTATTACGTTACTGATAAGGCATGTCGCTTTTACATGGGGAGAAACAGGGCAGGCTCTGACATTCCCCCCCCCCCCTTCCCCAGCCCTATATCAAGGGAATGACATTGTTTTGCAGAGAGAACTGGGTATTTTCGTTTCCTTTCTGTAAACAGGGGCATACTCTGAGTTTACTAAACCGCCACAACTTTTGGCTGTCCCAAGATATTAGCAGTTTTTGAAAGCAGTCAGCTTCTGAGACTCTCATTAAGTGCAAAGACAGACTGAAAATTGTAATTTTTATTTATACATATAACTGAATTGCTTCCCTTAATTAAATAAGTCCGAACTTTGTGTGCTCAGTGATAAGAATGGCGGTTATTGCGAAAAAAACCGGTTTTCGGTTATTCAGGTTTTTTTCACCTCCGGTTTAACCTCGCGGTTATAACCGCTCAAAATAACCGGTTTTCGTTTTTTTTTTTTTTTATTAAAAAACATACGCCGTTTGTAGACAAAATTTTTTGTTAGTATTGTTTTTACAGGAAATCAATGCATTGGCCAATATTTATCTGTTCATAAAGGCTCTTTCAGTAATCCGCCAACCAACAGACACCTCGAGGAAGCCATTGTCGTTGACTGGTCTAAGATGATGAAATTCAAAGTTTCATAACTTGGTAAATTTTAGTTTAATCGAACATAAAATCGACCCTATCTTCCGATCCGGTTTTTTTTACCCGGCTATTGGATTTTTAAAAAATAACCGGTTATAACCGGGACAAAAAATAACCGAAAAAAGCAGGTTAATCGAAACAAAAAAAAAACGGTTTTCGGTTAAAACCGGTAGGTTTTTCCTATCCCTACTTAGTGATCATGAATAAATAACTTTTTAACATTTTTAATTTACTCGAGAACTTAACTGTTCTACAATGTATCCCATCTAAAAAGTATTAAAAAAGTTCTTACTTTTTGAATTTTTTAAAAATTAATTTTTAAATTTTATGTAAGTAAGTTCATTAAACTTATTTTTTTAAATTATTAACAATACATTTAATTAATTTGTTTATTAAAATTTGATATTGCTTATTTATTCATTATGTATTATTTCTTAAAACTTAAATATATCGAAGCTATCCAAACTTGTTTCCAATTGGGCTCCGCATCTCCTAAAGCCGGCTCTGGGTATCAGCTTTTATTTGATATTTATATTCCTATTGAATGTTTACTGCATTAGACTTAAAAATTTATTTTATTATATTACAATGTAAGTTTTCTTTAAGTAAAAGAAAAGTAAGTAAGTGTGCCTTAAGCTTGGAGAATCATCCTTTCTTCAATAACCATGTTCTACTTTCCTTTACATACACTGGTGGATAAATGCTGAAGACCATTTTTAAGATGTGAAAAATTTGGACTTAATATGGATACAGTGGTTTGTAATCAGTTGCAGAAAATCGTGGGAATCACTTGTTGGAACTCACTTTTTACAGTAAAGATTTGGTCAAAACAGCATTTAGGGGATCCACCAGAAAGTGAGGAAGATGAAAAAGTATTCTGGCCCTTCACAGAAAGCTGATAATGATTTGAAAGTTTCATCAATGGTTTCGTTTGATGTACACAATATTTACATGCATTTTCGTAAAAATTGTAAGAATATTCAAGGAGATATAAAGGTTTATTTTAAAAAATCTCAAATTTTTCCGGGTGTTTTTCTGCTTATAACATGCAGAGTTTTAAATCAAATTGTAAGAAACTTACAGAATATTTGACAATATGTAAAAGAAGCATTGTGTCAAAACTTGAATTAAATAATTTCAATATTAGAGAGAATATGAATACTTGCATTAAATAATTTTTACTGCGCATGCACGAAAGGTAGAGTAATTTTTCTTTTTTAACTTCAGAGCCTTCTTTTATATAGAGCAACTTATATAAAATTTCCAGTTCAATACCGTTAATATTCAGAAAGATATCGGTATTGCAGCTAGGTGAATTTCGTTACACTAAGAGAAGCAAAATGATAAGGGTCCATGCACAAACTGAGATTTATTAACCTGAATCTTCAAAACAGTAATATTGAATTTTATGAAAGTTGCATATCCTGAATACACATGTATACTAATAAATTAAATACATAATTTAAATTGCATTTCGATGATAAATATTCAAGGATTCAAGTTTAATAAATTTCAGTTTATGCATGGACCCTTATCATTTAGCTTCTCTTTGAGAGCACTGAAATTTACATCGATTTCCCAATTGATTCCTGGTAGCTACGTCACTGAGTTGGCAGGTTCTAACCAAGGATTATTCTAAAAATTTTCAATAAAACTTGTATGGTGGAAGAGTATCTTCTGAAGCTGGCATACCAGACCTCCCTCAGTTAATGAGTCAGTATATTTCCAAGTTATAACCACATCAGCATTTTAGGACATTATTGTGTATCAGGTCCAGATACACAGTGGATCTTTGATGAAATCAGATCTCAAGCCCTCTGTATTCTAATTGGAGCAGATGTCTTTCTTTTCAAAGTGATCTTGTCCCATTATTTCGTCTAATTTATTTAATTAATTTGCAACATAATTAATTTAAAACAACTTCATAATCGTAACGGCAAATAACAAACAGAACAGGGCATGTTTACCACAAAAATACATCAGTCCTCAGATTAGTTGCAGCCTGTTTTTAATCACGCAGTGGCGTAGCTAAAGGGGGACGGAGGGGTGTCCACCCCAGGTGGCATTTCGAAAGGGGCAGCAAAATCAGACATGCAGGATAATAATTTTATAACAAAGAGCAGCAGCAATAACTCAGTCATTTTGTACATAAAATAATAAACATTGTAATTAATTCGTATTTTTCACCTGTTGTTGGTAAATTGCCGATATGAGAAAGAAAGATTAGTGTTGGGAGTGAATTCGTAACTTATCTGCAGATATGAGGGCGTCAAGCAACTAATTGCATTACTACATTTTTTTTATTTCTTCAGAATATATCGTTTCTTTTGAGGTTTACGTGCCCTATGTAACTTATAACATAAGAACGGAAAGTTGCAAGTTCAACCAGGCGGCAAAAGTTGCAGCTCCGTTAGAAAATCCCACTTCGACGTCCATTTCCGGAATTGGCTCTAAACCCATAGGGCAGGGGTGGCGAACCTTTATGTATGCCATTTTTTCTAAAAAACTGTTTAATGAGGTCATAGATGTGCCATCAAATAATGTTGACTTCGTGATTATTGGGAAAATAATAATACTAAATACTATCAATTCAAAACTCTTTATTTACTACAAAAAAAAAACATCTTGCAATATCTCAGTTATACGCATAAATCAAATTAAAGAAACATTAGTGTGACTTCTGTTGTTGCAGATTAGATGACAAATAACTTATATTAGGGTTGTAAGATGTTACTTTTAGCAGAATGCATGCTGAACTGGAGTCATCTGTCAAACGGTTTCTAAGCGAGTCTTTAATGTTATTCATCTCTGAAAATAATGACTCGTAAGCAGATGATCGATCGTAGATGAAAATATGGTTAAAATAGAACGAGCCAGCTTCTTCAAACAGTTAAATGTGTCTGATAACAAATTCCATTTTTCCCAAATTTTGTTATTGGCATTTTTACTTATATTGCTTGTCAATTTTTCTGTTTCAAATAATTCCAACTCTTTCCTTGTTTCAATAAATTTTTGTATCCATATTGAACTAGACTGGAAATCAATCAGCTGCATTTCAAATTCTTCAATTTCCAACCAATCGAATTGGGACAAGTTCAGTTTATCAAATGAAGTCACATCAGGGTATATAATAAACTTGAGTGTTTCTGATAATAACCATGCCAAGTTGATCACTGTGCCTGCTAGGGTTTCCATCTTTACTTTGATTGCCGCGAAACTGAGTTTTTTCTTCATCGTATTTTGAAAACCTTCCATCTTTATTTACAATTAACAACTAATAACAAATTATTTTCAACTTTAAGACACTCAAGAAGGAATTCATTTTACTTTAAGTCACACACATACAAAAAAAACTACAAAGTAGAAATGTTTATATTCTTATAACAGATTGCATCTCTCGGTCGTCGTCGAAATAGAAAAAATTCACAAAGCATTTCTCGCCAAAAAAGCGAAATATCCCCAAATATTGGTGTCGAAAACACTCCCCATAGGCGTCTATAGTGGGATTGGTTTTTATGCCCGCCGCCGCCCCGCGCCTGAACACTCCGTAGCGTAGGATCACTCGCGTTCATTCGTAATATGCTTCACAGTGAACTTTGTGATCGGTGGCGTGCCCAAAATATTGTGTCGCGTGCCATTGGTTCGCCATCCCTGCCATAGGGTAAGTCGGTGATTCAATTCCGGACATCAAAGTGGACGCGTGCTACCATGCGACCTTCGAGTTTAAACAACTATGAAGTGAAATGTTTGTTATGTTTGATTGAAGCAGGGTAAAATGTAAATCCAAAATTGTGGAAATCAGGATTTAGGTGAATGATTATTCGTGTGATTTCCGATTCCTTGCCTTTCTCTAATTCTAGATCAAGCACCTGTGAATTTCTTTCACACTCAATCGCCACGATTACCCGACCTCACAGATACGAATAGTTTTAAGCGGGACATTCAGGATCACGCCGTGCTACTTCATTTGGCGCACATCGTACTAAAAACCTTCGTCAATGACAAAATCTAATGAGAATTGCAGCGGTGTAGTCGAAATATTTGGATTTTCAACCGCTTCGATATCCATTCATATCCATTCGGCATACTAGGCCATAAAACTGAAATGCGATCATGTGTCAAGGAAAGTTACTCTCTCTCACAAAATGGGGGAGGGAAAGAAGGTCTCGCGGGAAAGTGGAACGGAGTCCCAGTTTAAAAGCGGAAAGAGGGGTATTGAAGTGACCGGTAGTGTTGTTTGCATGGAGTCACAGTGAATGAACTCCCCTAAATTGATGGGCTCAAAATTGGTACGGTTCGCTTCAAAATCCCGAGACTAGAATTTTTGAACAATTTTACTCCGGAAAGGAGTAACAGGAGGAAATAAGCAAGATGAGCGCATTTTCGGAGTCCCTTGTTAGGTCACGCTATATAAAATGTAAACGTCTTTATTTCCCCCTTACTTTGGTGAAATCAACTCCGCCTGGCGCAAGCACAGAAGACTTTTGGTGAAAACAGCCAGTTTAGACCATTATCGCCAGTTTAGACCACGGAGACTCCAAAAATATGAAAATTGACGTCTTGCAAGCTATGAATTTCATAATGATGGCTTGGCAAAATGTTTTACAGAAAACGATTAAAAAAAAAAAAAAAAAAACTGCTTCGTCCTTGGCGGATTTTTAAATCCAGTGGATGTCAATCCTACTGAAAACGCCGAATCTGATCAGTTTGTTCCACCAGAAAACTGGTCAAATTTAAGTGATGTTACTGCATTTAAAGAATTTGTGTGATGTGATTCAGAACTTGCAACATGTTTTCTTCTAACAATCGATGGAATGATCGCAAATGAGGAAACTAGCTGTGAAGAAGAGGATAATTGCACTGAAAAGCCTCTGCCAAGTTTTCAACAAGCTTTGGAGGGTTTTAACATCATACAAGAATACCTCATTAGCAGTGATTTAAATGATAAAGTTAAGATGGCACTTTTAACTGCGCACAATGAACTTTTGCAAAAAAAAGCCCTACAACCTAAAATAACAAAATACATTTTGTAAATGCTGAATGAATATGAATAGTAGTACTAGTTGTAGATAAATCCGGAATAAAAAGTTTTGTATTACAAACCTCTTATATTTCAATTTCATGAAATATTTTAATTTACCTCTGACTTTTTATTGTTGGTTGTTACAAAATTGTGCATACTTTTGTGAATTTCGTTTATACGCTTTTCATTTATACGTTTTTATTTTTCTCAGTCCCTTGAAAAACGAGTAAACGGTGCTTTACTGTATAAATGGTGCAGAGGCACGGTGTTATTTTTTTCACGTACTCATCATATTTGATTTTAAAAAACGACAAAAACACACTAATGTTTTGCCTTCAAGGCCCTAAGACTGGCACCCATTTCATCTATACCACCTTGCCCCCACGCAATCATTATGGCCACTGAATACAAATTCATTTAATTTCTGAGAAAGCTATTTTCTTCACAAGGAAAAAAACAATTTAGCAACTTTGAGTCTCTAACTAAGAATGGAATATTCAACCTTGTCTATTTGAAGAATAAAATAGTTCCCTTTCAGTAAAATAAAAATGTTAAGTCACACACATTCACAAAAATCCAACACTCCAGCAAAATGCATAGTTCAGAAACAAACTTAATCATAAACTTATAAGTGTAATTTTTTCAAACAATTCATAGTGAAACTAAACCTACCTTTTGTTTGTTTGATGTTAGAATCAACAGAAGGTAAAGGTTTATTATAGGAAGGAATTTTAGTAGGTTCAGTATTAGAAGTTGACAGAGGAGGCATGCCTACCAAAAATATTCAAATAAATGTTAGAATAGTCATGTATATATTCCAAACTAATTTATACAATACAAGAAAACAATCAAAATGGCAAAAATAAAATTCTATTGACATCTATTTGATTTTTCTTCAAACAAACTTTAAATGTTCATATTTTAAATTCCATAAGCAAAGTATTTGAGGTTTGAAAGAACATGGTTCATAGTTAATACTATTTTCAAGAAGAAAGATTCTTTCACTTGGTTTAGGACTTATCAAAATAATATATTATCTCATAAAATGACAAAATATTTTCAAAATGCTATCCATCCTTTGATTAAGTACAGCAGTTATGGTAAATGGGGGGGGGGCTCCACTTTTTGCAGAAAAAATTAAATTTTTATTTCAGTTTAGTTGCTTAAAACTAGGAATTATAAAAAAGCAATAGTGTACGGGAAAACTAACAAATTTTGCAGCTAAATTTTTAAATTTTGTGGTTTACCCCCTATCTCCCCAGTAATTTTTAGTTGCTTAAAAGTGTTTTGTCCCCTTATAACTCCCAATCACTACTTCAGCAGCATAGCAATTATATTCACGTACAGTAGGAGAAAATAACTCAAACTGACAATATGCAGAAAGTTACGAGTTGCCACATCGCCGCTAAAAGATGTAAAATGTGTTTACATCTCTCACAGAAAGAATTCCATGAAATTACACAACTTCCTTCTTATTTTAGTGTTTTATTACAAAAAACATTGATTATTAGTGCTTAAATTCTATTTAAATACATCAGTCATTATTAGTAACATTATGCTAATATTACAGACTATTTAAATAGATGTAAAGATAAACCATGCAGTATGCCCCATTATTTCAACCTGAGTTATCCATAAGAACCTAACAATTATATTACACAACTATTTTTACTTTCTCGTATATGAAGTAGACAAAGAGAAAATATTGTAATTGTCAAAAAATTTGAACTCGAGATTTTGATGAATCTCCTATACCTCCCCGAATCCAAAAAACCCAATTTTGGAATTATGTCCATCTGTCCGTGAACATGATAACTCAAAAACAATTACAGCTAGAGGGATGGTATATGGGCTTTACACAAAATTGGTATATTTCTATGAAATTTTGGACGAAATCCGTCCACGGGATGACTGTCTGTCCGTGATGATATGGGCACAATAACTCAACAACTTAAATAGCTAAAATTTGGTACACAATTTGATCATCTACGTCCGTATCAAATTTGGACCAAATCCGTCAAAGGGTTGACTATCTGTCAGTCTGTATAATCCCATACTCGTGAGCCTGACAACTCCTAAATGCTATGACTTAGATATATGGAATTTGGTATGTGGTCTATTAACCCTAATTGTAGATCTGTGTCCAATTTTCGTTTCAGTCAGTTGAAAAATAAGGAGTTCAAATTGCATATTTGATTTTCTTTATCTTACGCAAAACCAGATTGTGTATTGGCGAATACCAGTTTTGTCCCGAGGGGAACTTGTAGGTATGCAGTCCGGCCTATTTTTTCTCCGCCTGTGTTAGGGACGCTTAGTGCATTTTACTGCTGTTCAGCTTATTTTTACACCACCTGTGTTAGGGAAGTTTGGAGCGTTTTACTGCCGCTTCACTTATTTTTTTCTCCACATATATTAGGGAGTATACAAAAAAGTTTAGGGGAGACCACTCCCACTGGTTTCTTTATAGCTCACTAAGATGTGAATAATAAGAAAAAGATTCAGAGAAGGAAGAGCAATTTTTTTATAGCATGTATGCTTTCGTGGCTCTGCAGGACAACACCTAGCTGCATGAATGGATAGCCAAAGTTCAACCAGAGAATAGCATATTCCAGGCAGAGCTCTTGGCAATACAAGAAGCTATCTGGGCAATCGAACAAAACGTGGTTTGCAAGATTTGGAGCGACAGCATGTTCAGTCTCCTTGCCTTAAAGTCACTTAAAACTGTTAAAACTAGTAATTCAGTGTGTTAATTGTTTTTTGACAGCAGTTATAAGTTGTTAACATACAACTCAACTCCAGGTTGCTAAGATACTTGTTCATAAGTTTGTTTTATTCAGTTCAAAATTTTCCTCTCTCTTCTTACTGTTAACTAAAGTTTTAATCAAGATATTCTGCTAAAAATCACCGTTTTATGAGTTATTTTAAGCAGGTTGTGAGTTATTTTAAACAGAGTCAGTTCCCATGTCTGATTATCTCAGTGAGAAGCCATTTAGCTCTCCATGGCTTTCTTCCAGTTAGCACTTTCTTTGTTGTACATTGCCTCTCCAAATGTTCTGGGATTGTCAGTATCAGCTTCCATGATATAGTCCTCAAAATGTGCAGGTTTAAGTAACAGAGAACGGTTTCTTAATTGTCTGTCACTTGAGGGTTGAAGCTCTTCATTGCCTTCTTCAGTTCCTGTTCCTTTTCTTCCGAGTCATCTTCAGCATCGCTTGTAGGTTCTTGTTCCTTTTCATCCAATTTCTCCTCAGCATGCTTTTCCTCATTAGAAGGTTCTTTCAACATCAGTTGAACGCATCTGCTGGGCTTCTCTTGAAAAATAACATCTCTAGATAAAATCACTCGATTATCACCAACAAAACAGCTAAAACAGTTCAAACTTTGCTTTCCCAACAATGAAATATAACCATAAACTGGATTAAAGCTCACAATGACCATTTAGGAAACGAAAAGGCTGATCAATTAGGAAAAAAAGAGTTACAGTGGAAGGAACTGCTTTCCATCTACAAAAACCAATTAGTTTCTTGAAGAAATCACTAACACAGTTGTGTCTAGAATACTGGCAGAGAGAATGGGAAGAAGGAACAACTAGCCACCGCACTTTCGACGTCTTACCAAAGGTCGCAGTGATCTCTAGGCAATGGTCCAAGAACGAAATTCTATTCGAAACTGAGCATGGCCCATTTCCTGGCTACTTCAACAGATTCGGATTGGCTGTTTCAGACAACTGTGCATGTGGTGACAAAGGCATTCCATTCCATTATGTCACCGCCTGTCCTCTTACTCTTTCATTCCATTTCAAAACTCCTTCAGCAATTCATAAACTTGCCTGGTTCCGAAATCTTGTCTCAAATCCATATGCAAGAAGAAGACTGAAGATCCTTATGGATTTTATAGAGACAAATGAGCAGCTGCTTACATGCTGAAACCTGATTTTGCCATCATCACCCCAATATAAACTCGAAAAGAATATTGAACATCTATGGATAACGCCCCTTTTGTCCTTGCTCCTGTTTCATCATAAATTATTTACCCAGGATTCTGTACAAGTGTTTTTTTTAACACTTCAGCCAGTCTTTGTTATTCTTAACTTATCTCATGTACATTCAAATACGTTTAACCATTCTGCTGTTACGCTTCAGAAAGTTTCTTTTAATAAGTTTTTTAATTATCTTTTTAAGAATATGTATTAATACTTTTTTAAGAGTATGCATTTGTTGTTGGATAAGTTATTTCTTGAACCCTGTTTGTAGAAGAGTGCGTGTTTACGTAGTTTATCCTCCTTTTTTGTTATTCTGTTATCTTTTTGTTTTCTTTTTTTTATTGTTTGTTGATACTACTTGGATCTTCCATTTTTACATATCGCTCTATTCTAGAGAACATATTTAACCAGAGTGTGTTGCTTGTGTATATTTTATTTATATTTAATTGGATTTTTTTTCTCTCTCTTTAACTGCCTTTTGTTAGTTAGTTTTTGTCTTTGTATATATTTGTATATTTGGATTCTTTTTTTGTTTTGTTTCTCTCTTTTGGTACCTTTGCTAGTTAACACTTCATATGCAAGATTTATACTGATAGTTTTAAGTTCTTCCATTCCCCTCCTCCCATGGTACAGTTTATCTGAAGAAAAAGAAATTGCACAATGCTAGTTCAGCAACAATTTTGCTGTTGCTTTTTCCAGAATTCGAATGCTTTAAAAACAATCCCACCCATTTAAATGTTTTTTTCAAATAGTTCTTAAATATTTATTCTCCTTTTCTTATATTTTTTTAAAAAGAGAACCCCCCCCCCCTCCATTCCCACTCACATCCATTCCAAATTGATCAGGAGCGATCTACGCTCTAGGAACGGGGATGTGACGTGGCATAGTAGCAGTACGTATAAATGTATGTACATTTTTTTATGCACGACTTACAGGGACCAAATTTGGCACAGTGATGGATTAGCACAAAAGGCAGCTAAGACCGTAAAAATTATTTTAAAATTCGAATTAGATTTTTATTTATTTAATTTTAAGTGGTAAATTCAACCATTTTTTTCCCCTATTTTTGCTAATTTCTTTTTTTCTGCATTGTTATTCATTCACATCTGGTGTTTAACTTATTAAATTTCACATTTTTCATTTATTTCTCTTCATATATTATTCTTTTTGAGGCTTATTAAAGGAAGTTGGTTAGTGAGCTTCTGTTTTTTCATTTATAAACATCGAGAAAAATTATTTTCCTGCATTTCCCCCCCCCCCCGCCCCCGCGCGCTTTTTTTTTTTTTTTTTGTCTCTTGGCCAAAAGAAATATGGATCCTGATTTTTTAAAACTTTTTTTTATTATTTTGCAACGCATATTTTTATGGACCTTTTATTCGTCCTAAAGATTTTTTTAAGTTAATATTTTTAATCAACAACAGCAGAAAAATTCTGTACAAATACGGCTTATTGTTTAAAATAAATGTTCTTTGTTCGAACTTCTCACATTTTCTTTCAAACCATACAGTTATAAGGTAATAAATAAGCTGGATTTGAAAGGATATTTACGTTTGTGGGGAAAGTTGGTATTGTTTAGCAACGGATTCGGAAACACTTCGTGTTTTTGCGCATGCGCCAGGTGTAGTTATTTTCATCTAAATAGGGGGAAAGTAAAGAATGGAAGGGTGATGTTTACATTTTACTGAGAGTGATTTAACAAAAAACTCCGGAAATGCGCTCCTATGACTCATTGCCTGACACCCCTTACCAGTGTAAAATCGTCCAAAAGTGGTAGTCTCGGAATCCGTTGCTCAACAGTAACAATATTTGTAGGGAAAAAAATGAAGGCAGGCATATGAAAAAATATGGAACCCAAGCAATGCTGGGTTATCAGCTAATACAATATAAATGTGAAAATACAATTCATAACATAATAAATCTTCCAACTGGTTAAAGCATTCATTTAAACAATTAATATAAATTAGCATTTGTCTTGGGATATGCATAACTTTCATAATGAATTATGACTTTTAATTTTTTAAAAACATACAAGAAGTTTGTAAAATTTACACACAATGCAAGTAAAAATATCATATAAATTATAAAAAGGTTCCACTCTAGTGATTATTAAATAATCTTTTGAAGCATATTCTGCAAAATAAGCAATTCTTTCTGGATTAATTTACAAACCACATTAATAGAGATGTGTACAAACATTAAAAAACAATAAATCTTGAAAGAACAACATTGTATGAAAGTTTTCTACACATTCTCAAGCTATTATTAATTGTTAAAAACAGTTAACATTTTTCAACTAAAAAACTCAAATGGTTTATCCTTAATATGCAAACCTTATAATATTTTTTACAGTTATGCAAAATACTCATGTGCAATACAAAATAATTAACAAATGTATCATCTGAATTTAAAATCAAAAATAATACTCACTCTTAACAATAAAATAACAACACTGAAAACTAACTACAGCTTACACATCTGAGGGAGCATTAAGCTTTATTATTTCACTGCTGTGCATGGTACACAAAAAAAAAAACTTTAGTGATAAATAAATTGTGCATTATTTACATTTACTTCATTAGCATATACAAATAGGAAAAACTTTCCATTCAGAAAATTAATCTGGTGAACAAAAGAAATTTGAAATTTTAATGGTGCAAAAAGTGGTCCTCCATAAAAAAATAATAAATAAATAAAATAATAAAAAAAAACCCTCCAGAGTTGCATAATAGGTGGGACTGACGAAAAGTGTTAAGTCAAGTCTAACTTTGGAAACAAATACATGGAAATTAAAATCCATTAGAGGCAAGGGATGATTGGAAGAAAAGTATGTAAGAAACAGATGTTTGGAAGAAAAAGATATAATAAAGAATGCAATTTTCATACACATTGATATAAAATAGTACATAATAAAATAAAAGTGTTATACAAAACAGAGTTATTTCAATGGTTTCATAAAATCTAACATACTAGTCTAACAACTCAGCCACTTGTTTTTTTCTCAAGTTTCTTCACAGAAAGCTGATATTTTCTTATTTCTTGCCTTGCAGCTTGGAAACATTCCTCATTTATTTATTGTCTCTAAAATTTGTAACCCATTTTAAAGGTAGTTGAGACCTTTTGCCATGCTACTAGTAAATGCAATTTGCTTTTTTGGTAGATCTGGGGCTGAAGAGTCAATTATTATAATAGTAATTTATTCATGCATCACTATAAGCTCATCAACTGTCAGCTCTCTGCTAGATGAGTGCAACAGCTCATTGAAATCATTACTATCAACTTCAAAATGCAATTCCTTCACAAGGCTGACATCATCTTCTATTCTATCAATGGCATGATCATTTTATATACGATATCATAATAATATTATTAATAATATTTTCTGTAATTAATAATAATAATATCATTTTCTGGTATTACCTCATTTTTATAACTCATTTTTAAAAAAGGATGGACAAATTTGCTTTTTAATTCTGTTATTTGTGTTATATTCAAAAATCGGAAATATTTGAAGCGAGAGGAGAAAATACAGAAATGCATAGTTTAGAGTTCACATGAGTTGGGGAAGAGCATGTTGAGGAATTACTGTATATAGTCTAAGTAAAAAAAGCATGTAAGAACAGGAATCACAGAAGAGTATAATTAGATTATTTATGTGGCATTACCAACACAACAGTGTGATTTGTAAAAGTTTGATACACAAAATTTTATGTTGCACAGCAATATATTTAATTTTCACCAAAGAAAAGTTGAAATAATTTTAAACATATACACAAATCTTTCTAGAAAATACAAAATAATTATATTCAACTAGAACCACAAAAATTAAGTTATGAAACAAATTGTTGATACGTACCAGGTGGAGAACTAACAGAACGCATAGTTTTTATATGTTTCTATAAAGAAAACAATTTTTAGATTAGACTCACTGAATATTTTTATTCTCATTTTTTTATATAAATTCATTAACATAATTCACTAAAATATGCTATTTTTTACATATAAAAAGAAATTACTTAAATAAGGTAAGTGCTCCACGTACCAGTAGTGGGCCACTTGAATTTTTAAGTTGAAAAACAAGAAATCTCAACATTCCATTGAAATAAGAGATCTGCCTCTGGTAGGCTGAAACCCTTATCAACTAAATACCAAAGGTACAGCCTTTATCTCCTGTTCAGTTAGGAGCTAGAAAGTTTGTTGCTGAAGTTGGTCTCTGAGAGAAGCATTTTTAGCTTATTCTTAGTGATTTCCTTAAGAGGCAACTCTTCATTCAACTATTTTTTAGCATACATTCTATTTGTTTTTAAAATGAATTGTTATTGATATTATTTGATTATATAATGAATGCATTATAAACTATCTTTAAATTAAATAATATTGATAATTTATGGATAGTGAAGGGTGGCCCACTTTTGGATCAATGTTTTACTAAATGCTCCAGTAGTGGGCCTAGGGAGGCCAGTACTGGAGCACATGCTTTCTCTCAAATAGACTGTTTTGTGATGTTTAATAAGAAGGTTATATCTTGTAAAGTCTTTTTATTTAATTAGATTTGCTTTATTTTTATCAGAAGCAGTAGTAGGCCACATGGTCCACTTCTGATACACTAATGGCCCACTACTGGTACACTAATGGAACATTCTGACCAATTACTTAAATAATAAATATTTTATAGTAATGTTGAGGAAAAGACTGATATTCAAAAATTAGTTGGGCTCTGTAACGAAGCAGACAATAATAACTATCGCATTGCTGGATCACCGAAAAATATTCCATCACCATTTAAAAGGTCTCTTTTCTGGCTGTAGAGGGAAGATGATAAAAGAAAAAAAAGATTTATTCAACATAAAATATCAAGATTTAATATCCATAATGTCCCAAAAAGAACTTAAAATGAGAGATCAATAATTAGCATATACCTTTAATAAAAAATTGGCTGTTAGAGAAAAAATGTAAATCTCATGTGACTAGAATCTATAAATAAAAGATTTCACCTATATCAAGCCATTTTTATTGCATTTTTTATAGTGTATAATGTTAATGTATTATTATTATTACTATATATAATGATTTTATTCTTTTTTCTTTGGCACAATTGACAAATCTGGGTGGCCCACTTTTGGTATGCCCACTACTGGTACATCAAAAGTTTGCTATGCCCACTTCTGGTGCATAGGAGTGATCTAAGTTTTTAATTTTTTAAAAATTATATTACAATTATTTTGATATTTGAGGTGATTATTATTTTAGATAAAAGTTTGAACAACCATAAAAAAATACAGATTAGCGAAACTTCTCAAAAGTTTAGATGATAATGGAAGAAATACCCTTAAGTGGCCCACTACTGGAGCATTTACCTTATCTGTTTTGAAAAAGAAATTACTATACAAGAAAGCATATTTAACATAATAAAACAACTTACAATAATATATATTGAAATTACCAGAAACTAATTCCAAGTTATCAAGTACCAACATGAATTTTACTGAATGCTTAATCTGAGTATGATGTTGATTGCGATGATGATGATGGAAATTGGTATGCTGTCTTTACACTAAAATTGAAGATTTCTATTAACTTTTGGATAAAAATGTCTATCTGTTCATCCAAGTACACGTGAACACGATAACCGAAAAATATAATGATCTAGATGGATGAAATTTCTTATGTATATAGTTTTATCGCAAGACTTCTAGATACGTGTTGAATTTTGCATCAAATCCGTCAAAGGATTGACTGTTTATTGGTCCTTCTATTCATGCATATGCGAATGTTATTAATCAAATATGCAACAAGATACATAAATTAAATTCTGAATGCCGTTTAGACATCACCATTGCAGATGCAATAGGTCAAAAGAGAGACAAAAGGCATACTAAATTTCCTTCACTGACCAACAAAATTTAGCATAAATCTCCCCATATTCTGTAAGTCTTTGAGAAAGATGAAGGAACAACACTCCTCTTGGCTAATATATTATACACTAGCTGCCTTCGGCGACCAGCTTGTTCGCCGGGGATATAATTTCAATTGAATCTTGCATCATTTAAATTCATGGTTCCCTTAACAACATAAGCAGGTAGTAGTATATAGTTAACCCATGTTCTTTAGTATCCTTACTTCTGTTCTGTTCTTCGTCTACATAAATGTCTCTAATGGAGTCAAATAACTGACCATGTCATGTAACATCAAATTGCGCCATCTTCACTTTCTTTTTATGGCCAGCAGCACGCTTGCTGAATTAAAACATGCTGGAAAAAGAATGAAAACATAGTAGCCATAATCATTCAGCGTACTGAATATATTTCTTCCTGTACCCAATATGAGCTTGGTTTGCAGATTCGACAAAAAGTTTGATGAAATGAAATATGAAAGTAAAATGTATTAGTATATTAACTCGGCTT